>CM002483.1:15406549-15516026 GCA_000325765.3 Leersia perrieri | reverse complement strand
GCTGCTCCGACCGGTGGGCAGCCGATTTTTTGATTTTTTTTATTTTTTTTGCTTATTGCGGGCGGGCCGCCGTGCCGCCTAGAATGCCGCTTGTCAACACAGGCGAATCCTCGCAGGCGCCGCCGCCCACCGGCCCGCGATGGCCGAATCGCCCACCTAGGATGGCCCTATCTGGCATAGTGTGTGTCGAGGTCGGGGCCGGAGAACAGTTCAAAGGTTAGGGTCGTGGACATTTTTGCCTAGCCTGGGCCCGTTCTGTTGCTAACCCTAATGACAGACGAGACTAGGCCACAAACAACTGAACAAGAGGCTTGTTATACCCATAATGGGAGCACATTGTCACTCCCCGACTGCTGATCATGATTGTTGTCATTGAAGACCTCCAGGTGGAGCGGAAAGAAGAGTGTAGAAGATCAAGAAATCATTGAACCGTCGACCAAGGAGGAAGGAGGTTACCACAAAGAAGAAAAATGTGCCGACAGGAGAGCAACAAGGCTCAATGTAGGCACACACAGAATAGAACGGGAGTGCATGGAGACACATAGCGAAGGAGAAGCAAATGAGGCATTGGTGGGAGAGAAAAATGAGGAAAGGAGAGAAACCACAACGGTCAAGTGGGCACAGTGTTGGATGGATTCGTCCCTTGTCAGGCATTCGATCTTGAAAGGTCAATGCCCTATAGTTGCCTTAGAAGGGGAGATTGAAAGATCTATGATCCTAGAGTGACATTGGTTTTGGTGATTAATGACAACCAATTGTTGGACTATCCATTTCAATGAGTTGATGTATTTAGGATTGAATTCCGGTATCAAGGCAAAAGATTAGTGAAGAATTGATGTGAAAAAGAAGAAGTGGTTGAGTTCCACCATTAAGATAGAGATGAAGATGATGAGTTGGAAGATGAAGAAGATATGTTGGTGAAGAAGAAAATCAATGTGATTTGATCACCAACATGAAGATATGAGTTAGAAGATAATGATCGTCGATGAATGAGAACCAAGTGGCCAACATGACGACAATGAGATAGAAGATGTTGATTGTCGATGGATGAGAATCAAGTGGCCAATATGNTATAAAAGTTACCTTAGAGCTGAATGGTGCCTCACCGCATTTGTCAAAAGAAACAAAATAGGCACACATACAATAGCCACCGTTGTAATAAATAATAACACATAAATGTGACTAGAGCATCTATATAATTTCTATCAACTTTAGAAATATATGATACCACCATTACGGCTATACAGTATAACACAAATACGTCTATGATTACGACCGACTATAGTGGTAGTACCAGTGCATGTGACATGAATTTGTCTCAAGTTACCTCTAACCCCAGTGGCATGTCGTCACCATATATTTCCAAGCATATAGTGTGGTAGGTGGCACACGTATATGTATACGCATTATCATCAACTGCACACAAGAAAACCACCAACTATCCAGCGTGACACAAATGTGTTTGTTGTGCTATTTTGTTCTGTCCACATTGGTAATATTAGGCATCATACCGATTTTTTGGTGCTGTGAGAAATATATGTAGCTATATGCAATTCAAGACAATGATAAATATTAACTAAATAGCGCGATACAGATATGTCTTTAGATGGCTATTTTATGAATATTCGGTTATTTTTCACCTACTAATAAGTTGGTACATTTGTTAATTTCTACTCCTACCTAATAACAATTTTGCCCATTGATACATGCCAGCAACATTCAAGATATAATCATTTCATTAATGCTTTTCATAGACAATACAACAATATTAGCTGGAAAAACTATATGGTGGACGAAATTTGAGTTTCATTTTATCTAATCAAATATGATCGTTGGTACATTCTTTGTTTGAGCAAACTTTACAGATGTATACAATGAGAAAAAAATTCACGACTTATAAATAGCCCCATGTAAGCAAAATCCACTAGAACTCTACCAGGTGCTTAACCGCAGATTGCATCATGCCATTTGCTTTTCTATTTTATTTTTGAGAAACAATCGATATTATAATGTTATAATCACATGGACATATTATTTATCAAGCAAAATTTTCTTATAGATAATAAAAATAAAAAAAGACATGACATCTACCCAAAAAAAACAATTCATACATAAGCATCTGAGTGTGCATTTGTACTATTCGTCAACATTAAAAATTACATCTATACAATTTATTAAAAAATTTAAATAAAAGAGATAAACAAAACTCAAAAAACCCCAAAACGATGCAATTAACACATCTCTCTTAGCCATGTGTCCATATATCTCTCGTAGGAGCAGCCTTGCAAATTTGCAGAATATGGCATCTTCCGTAGGAAGAAGATAGGCCCTGCTTCTGCTGCGTAGCTAGCCACCGAGCGTATCTCGCCCTTCACCGCGCCGCCACCCGTGGGCGTGGGAAGGAAAGGGTTTATAAACCCTACCGGCGCGAGACGATCGAACAAGTGACAACAACGGCGGTGCGCCTCGCCCCTAGGACGTCGTGCGCAGCGCAGGGTTTTGCCGAGATTTTCCTAAAAAAGGGAATTCGCCACCGTACCGAGAAAAGAAAAAAGAATACCAGGCGAAAACAAACACCCTCTCTCTCCCCTCTCCTAGTCCTCTTCCTCCTCCTTCCCCCGTTCGGCTTCAACCCAATCCGGGGAGGAGAGGAGCCGCCGGCCGGCCATCGCCATGGATGGGCTGCACGGTACGGACGGGTGCTTCTCGCCCGGCAGGGCCATCTCGCCACAGGTCAGGCCCCCCTCCGTTGGCCCTCCGGACGGCGCAGCGGGCGGGTAAGGAGTGAAAAGATTGGGTTTTTTTGTTTGTTGTTGATTCTTGGCTTGTGTGGGAGAGCGATTGGGGATGATGAGAGGATTTGCTTCGTTTCTGGGTGGCGGTGGTGGGTTGTTTAGTCTGAATTGTGGCTTGTTTCTGTGTTTGACTCTCTCTGTCTGCTTGGGATGGATGGATGGCGGCTGGATTGGATTGCGGTGGAGCAGGCAGTACTTGGCGGAGTTGTTGCAGGAGCATCAGAAGCTGGGGCCGTTCATGCAGGTTCTCCCAATCTGCAGCAGGCTGTTGAATCAAGGTGAGAGCTGGCTCTGGTTTTGTGTGTGCTCTTCGTTGCCCTTTGCTGGATAGGATAGCATTCTTGGATCAGATTAGAACCCCGTCCTTTTCTGATTCACCCAACCTGCCTGATTGCTCCTGCTCGTCTCTACTTGATGCAAAACTTGCTCTCGGGGGTCTATGCGCAATCGTTCTGTGTTGTAGGCCTTGAAAAGTTGTAGCTTGATTCTTAGCACAAAGACTGTATCTTTTCTTCAGTGGTATCGAGTGTTTTTCATGTGTTCATGCTAGCTGATGCCATGTGCTAATGTTTGCTGTTGACAGAGATAATGCGGGTGTCTGGTATGTTTCGCCAACCTGGTGTAGGGGACTTTGAGAGGTTGCCGCCTGCAAGTCCAAATCAGATGCATCCGTCGCACATCGTGCCCAATTTTTGTGGTAATGGTTTTGGTCCATGGAATGGGATGCGTCCAGAGGTGAGCATCAGTTATCTAAGTACAACAATGTTCTGCATCCAGTCATGTATCATATTTGATCACCGGGTGGCTGGAGCTGTTAAACATTTCTACCGAAGACTGCTATGTAACATTCCACTAATAAGCTATGGAGGTTCTGTTAAAGGTGACTCCTTATTTTTAGGGTGTCATCAAGTCAATCCATCAATGTTTCTTGAAGTAAATCTGGCTTTTAAAGAGTACTATGTATACCATTTTAATTATAAAGATTAATATATACATGTTGAAACAAGCAGCCAATGGTCATCGTATAGCTTTTCTACATTGATAACCTACAGCACCATGTGTGGGATACTAAGGAGGAGCTTAGAATCGATTTATTAAGAAAGGAGGTGAGGAACCAGGGTTCGAACCATGGCCACTGAGCATCTCCTGCCAACAACCTGCCAGCTGAGCTACTCAACCGACGTTCTCAAAAAATTACAGCACCATAGCAATAGATATGTTTTTGTTTTGCTTTACCTGGCAAAAAGTTTAAAGCTTGCCAGTTTTGGCTGGCCATTTCCTAGTCACCGTGGATAAAACAATTTCATCTGGCAGTTAGGCAACCAAGAAGATAAATTGGCCTAAAATGGCATTTGTATTGTCCTAATGATATAGTCTCTTAAGTGCAGTTTCAACGAAGGGAGAGTTCAGAGCTGTAAGTTGAGTTGGTTGAGAAACCTTGTCTTTCCATTCTTTTTTGTCAGGTCGGCCGAAAGATTCGGTCAACTAATTTCATTAAGACTTTAGAAGAAAAGTCTTTCCATTATTTGTGACACCATTATCTTTCATTTATGGTATGTGAAAAGTGTATGCAAAATGCCTGAACAGAAGTCAACAGATTCCAACATAGAATGATCTATTTCATTCTTTGTGTGTCTTGAATTACTTAAGTGGAACTAGATGGGTGAACTTCAACGTCATTTAGAAAATCATATGGCTACCTCCTGACATGTTCAAGGAATTCCGTGTATTATTAGAAAATATAACTACTTCTTTTACAGAGGGATGCAATACCGTATAAAATCAAGATTTTTATGCACTTGTAACTTTGGGTTTCATAGTTGTACAGAAATTTTATAGTGTAATCTCAAGTAGAGTTTTATGAACTGAGGATGCATACCACAGCTAGTGATAAGAAAATCAGGATGATTTTCTACTGTTATTCCATTTTCTAGATATCTTCAGTTATCTTTGGCCCTCTTGTTCAGCGCTTCATTTATTGTATTCTACATATTGAATCCTAAGTGGTACTTAACCTTGTTATTCTCACACTGATCAGAGAGTAAGTTTCTCTCAAGGACCTATGGGTTGGCAAGGAGCACCACAAAGCCCTTCTTCTTACATTGTCAAGAAGATCTTGCGGTTGGAAATACCAACAGAGTCTTACCCTAACGTATGCTCTCTCTCACTCTCTCTTTCACACACACACACACTCTCTCTCTCTCCATATTAGTGATGTTTGAGGTCAATATTTACTCACTATGTTGTACATCCCTCAGTTTAATTTCATCGGTCGCCTTCTTGGACCGAGGGGAAATTCGTTGAAGAGGATTGAGGCCTCTACAGGTTGTCGTGTTTTCATCAGAGGAAAGGGCTCGATTAAAGACCCTAACAAGGTATTCTGTGGAACTTTGCAGATATATGAATATGGTTTGTGTATTTGAATGATAGTTCCATCATATTTTTTGTTCTGTCTGTCAAGCAAACTATACTCACATGTGATTCCTTTCATTTCTTAAAAGGAGGAGCAACTTAAGGGAAGAGCTGGGTATGAACACTTAGATGACCCCTTGCATATATTGATTGAAGCTGAGCTACCTGCAAATGTCATTGATGCTAGACTTTCAAAAGCACAAGAAATCCTAGAAGAGTTGTTGAAACCAGTGGTATGCGTGTGTCCTATTATCTTCCTTTCCTTTCATTAATATCCATGAGTAAACTTCCCTAAAAAAAATCCATGAGTAATCTAGCAGCAATCTGAAAGATCCAAACGTGGAACATAAGAGCCTATGTAGCAATCTTACCCTTTGCTCTCTGCTAATCCAGATTATTCCTCGAGATTTTTCATTTGCAATCAAGGAATAAGTAATAAACTGAACCATTCCTTGTCCTTTCCATCTTCCTATGACTGTTATTTTACCATGATGTGTATACCTAGGCTTTTTGCCTAGGCGTTCGGTTTGACAACTTTCTTGTTGACGTTTGTAACTTTGTAAATTCTCGAGCTCCATCTTTTCATTGTTGGCTTATCAGACACAACCAAAACTGATTATCAAACTTAATTATAGAGTTGAATTTGAGGTTTTCTCATCGTACTCCTTTTTCAGCCTTGGATTTCAAACTGTCAATAATATGGATGTAAAAGTTTTACCCACATTTTGTTGATTCGTTCATGTGGCTACGGCTTATAAGCATAAGCAAACGATCACAGCCGGATCCCTCAAGTCTTAATAAAATTTGGTCGGCCTAACCCTTCTGCTGACCTGCCAAAAACATAGTACTAACGCATTCAGACTTTCTACATAATAATTATATGTTCTTTTTTCGCCTCTTGCTGGATTCTACTAATTTTTTCACGTCATGCTGTATAGGATGAATCACAAGATTACTACAAGAGACAGCAACTTCGAGAACTTGCTTTGTTGAACTCTCCACTTAGAGAGGAAAGTCCACATCCTGGCAGTGCTTCTCCCTTCAGTAATGGTGGCATGAAACGAATGAAACAATGACTGGGTCTCCCCCAAGGAAATCAATCGATCCATGCCTTCACAACAATTTTTTTCATGAGCAAGCTTTCATGATGGTGTTGGCATTACACGGCATCTGTTAATGCTAGAATTTTGATCGCCATGTGATTTAACTCGTAACTGACAGAGATGATCGATGAGTAAGTGAGCGAATCCTCTGTGGCTGTATAATTAGAACATTTGATTTATTTATTACTGGTAGTGTGAAGAATTCTAAGTTACTGTGAGCTAGAGTACCAGGATTTGTCTGACTTGAGTGACTTGTCTGAGCAACATATTCGCAAGCTGCTACCAAAGCTTCTGTCAATATGGAATAATTGCTGAGTTCTAGATTTATAACCATACCATGCATGATGCTCTTCATTGCTGAGTTTGCTGATGTTAGGATAGATACACATTGCTTTCCTGGAATCAAGTTCAGGTCTCCTTTAGAACGGTATTGAACTAAATCCATAAAAAAGAAAAGTGCCCTTAGCAATTCAGATTTGTTAACGCTGTAGACCCGCAGCAATGGCTGCACTACTGGAATCAATTTAGTGATTTTTTTCGTCATTTTTCATCACTCAGCTTTGGATTTTAGAACCTATTTGGATTCTTGCCATTCTAAGCTTTACCAAAAAATTGGCATCCAAAATTTGGCTAAGAGTGTTTGTCATAGCCAAAATATTGGCAGCAACAAACCTAATGCTTGCCCATTTCTTTGGTTGCCATATTTTTATTGTGGTCTTATGTTTGAGCTGTAAAACAAACAGCCCCTTGAGAGCATGTTTGGCTCACTCATTAACATCATCATAGCCGACGGTGTGGCTAACTTTTACTCATTACGTCTTGGACAAGGTTTGACGAAGCTATAAGATTGATAAGTAGGGTAAAAGGGTGGGAAGTCACAATTACGACTCTTTACTAGTCATCGGGGGTGAAATGACCTCCTGAATATATTACGTCAAAGCAATTTTGTATAGGTAGGTATTGCCTATGCAAATGCAGGTGCCCTGATGTATAACAAGAGATAATCACGGAGAAATACAAGGATAAGAAAAACAAAAAAGATGAAGCTCACTCAGCTTTTGACACTTGCCACGTCGAGATTCACCCGATCAAGAATCCAATCAAACTAACGGTATTACCCTAGCTCCACACCATCCAAACCACGTGCAGACTTGAAATACCAAGTCAAATTTCTGAAATGCCTTACCGCCACGTGCAAACCAGCTCGGAAAACATTGACGATTGAAAAGTTGTGATTGTCGAAGACCGCTCGCATCAAGCCGTCAAGAGGCTACCTTTGTCATGTTGCCTCTTGGATCAATGGTTGTTGGCGTCCTATGGGGGAAGAAAGCCCCAAAGAAAGGAGGATCATTGAAGGTTGTGGCCACTGGAAGGGACTGCCCGCATAAAGTTGGCTCTAATCAGACTTAACAACATATAGAAGAGGACAACATGGTGAACAATAAGCCAGACAAAGAAGAAAAGGAATGAGCAGGAATCCATCGGTAGCGAAAGATCATCACCAATAGAGAAGATGACCATAGTGTTACGGAGAAGTTGTCATTGACTATACTAGCTGTTAGCTGTTGTGTAGTGATTGGCAGTATTAGTTAGGTACAATGGGCGGAGTCAGAAAGTATAGATGGAGGGGACCTAACAGATTAAGGGGGACTAATACACTATTTGCTTAGCTTAATCATAAAATTACTTACATAATCCTATGGAAAAATTGTTTTTTAGAAAGGTCACCGGGGGAGAGAATCCCCACCTGAATATATTACGCCAAAGCGATTTTTTACACAGGGCAAGCACCGCCTATGCAAGCGTAGGAGCCCTGGATGGATACATGAGAGAATACACGGGGGGTAAACAGAGAAGAGAAAACAAAAGAAAGAAGAGGTTAAGGGTAGGCGTTTGTCAATTGCCACAGCAAGATCACCAAACAAGAACATAAACCCACAGTACTAGCGCCCTACCACCACACCAACCAAAATCCCATACAAACTTAAAGCACCACACCGAAGTGCCGGAGGGCCTCTCGCCACGTGCAAGCCGGCTCGGACCCTGGCGATCAAAGGTGCGGACACTAGTTTTGTTGGAGGGGGCCAGGTCACTAGCTGTCCCCCCTGTCTCTGCCGCTGGTTAGGTATTTTGACTAGTTTGTGACACCCTGGATAGTGGTTGCTTTTAGTATGAATTTGATAATACTATGAATTATAGCACCTTGATTATACAGTGCACCTTTAGCAAATCTATTTCAAGCTAGACATCTCTAATTACTGCAGCTGGACAGAATATAAGTATATTGTTTATATGGAGACTAAGCAGGATCATTCAAATGATTGCTTGTGAGCATTATACCTTTCTATCTCATTCTCAATTTCTCATGCTTTGCTATAGATTAGAATAAATTATACATGCACTAGTATTACTTGGAACAAATTAGTTTATGAGGTTTTTTTTTTTTGGAAAATCTTATCCATGTAGATGTATTTGCATAATTAACTTGATTTTACAGGTAAAACGAAATATAATCATATACAAAAGGACTATTTTCTATATTAAATCACATGAAGGAGCAGTAGTTGAAAAAAACATGAAGACTAGTTGGTAAAATAAGCTAACTTCGTACATTATGGGAAGGGGAGGGAGTCCAGTGTATACTGTATAGGTGACAGATTGAATGGCCCAATCATTGTCTTCTTATGGTCTAAAAAAAAAAAAATCATTGTCTTCTTATTTAAGGAGAACATATATGGTGAACATTAGAGATTTATAGACTTGACATGGCTTTAAGGAATGCTATTATTTATTGTTTTCGCAGGTCACACATACTTGACGTCTATGATTATATCGATCATACTTTTAAAATTTTGCCATCAACAATTTCTCAATGCTAAATTTAGAAACAAAAGATCTGGCACACATAGATTTATCTCGAAAGGTGTTATTATATAATATCATGAACTTTTCAGATCTTATAGTTAAATACCCAAAAATTGTTCTTAAACGTCAAATGCTTATGACCATAGCGAGGGAACACTATTAGTTGATCAATTATCAATAATGAGGCTTATATCAGTTACTCCCTCCATCTCAAAATAAAAAAGAAAAAATCCACTTTACTTCCTTAAACTACTAGTGCACTGGATCATTTAACTCCCTGAACTATATTTTGCTTCGTTTTACACCTCGAACTATTAAAAATGGTTAACTTTACACCTTAACAATGCTTCTCCTTTTTGTTTCTCTTTATACAAGCCATATTTTAAGATAAAATTTTGTGGAGTTGTAGGTGACACTATTACCAAAACTCCGTAATATTTTTAATTTTTTATGACTATTTATTTAAACTTTAAAATTCTAATATTTAAATTAGTATTATATGCTTCCCATCAACGTACAGAGGTAAAATTTTGTTAAAAAATGTTCAAAGGTAACTTGTAATGCATATATACATCATGCCAAATTTCAGTAAAAAAAGATGACTTATCTATACATATTATAAACATTTAAGATGTTTCCGTTTGTCACATCGTCCGTCGTCGCCTTTTGTTGGTCTGACGTCAGCAAAATCGGCCCAGAAAAAAACAAATTCACAGATTGAAAAAAATTGAAGATGTCGAACCCGTCGTCGCTCTCGGTCGCTCTAGCCGCTGCTCGAGCCCACCGCCGTTGCCGCTCCCGAATGGCCGTGCCGCTGTTCGGGCCCGCCACCACCAGTCGCGAGCCGTTGCCGCTTCTCCGGGCCGCGGCTACTCATGGTCGCCGCCGCGAGTAGATCTAAGTCGTCATCGTTGTTGTCGTGCAGCGAGGGGCGAGGGAGGAGGCGTCGTTGCGCCGCGGCTCGGGGGAAGGCGCCGGCGTCGCGCGTCGCTCGGCGGAGGAGAGAGGAAGCGGCGGGCCGGCGGCTACGGCCAGGAGGGAGAGGGAGGAGCGGCGCCGGCGCAGGCGGAGGGGAGAGGAAGGGGAGGGGGAGTGGGGGGAGGAGGCTTCTAGGGTTAGGGTTTGGGGGAGGTGGGTTTTGTTCCCCACCATCTTGCTGCCTGGCCGTCCGATCCAAAACCCTAAAGAAGTCTATTTTATGTCCCTCGGACAAAGAAACAAGTTTAACTTTGGTCCTTTAGTTTTTGAGAAATATTTATAATTCATATTTATTGAATTTGTTAATTTCTATAATTAATTTTGCCCGTTGCAGCACACGGGCACATTTGCTAGTAAACAAAAAAGAGAAACGTTGTTACAGTGCAAAGTGAACCATTTTTAATAGTTCGAGGTGTAAAACAAACCAAAATATAGTTTACGGGATTAAGTGATCCAGTGCAATACTTTAGGGGAGTAAAATAGACTTTTTCCAAATAAAAAACCTAATACTAGATATAATTGTTCATATCTAGATTAATATCATTAGGATATGCCATGCCTAATCCTGTCTTGGGAGACAAAATGAGTAACTTTCACGAGTTAGTTTTGTATTTAAATACGCTACTAACTCAATTATTTAAAATTTTCTATCCTCCATCCAAATATATAAAAATTTAGGGTAGGATATAACACCCCAACACAACGAATCTAGACAGAATCTTTGTCTAAATTCGTTGTACTAAAGGGGATTATATCCTATTCAAAATACTTACTCCATCCGTCTTAAAAATGAAAAAAATAGTGCTGGATGTGACACCTGTCGGTATTCATACCAAGGGAATATATTTTTAGATGGAGGGAGTATTCAATACGAGAAGGAATACTACGCACATGAACAAAGAAAGAATGATATATACTCCATGATTGATTTGCAAAACCCCTGTTCTAAACTGTTGTTTAGCGGAAATATCACGTGCTCCGCTAAATCAACCATGCAAAACGACGAGGTGAGCGAGTGCTTGCATGCCCCACGTGCCAGGCGCTTCCCGTGGAACCGCCACGTGTCAGATGAAGGCTATCCCAGTGGGACCCACCCACCGTACGGCCCGTCAGATTCTCGCACGAAACACGAGGCACAAACCAAAAAGTTCGAATTCGAAATTTCAAAACCAGTGTGGTGTGTGTGCTCTCCGAAAGGCAAGCGACTGTTCTCTTTCTCTTTTCTTCTTTTTCTTCTTCTCTCACGGAGAGGAGAGAGAGAGGCCATTTCCTTCCTTTGGTCTCCCTCGCCGTATGTAGGGTTGGGGGCGATGGTTCGGCGGCGCGGCGGCGGAGGATCCGTGGCGGCGGAGGCGGCTGGCGAGGCCTCCGGCGCCGCCTACGAGGAGGAGCGCCGGAAGCGGGTCCTCGAGAACCTCAAGCACCTCGAGGTGAGTTCACCGCGTGTGCTCTTGTCGCTTCCTCTTTCCCGGTTCAGTTCGTTTTTTTTTTTTGTGTGTGTGTGTGTGTGGACAGTCTCTTCTCTGTTCTTCTCTTTGTGGGGAGATTTGAGGTGATGTTTCACCGGTAGGACTGGATTAATTAGGGGGTGTTCTTGCCGGCCTGTGTGGATTGGTCGATTGGGTTCATAGTCGCGGCGGCATCGGTTTATTTTTTTTTTAATTTAATCTTGGGGGTTTTCCTCTGCGCAGGATTTGGGAATATCGAAGATGTCCAAGAGCTTGCTCGAGGCTGCGAGATTGCAGAAAGTGCAGGTACTTCCAGCAACATAAGTTACAGGATGGATTTGAGTTTCTGTGTCGCGAATTTGGTTTATTCCTAGTTTTAGTGCAGACCACTCGTGCGAGCCCGAAGCCGCGCAAGAAGTTTGAGGCCACCGAAGTGAGGCGTTCATCGAGGGCACGCAACTCGGTTTCGTACAAGGATGATGTGAGTTGTTCACTTCAAAGCAATATTTACTGGTAGTGTTGCCCTTGGGGATTTGGGAAGAAATTGCGACACATATTCAGATATTGTTGCTATGTCTTACTACTAGAAGACAAGTAGATAGCAAATCATGGAAACCTGAAATGGTTAGTGAATCCAGTTTGTTTTATGGCATGATCTTAGTGACCTTGTGAAACTGATGTGAAATGACATGATCACAACGAAGACACACTATCTTTTTGAGACTTTTATGCCATACACCATGGAATTTGATACATGATAACTGCCTAGAGTTTAAGTGCAAGGAAGCTTTTTTTGTTCGTGAAGTGATGAAATGCTATTTTTCTTGCAAATGTTGATACTAAGTTGTCCTCTTCTTATTGTTCCAGTTTGATGAACTTGATAGTTTCCTACGCCGTAGAAGGTAATGCTTCCATTTGGTTTACAAATTTGTGATGGATGCGGTTGTGGCCAGGCTTAATGTAATTGACTACTTGGTTGTGTTGAATAGGGGGGGCAGTAGGAACACAGAGCAGGGGAGGGATTACACTGGAAGAATTGCCTCTTATGAACAGCAACAACGTGCTTACAAAAGAGCTGAGAGAATTCAAAATAGTCTAGACCCTGAGAACCCATCGTTTGTTAAGACCATGGTCCGGTCACATGTATCCAGCTGCTTTTGGCTCGTAAGGTTTTCTTATCTGGAATTCACTAACTCATTTTATATATTATGATCGATTATTACTTATAGTTGTGTTCTTTTTCATCATACAAGGGTCTTCCAACTAGATTCTGCAAACTGCATCTGCCACCCAGAGAGTTTAAGATGGTGTTAGAGGATGAAGAGGGTGGTGAATTTGATTCTGTCTACATCGGGAACCGCACGGGTCTTAGTGGTGGATGGAGAGGCTTTGCAATGCACAAGAACTTGGAAGATGGTGACTCACTGGTCTTTGAATTGGTTGAGCCTGACAGATTTAAGGTTAGTTATATATTACATTCAATGACATGTTTGACGGTAATCTGGAGTTCTGGACCTGTCAAATTTCCTAGCATGAAAAACCAGAAGTTGCAAACATTTCCTGATGCTTATCCCAAGTTCCAGTTTATTTCAGAGGGATAAAAAAAAATGGTGGTAACCAACAATATTATTGATTTGTTATTTTTATCTATTTAGTATTGATTTTGCCGGAACGGCTGAAGATTCGCCGTCCAATTTCATTAAGATTGTGGGAGAAAAGTTCTAAACATAAAAGATACAAATATTTAGTATTGATTCAATTAGTACAAATTCATATATGTTCTTTCGTGTTAAAAAACTAGTGGATTCAAATAAAATCATTGTTATCCTGAGAAGACTGATCTAAAATGTAATTCTGGACAGCAATCAGCTGAAAACTGGTCAGATCAGTCAGTCACTGACCAAATTTAAATATCATGTATTAGTCTGTTACACAATGTAAGGCGTCCTACAAGAGATGTAGGACGCCTTACAATCTGTAACGGAGGTAGTAGTATTTTGATGTTTTCTCCTTGACTGGTTTTTTATCCTCGAGAACAAGGGTTTCCTAGAAGAGAGCATGTAATGTAAGAGCTCTAATGTATCAACACAAGCATGTCAAGTAAGAAATAGATGTCCCGTAGCCCTGGTTTATTTTTATCATTAAGCTGCGGCCTCAGTGCTTGTAAATGAGGGTGGATATCATTGTTGATGGTTGAAGCTGAGGGCTAAGTTTTCATTCTTTATTATGGTTTGCTAATCAGTTTTTTTTTTGTTCAACATTTTGTGTTTAACATACGTAGCCGTAGCCTTGATATGGAATTTGTCACCTTTTACAGATCTACATTATAAAAGCTGCTGATGAGGATGTAAATGAGTCGGAACCTGTTGATGAGGAAGCTGATGGGGACAAAAAGGACACCGATACAAAGGATGCAGTTGAGCAAGATGACTCACCTAATGCTGAACCTTTGAAAGGCGCCAAGAGGAGAAAACTCTGTGGACGGCGGTAGTTACAAGTTATGGGTACTCTGTCTGTACAAGTATGCTGCATAACGGTATTACCAATGTGCTATCTTGTCAGGTCATCCTTATTGATCTTTTTGTTGACCTGTCCATCTCGTGAATTATGGGTGTTCCATTACCACCCTTTTTGTTGCAGCATCAGATAGAGTATTTCATCAATCACCATCATAGGTAGATTTAGACCACATGTAAAAAGTGTTATGAGGATTGAGCACTTGTGTCCTAGAATCCATCTGTATTCTGCTGACTGTGTTCAGCTTATATGATGGACGGGAACATCATTGCTCATGTGGCAATACCTTTCACCTTGCCCATGTCTTATGGTAAAAACTGATCTTCAGATCAGAAAGGAAATGTAGAAGCCTAATATTTTTATTTTTTCATACTTGTTTTGCATTTTTTTTATAGATCATGTCTTGCGTTTTCCAGCAAGGCTGGTTCCTTAACAAAGAAAAGTGCAAGTCCATAATGGTACAAAGCTTTGCTGCATTTCTAGAGCTACCAAATTTTACAGCATGATGGGGGTTAGGATTACCGGGGACTCACCCTCCCAGAAAGCACGCTACTACTTGCATCAGCACTAGTAAAAGTTTGGGATGAGAGTAAGTAATTCCCGTTTCCTGAATCTGATATGGATTTACTCATAGCACCTGAGTAAGCTTCTGGAGTTTCTAGCGGGATAAACTCACCATCTGGCATCATCTTCAAGATGAGCTCAAGTTCTCTGACAATCTCTGACATAGAAGGCCGATCATCAGTCTCATCCCGAGAGCACTTCATTGCCAGTACGAGGAAACTTTGGACGCACTCTGGAGGACACAAGCCCATCCTGCTATCCATGATTTCAGAGATATTGCCCGATCGATAAGATTTTTTTACCTGCGGACAAGGACATAGCTCTTTCAGTGAACAATTGTCATTTAACTTCAACTTGTGTATGCTTAATAATATGTGTATTTTCTTCAAAGCAAGAACAGCCAAGTAGCCAACCAGGGAGTAGTCTCAGTATGATTATACCACCTCTACAAAGCTTCCTTTATCTAAAAAAAGAACTATGATCTTCAAAAAAAAAAAACTATTGATGTTCCTCTCATATCAACTTACAACTGATTACACAAGTATGTTTCATGATAAATAACAATATAGACTATTTTGTGTATGTTTTTAGTTGATTTACAACAGTTAAATGAAAGTACAATTCAAAGTCGAAGATCGTGTACCTCTCTTACGATGTTTTTACCATGCTCAATAGGCTTCATCCCAGTCAACATTTCAAGAAAAACAACCCCAAGGCTGTACACATCACTCTTGTCAGTCAATTTATGAGTCAGAAAGTATTCTGGATCAAGATAGCCCTGCCAAAAATGAGAATGATACAATTAAGAGAACTGCCAAAGGGAAATAATTGTGCTGTAACAGTGCCAGTGTAACTAACTATCACTTACAGGAGTACCCTTAACAACGGTGGAGACATGAGCTGGTAGTGCCCCTTGAACATCTGGTACTGGAGCAAGCCTTGAAAGGCCAAAGTCAGCCACCTTCGCGACAAATTTGGAATCCAACAGAATATTGCTGGCCTTAACATCACGGTGAAATATAGGAGGATCTGCTTCGGTGTGCAGATACAGAATTCCCTTTGAAGCACCCAATGCAATGTGCAGCCTTAAACCAAAACTGAGAGGTCGTTTGGACTTGGCTGTGATTGTAAAATAAAACGAGGAGATTAAAGTAGAACAAGAATATCAGTGAAAGACCCAAGTATTACACAATTCACTTTAAGGATATCCAAGAAGGCATTAAATTATAAAATTCAGGAAGCCTGCAACTGAATGGTTGGTCTTGATATCAAAGCCATAAGAGTCGGTTGGGATGGGAGAAGATCAGTGGGATCGTTTACACCTAAACTGGACCTAAAGGGCATGCCAAATAAATTGACAACAGAACTAGCCATGTGCTTACCTGAAAGATGATCACGTAAAGTGCCATTCGGCATGAATTCATAAACCAGCATCTGTAAAATAAACACAATTTCATCTGACAGGTCTATTTTGACAGAATATGATTTATACCCAGATAATTAAATTCAAAGACATGCACCTGTTCGTTTTCTTCATCACAGTAACCAATCAATGCAACCAGATTGCGATGATGCAATCTGGACAACAACTCTATTTCTGTGCAAAACTCTCTTGAACCTTGCAGAGAATCCTCATGTGCCCTTTTGATTGCTACAATTGTTCCATCAGCTAAAATTCCTTTATAGACTACTCCATAACCTCCTTGACCAACTTGGGATGATAGGTCAAAATTATTTGTAGCAGCAACCATTTCTTCGTATGTGAAGCATCTCACACCATCAATTTTGACAGAAAACCTCGACACTGCAAACGATTACATATATTCAGGTCTTTTTCTCTCGAAAAGGATGTCTGCCATCAAGGCTAAAACAATGCACACTCAGATATACAATGAGCATGAAGCAAAGAAAAATAGCGTGTGAGGCTAGAGCATGTGTTTTATGAACATAACGAAGTGCCACAAACAGTACAAACGTGCTGATCGCATAAGCGCCATGCATGGAGTGATTACTTCTTGCAGAAGTACAATGACTTACATGACCGTCTAGAAATTGTATTTTTTCTTCCATGCCTTCTCATTATGAAAGCAGTAACTACTGCAGAAAGTGCAATAGCACCAGCTATTGTGCCTGCCAAGATACCGCCCAGTGCAGCTTTGCTTAAACCTGATGAAGCTATATTTGGATATTCTACAAAAAGAGTATGAAAAACAAAAGATATAATATCAGTAATCAATGGGAGCAATTGAGAAAAGCAGAGCACCACAACTCAGCCCAAATTATCTTTTAAAATAAAAAACTACAGACTTGTGTGTTTCACCAATTGTATACTACTGAGAGCCAATCAATCTTTGCTTAAACGATTCATCACATTTCTAAAACTATGTCTAGAACAAAATTTAGTTCTATCCTTATAAGTTGAAACAAGAAGTTTCATAAAAAATTATGCGCTTTGGCTTCAAGTATACATACCATCTTCATAGGAGCCAAGTGTGAAATTGAGAAGCTCATATGGACCAAATACATCTAAAAGTGTAATTTCCCATCCAGCAAGTACATGTCTGAGCCGGACAACCTCAGACATATTGAACGTACTCATATTGCTTGGAAATAACTTAAGATGCATATTGAGCCTTGGACCAACCTCCCATATGTAATTCTCAACATATAGCTGGTAAGTAAACAACTGCAACAAAGAAGTTACGTCGATCTTGAAAGCATCTTCATATGGATGAAAGTCTTTGAGTCCTGGACTCTTCAATCGAAGTCCAACACCAAGTGGCACAACACAAAAACACTGGTCTGGCAATGAAGGATTGTACTCATAATTTTTATCTGTTGGGCATGCACCACAAGCTATGGTAGTTCTCAATGCCTGTTTAGATTTTTCTAGGTTTACTGGCTGCAGTTGGCAAAGGTTGGTTATAACAGCTCCACTAGAATTCTTGCATACAGGATTTCCATACAGCCTGCACAAATAACATAGGTTGTGACAACTATCCATTGGATAAGAATTGAGTACTTTATGTCCACTAATCTTCAGATGAGTTTAGATTTTTAAATAATACAATGGTGAAAAGCTGTTTTTGATATTCGTTCTCAAATAAGAACAGTTTATCTGAAAATTGTCGTACAAGCAGTGTCTTTTCTTTATCTTTACTACTACAAAAGACACTAGTGGCACCTACTCCTATTGCAATTTTTGCAATTTACCTCCTAACTAAGTAAAATTAAAAACAAAGCTAGAATTGAGATGGATATCCCCTTGTAAAATGAGATTGAGATGGAAATTTTGTAATAAAAAAGATGGTCACACATTTCATTAAAAATATACTTTTCGGTTTATTTTAGGAAATAACATAATATGTTTTTTATCCGTAGCAAAGCACGGGCATTCAACTAGTAATTCTAAAAGCCTCTAGTGGTGGTGGTAGATTCTTCCAATTGCTTTTGCAGCTTACCCCCTGAACTTCGTAATATTAAAAATCAATCAAATCTAGAATCTAGATGAATATCCACGTATAAAATCAGATCGAGTTGGAAATTTCCTATATAAAAAAGTTGGCCACACATTTCATGAAAAAAAAAAATCTTACTACTAAAAGCACCACCACTTCCAATTGCTTTTGCAGCTTACCCCCTGAATTTCGTAATATTAAAAATCAATCAAATCTAGAATCTAGATGAATATCCACGTATAAAATTAGATTGAGGTGGAAATTTCCTATATAAAAAAGTTGGTCACACATTTCATGAAAAATAATCTTCTATTTATTTTAGGAAATAATATAATGTGTTTTTATCCGTAGCAAAGGACGGGCATTCAACTAGTAAGCTCTAAAAAATGAAACAAAGTTAATCATAAAAAATGGAAATTAGATGTGAAACTTGCGAGCTCACAAAGTCACAATTAAACATCCATCTGAGACACAACATTTTTTTTGTAGGAATGTAGATTGATAGTGCATTGTATATATGTTACAGAACTTACAAGACAGTAACATTTGGTGGTGGATTAACTTCAGCCGGAAACATCTCGATGGAATTATTTTGGAAGTCCCTGCACAATTAACAATTATGTCAAATATATATTATCGTAGAACTCACAACTAGATGAAAAAATACTTCTCCAAAAAGAATCGTACAGTACTAGGCTCCTGTTTCCTGTAAGGTCGACGCCATCCCAAATCTCCAAGGGAACAGAACCATCTATAATGTTATTTTTAACCGACCTGCAAAGTTGCATACATTGACATGGTTTTAAATGCATTGTTTGAAGAAAATAAAGTCATACAGGGTGTAATTGTGTTATGTCAAAATGAGTGCAAATTGTAAACAGGAATGAATAGATCAAAATATGCACCAGAATCTGCCTACTCAGTTGTTCAGTCTACCCTCTCTCAGTCACTCTTATGTACTTTATTCCTTACTTCTCCCTCTATCTAAGACAGAGCTTCCTTTCCAAATTTTTTTTAAAATTTTTATTTGAGACAGAACACGAAGGAGGACTGTGATTACATTTGGAATAATAAGTAGTGGCAGCAAATTCACTTGCTCGGCTGAATTTAGTTGAAAAATGAAGCAGACGCAAAAAAAAAAAGAAAGGTTCTGATTGAACATGAAGATGTTTGGAGGAAGATTTAGCAAACATAAATGTAACACTTACAATAGCTGAATATGAGGAAGCCCTGAGAAGTTTGATGGAATAGTTCCGTTAAGCATGTTATGCGACATATCACTGCCAGAAAACTATAAATCAGCTCAATGATTAAAGAAGTGAAACAAAAACTAAAGTCGCATACATTGTAGTGATATTTGAAGCAAGCTTATTGGTTGGAATAGATCCTGTGAGCTGGTTCCAGCTAAGATCCCTGAAAATGCATGTGAGGATCAGCTTAGACATCTGTAGATTATCTCCTAAGCTCATGTTCTACAAAAATGGCCATACAGTTTTTAAGGGAACTCTCGCTTTCTATTTGGCATAAAATTTATTGGATGGGTGCCTAACATCAGAAGCTAGAAATGTAATCCATTTCCATTATCTTCCAGCAAACAACCATCAGAAATAGGGAGCATGAAGTGCTATTTGAAGTAGAAATCACCAATCAGTAGCCATGATGTCAAGATACATTGATTGGAAGATTAAGATTGCATATTCTTTCAGCTGGATTAGTATACTCACAGATAGCCAAGTTGATGTATGGCACTCAGATCAGGAATAGCACCCTGCAAACTGCAGTTTCGAAGACTCCTGATGTGACAAGAAATATTATCCTCAGATTTTGCATTTTAGCATGATCATAATCAATATGAAAATTGGATAGCAGCAGATGGTAATTGACATTACAAACTAAATCATTATATGAACATATAATGCTCACAGTTTAAACAGTGTGGATATGTTGCTGTACAGAGCAGGGATGGAGCTTCCGCTGAAGTTATTATTATCAGCCTGACTAGAAACAGAAAAAGAAAAGGTTTATGTTACTGTAGGAAGCAATTTTCAGTTGAGTATTACAATTGACAATTGACAGTGGTACATACAGTATTTTCAAGGCTGGTGCCGCAGCTAGTTCTGGAGGAAGAGGCCCAGACAAATTGTTGTTATCAACAAGGCTGCAGTGTTTTGGTTATGGTATGTAATACGATTAGTACCATCTTACCTGATGCAACATGCATAAGAAGAAATTTACAAAATAGGTTACTTCTTACAGGTGAAAAAGTGTAGGCAGTCTGGACAATTCGGATGGGATTTGCCCACTTAATGAATTGTTGTTCATGTGACTGAAATGAACGGGCGATTGAATTTAGCATTGAACTCACATTGGAGAGCAAAGAATGGAAGAATTAGAAATAAACAATCCTTACAGATGTTTCACACTTTTTAAGTTGGCAAATGATTTAGGTATTGGGCCGGATAGCAGGTTTTGGTCAACCTGTAACCTTGTTAAGTTTTGAAGGTTGCCAATCTCATCTGGTAAAAAACCAGATAGCTGATTGCCATTTAATAATCTACAGAAAGCATGAAAATAACGAGTAAGATGTTTGGAAGTAAAAGGAAACAACAAATTCTGTAATTAAGCCATTGCTTTCTGTACATATTGAAGAGCGAAAGTAAAAGTAATAGAAACAGAGTACGTACAACAGTTTGAGTGTAGTGATATTGCCTATCTCTTTTGGGATGTTACCTGTTAAATTATTCCACATAAAATCCCTTCAAGATAAACAACAATAAGTTAATATATGGTACAAGAGATTAATGAAAAAATCAATCAAATTAATATTTTCTTTAGTAATTTTCCAGCAAGCACAAGAAGGGAGACTAATATGTTATCCAGGAAGGTGCCATTAATTAATTTTATGGAAAATATAGTGAAGTGAAGCCAGAAGCTAGTAATAAGGACTAATGTTTAAGAAATGCAGAACTTGCGAGAAAAGCTTCAGCCATCTGAGTATACTTACAATATTTTCAGCTGAGATAAAAGACTAATTTCTGGTACCAAATTTCCAGAGAGGTTCCTCTTAAACAGTTGTCTACATGGAGCAAAAGTATAATCAGCAACATATTTAAATTGACAGGAACAGTATGCTGTTGTATTATTTATTGTGCCAGGACAAAAGTATAAATATCACAGGTCATATTTTAAGAAAACAAAAGCCTTCGAATGCTGTTCCCCACGGTACCATGGTGGTGTCAATTATGAAAAGAAATAGACAATTAACAGTAAATGCAGCATCATGCCACCATTCAAGGATAAAAGAATAAATGCAGCACTTTATTTCAGTATGCATAAAATGTGTAGTATAACAATAAGACACTGGTAAGACATCAATTAATTGTTTATTTAATTTTTATATAATTAATCATGCATAAGAAATTTCTAGTTCCTAACAAGCCATAGAAAAATAGTCATTAGGGTTTAACTATAAAACTATTTTCTATGACCACTAACATTCGTTGTTCCTGTTACAGAAATATGACATCAAACTAAACGTGAGGATATTATAAAGAATAAATTAGGTAGAAGTATTGGTCATACAATTCTGTTACATGAAGATATGCATCATTCACATCATGGCAGAAGACACCTGTCCAGTTTGTTGTGCATGGATCTCCCCTATTCCAATACTTGAGGTTGTTCATAGGATCCACTAAGCTTCCCTTGATAGCCATGAGTGCACTGACTGCATATTTGGGAAGACACATACATTTTGCAGTGAACATTTTATATTTTTTTAACCTAAAAGCTCAATATAACATGTGAATAAAATACTATTGGCACTGAGCATATCATATTTCTGTTGATAGAAGTGGTTATCTAGCACAACACAACGAATCTTTCTGTTACAAATTCTGTGTGAGAGATTATTTCCTTTTATGATGTTAGAACACAGGCTTGCTACTCCTTGTTGCATTTCAAATAAGAGCTGCCTATCATACCATCCTCCGGTAGACAGACATACTAACTGGTGGGTGTGATATAGGGGAGATATAGGGGGATCAATCTAGGAGGAACAAGATTGGCTTTGAATTAATAAGAAAATAGGCACCTAAATTCGCCTTGACAAGGATTTAAACTTGGGTGGTCTAGGTGTACCACCACACCATTGACCAACTGATGGTAGGTGTGATCAACATTATCTAAAAATGTAGAAAAATCGTATAATCCCTTTTATATATTAACAAAATTAACTGTGGGGCTTCCCCTACAGTACTTTGGTAAAAAAAAAATCGTATAATCACAAATACCATGTTTGGCCATTGTTGTCGCAAAAGTAACCTACTCAGTTACTACAGATGGACTCATGCACCACAACAGATCCCTTGCTGGACTCCATGATCTCCCAGATCCAGGCCGGCGCAAGAAGGTTTAGTCCGTCAAGAACAGGAACTGGTTGATTTTAGCTTGTGTCCTGGTAGTTCCTGTGTTTTCTGGCTCCTTTGTTTCTTGGGACGCAAAGGCGTTAGCAGATACTAGTTTTCTCTCGGCCTCTGTTTGTTTGAGGTTCATGGATGTTGGTGATGGATAACCTGGTATTAGTAGAAGAAAAGATGATCCTGCTGTATCCAAACTCCTACGTAAACTCTATGTTTTGGCTTTCTAAAAAAAGCCGGCCCCTGGACTTTCATCTAAAAGAATTTGTTGTCAATTACCAAGAACTCTTTTAGATGAAAGCCACGAATTCGTTGTCATCGTTGGCTTGCTATGTGCAGGGAGAGACCAAGGTACTTGCAATGGAATTCGTCGACTTGGTAGCCTGGCAGGGTAGTAGTGACACCAACAACTACCGATCATTGTCGTTGCAAACAATTGGGATTGCAGAACACTTCGCGCGCAGCCAGAAGCTTCGCCAAACAAGTTCCGGGCCGCCAGGGCCACCTTGAACTCGTGCATGGAGAAGCGAGTGAACAAGACCGCATCATCGGCGTAGAGGGATAGCTAGTGCGGCACAGGCACAGTGAAGCTGCATTTGCAAGGAGACGGTTGAAGGTGTCCATCATGAGAATGAACAGCATGGACGACAGCGATTACCTTGAACAACGACTCGGAACAAGGCAGATTTTCTGTCCATGGACTCCATTGATCATGATCTTGGTAGAAGCAGTAGAAAGGAGTATGAAAATCTAGGCCCGCCAACGATGCCCAAAGTCTTCGTGACAAAGAACGTCAAGAAGAAAAGTCCATGACACCGAATCGAGTGCTTGAGCAAAGTCAATCTTCCACATAACACTCATAATGTGAGGGGAGTGAAGCTTCTTAGCCGATTATCTGACCAGAAGGAAGTTGTCCTATATAAATCGTCCCTGGACAAACGCGCTCTGGTTTGTGGCCACCAACAAACTTAAGTGCGGCATGAGCCTCAGCGCGAGGAGCTTGGAGATCAGCTTGACGAAGCTGTTGAGGAGGCTGATCAGCTGATAATCTTTGAGTATGGTCGCATCTTCCTTCTAGGGGAGCAGGGTGACAACAGATTGTTCATCTTGGCGAAACTGCTGTTGTCTGTGTGAAAGAACTGCTCTATGGCCACCATGATCTCGTTGCAAATGATCAGCCAGGGGTTGTGCGAGCGCTGGTGTGTAATGGTTTGCTGCAAGGAGCAAAGCACCAGAAATCATTTTTTGATCGATCTCCGAAGGCCAATGCTCAAGCGGCGAGAGGTCCCTTGTGTCTTCTACCACATCAAGTCGTAGAATTAGTTCCTTAGCCAAGGAAATTTGACATGTGATGTTGCCAACAGATCGGTCACTCCAACTACACAACACATGAGTCGTACGACGAAGTTTGCACTCCAACCAATGAACAGGGTCGGCGATTGCACAACTTGCGTTCCAGGCGGTGCTTACCATGTCATTGAAGGCGTCAAGGTTAGGCCAAAAATTCTCAAAATGAAAATGCCGCCTGGCCTTGCAAGACACAACGGTGGAGATGAGTAACGGGTAATGGTCTGACAGGGTCGATGCCTACGCCTCAAGAAAGCAGTCTGGGAACATCTCCTCCCAATCGCGAGTAATGAAGTCTCGGTTGAGACATTCAAGCGTGGCAAGATCACGATCATTCGACCAAGTGAACGCGCGGCCATTGAGGTGGTCCAGGTGGAGCTACTTGATCTCCAAGTCGTCAATGGTGCGGTTGAAGATCTTGTAACCTTGCTGGAGGCGTCGTCTAGAAGATCTTGTACCTCTGTGGTGTCTTGTGCTTGTTTTTGTTCAGCAGTGTGGGTTCTAAGTTGTCGACGCGCAGTGAGGGTGTTTTTTTCTTTTTCCCTGATTATAGCCCTACTTTAGACTATAGTCTTGTACCCTTTATTTCTTCTCTATCAATATATACGAGGCAAAGTTTTTGCCCTTCTTTAAAAAAAAAATGGTGCGGTTGAACTGACCCACCATCCGCTGGTTGAGGAGATCGTTAGTTTTATCCTGGGCCTAATAAATGAGACTGAAGTCGCCTGCTAGCAACTACGGCTCCTAGAAGCTGGAACGCGCCGTGCACAGCTCCTCCAAAAACCGGATTTTGTCAGGCTCGAATCGCGGAACATAAACCCATGTGAACCAGCCTATGCTGCTATCCGCGAAGGTGGTCTTGGCAGAGAGCGAGAACTCGCCACACGTCACATCGGGCAGGCAACTGCCATGGAGTCCCAGGCCAGGAGCACCGACAAAGTACCCGTCAAACCGAGGTCCTAGAGGTTTGCATTACGATAGAACTTGAGATTACACCCATTTTTGTTTTCAGGAGGCAGACCAGGCTAGCATGCGAGTCCGTGGTCATCCTACGCACAACTTCAAGGGCATAAACAAATTACTTCTCCATTCAAATTTATAAGGCATGGCTGCCTTAAAAAAGTCACTGGTGGGAGAACATATATAGAAGCATCCTTCTAGAATTCTAGAAATGAACTGTGCAAAAAGGAAAATAAAAGGGGATGTGATTGTAGAAGATCTAGTTCACGACAGTTTAAAGCGGTCCAAGCAAGGCTGTCCTAGCCCAAGGCCTAGTCTAAACTTAAGGCCTCGTTCGATTCAGGGTACCGGTGAAAAAAATCCTCCGTGAGCACGCTTTTCAAAATGCTAAATGGTGTATTTTTTGAAAAAATATATATATGAAAGTTGTTCAAAAAAATCAGATAAATCCATTTTTTAAATTTTTAATAGTTAATATTCAATTAATCATATACTAATAACTTGTCTCGTTTTACGTGTAAAAAAATCCAAACTATCCATTCAGTTTCAAACGCGGCCTAAGGCTACCCACGTCAGGCACACTCAGGTTAAGTGTCAAAAGCTTACATTCAAAGCTAGCTAAAGATTACCTTCTGAAGGATCAGTAGTTTTCCCATACACAACCTCTAAGAAGGGGAGCAGCGCGAGAACGGTAACTGCACAGAGAACACCTCCGAAATTGGCCATGTTTTTAAGATAATCAGCAGTAACTAGTCATATCCTCCACAGCAAACTTCCAAAATTCCAGTATCCTAACCAAGAAAAGACACCAACGGTTAGAGGTTAGAACAGTATAATATATACTTAATATCTAATAAGATTTTTGGTACAAGGTTGGATGTTTGTTTATGAGTTTATGAATTAAAATGTTTATACATTACAAAATATGAGTTTATACATTAAAGAGTACGATTGTTTATGATGTCAGTGGTTACTTTTTGAGTACAAGGCTGGATGTTTGAACGCTTGCCCCATATGGTACAGGCGTACAGAAAATTACAAATTAGTTTCCTATCAGCCTATGCATCATTTGTTTAATCATAGTTGGATCGATGGAAAATGAAACGGATGGCCAAATTTGACAGTATACAAGTGACATGCAAGTGTTCAGAAAAGTAATAAGTCGCACATTTGTGTCGTGTACTCGTACCTACTCTGCCTCCAACAACCTCTGCCTAGTCGCATCTGTGGCAACAAAAAAGCCGAGAGCAAGTTGCATCGGAGCGATCAAATCAGCAAGTTTTTTTTTTTTACATCTATTTAGTAGTAGTACCACTAGCTTCGGTGTTCAGACAATGGATAGGTGCGATCAAATGAATCAAATAGAGACAAATAAAGAATGGGAAATTGGAGAGCATCTGCCACTCAGCTTCCGGGGCAATAATATCAAGCCAACGGAACTGACAATAACACCATCCTAATTCTCAATCACGACGTGCCAACTAAACTCGCAGGTACAACACAGCTACTTTTGTACATCAACAGTGCAGAAATTCGAGAGGAGGAGACACAAATGCCGAAAAAGGCACATCAAATCAAAACTGAAACTGAGACGAGACCTGTCTACGAAAGAAGAAGAAGAAGAAAGAAAACCAACAGCCCAGCAAAATTAAATTCCTGAGCTAATGTGCTCGAGAATAAACGAACTAACCGAGCCACCGAAAAATCCACAAACACAAATACACACAAGCAACGCATCAGCAAGTACGCAGCCTACACAATTCAGAGCCTCAAAATCAACCGGGGGAAAAAACTGCATATCCATACCTTGTTGCGAAGAGGAAGATTAGAGGAACAGCGAACAGAACCCCGACTCCCCCAGCTCGAGAGGAGGCAGTCGGAGGAGATCGGGGAATCAAGCCCAGGATCGATTCCTTCTTCCTCTCCCAAAATCGATCCTATCCTCTCCGCGATCGCCCGTAGTAGTGTTCGCCCGCGTGCTGAAGTGAAGAGAGGCTGAGGAGATTTGGAGTCGCGAGCGAGGAGTGAGTTGGGGTTGGTTGGCAGCGCCGTGGAAACTGGAGTCGCAGACGACGGCACGCGCGGTTTTATATGGGCGGTGTGAAAAGGAAGCCTAAAATTCGCATAGGGCCCTTTGAAATGCAGTCCTTGTAAAAACAAACATACGAGCACGAAAAACGTAAACGAAAGAATAGAATGGTTTGGACGTAGAATTTCTATAGGAATTAAAAACACAGAAAAGTTTAAAAACTGTCGTTTAATTGGAACATAGGAAAAACACAGGATTTGTGTCATAGAAAGTAAAAAATGAGATAGGAGCTTATGCTTCTTTTCCTCCAAAATCTTACTATACTAGCTCATTTCATAGGAATAATTTGTAGGATTTGATACGATTCAATTCCTTGATTCAAAGGACTCTATAGTATTCTTTTCCATAGGATTCAAATCCTCTAGAATTTCTATGTTTTTTCTTTGATTCAAAGAGGGCCTGCCTAAATGGTGATTGGTGAGTGCTCTTTATATGTGATTTTTTTAACAGAGCTTTTTCTAAAAAAACAAACTATTTTTTAACAAATAAAAACTTAAAAGCAAACCCTTCAATTACTCCCTCTATTCCAAATTAGATGATGTTTTGACTTTTGATTGCAATATTTTAACTCTTTATTTAAAAATTTTAGTGCAAAAATTAAAAAGAATAACACATGTTTAAAATATTTTTGATAATTAAAAAAGTAAAAAATAAGTCAATTTCACCCTCCGAACTATTTCGTCCAATCTCATTTTTCCTAAATATAGATTTGAATAATAGTGGTGGTGTGTTGTATAAGAGGGGACCCAATGTCACCCTCGTGCGTTTGTTCATATTTCATCTTTTTTTTTCTTTTAGTACATGTTTGTTCTTTTAATCAGAAGATTTGGCATATGTATGTTGAAAAAAAATATTTTTTGCGAGGATTGAAAAAAATATATTAGTAACAAATCATGTGAATATTCGTGTGTTCGAGACGCGCTTCCTTCAACCTGACCAGCCACGTCCATAGCAGACAGGTCCGGTCCAAGAAGAAAAAAACAATAACCGCCCCTTTCATTTCACATCACTAATCAATGTGGAATTGTGTCTAATGTGTCAGATGCTCTCTTCCCTGGTTAGTTCATGAAATAAAAAATTTTAGCTGTCACATCAAACGACGTTTGACTAAATGTCGGACGAGTTTTTGGACGTAAATGAAAAAACTAATTTCATAACTTGCCTAAAAACCGAGAGACGAATTTATTAAGCCTAATAAAGACGTCATTAGCACGTGTGGGTTACTATAGCAATTATGGCTAATCATGAACTAATTAAGCTTAAAAGATTCGTCTCGCGATTTTCAGGCGAACTGTGCAATTAGTTTTTTTAATCTATACTTAGTAATCCATGCACTTGTTGACAGATTTGATGCGATACTTTTGGGAAAAACTTTTTGGAACTAAACAATACCTTAGTTGCAATATGAGTTTCAAACATATTGGCACTGAAACCATCGAAACGACATTCGAAGGCACCAATAGATTAGCACCAAAGATGTCGACACTGAGATGTTAATTCTCAGCGCGCTAGTGTTTGACGTGGACCTCTGGAGACGTAAGTTGTCTGTGCATCTTAAGTCTTCGGGTTGTTCGTGCATCGTAAGTCCTCAGAGCTCGGCGCCAATAGTCTCGTGCTGAGGTTAGAAGTACAACACCAAAGTCTCTAGTGTTGAACCCTTAACACCGTCTCCATCTACGAATGTCCTACTCGACCCTCAGCACCACTATCTCTAGCATGAGATGTTCACTCTCAGCGCTTAGGATGTTCACTACCTCAAGGTCAATTTTTTACTATATTTTTTAGGTCTATTCGTAAAATAAGTTTTTAAAAAGGACCAAACAATAAAAAATTTAATGCTTGACCTTGTGTAGGAGTACTCCTATAGGCTATAGCAAGGGCATGCCAAATCTCAGTGCTTATTGCCCATGAAGAAATACTGCAGTAAAGCTCACCATCATGTCCTTTTATTAACAACATATTGTTTCTTTTCACAAACAACTATATAGCAAAGACATGAGATAAATTATTATTTTTTATGGCATGCCTTAAGTTTAATGTGAGCTATAGTAATATTTTATTGTCTTAATCCTAATAAAATAAAAGCTACTTTATTATTTTTATTATTTAAGACCATCTTTACCTGCATAAAATCTCGGCGCAGGCAAAAATCTCGGCAGCACAGCGTCGGGGCTTTGACACCCTCGTCGGGACACTAGTGGCCTGGACTATCTGGAAGAAGCGGAACGCTAATGTCTTCGATGATCGCCAGCGCCGCTGGCCGAACGTCTTCGACAAGCTGGCGATCACGGCGTGAGCCTGGAGTGCGGCGGATCACGGCTGTCTCCTAGAGCTAACTTAGGGTTTTGCTTGCTTGGCCGTTCAAATCAGTTGGGAGATATCCTCTTGTGAGCCCGCCATGGCAATCTGGCACCTGATGTACTCTCCAATCCCATCCCTTTCCAATCCCATCCCTTGAGCTTAATAAAAAATACGCAATCCTTTTGCGCATTCCTGAAAATAAAAAATCTTTACATGCATAATGTAAATGCTCTGAGCGTCATTGACACGTGAACGTTTAGTCCTAATCTTTAGTACTCCCTCTGATCTTTTATAAAATTAATTTTTTTTTCTGACCAACATCATAGTAGACTTAGTTTTCTGGCTCCGGCAACTGGTATATGTGCTCAAAGAATACGTGCCCACTTTTACACGGCAACTCGAACAACTTTCCTGTGCACAATTAATTAATGTAACCTGTTGTTCCTCTAGGTCTTCGTCCCGCAGTCCGGCGTACTCTCGCCGCCACCGCCATTCATGTCTCGATCGCGGCCTTGTTGATTGCATCATGATCCCACTTGATGAGCACTAACCTGGTCATGGATTGGGAATTGGGATGAGATCTTTTTGTTCATGCAGAAAAATTCAGGCTATGTCCTGGAACTTTTGCATCGTCTGATGGCGACCTGACACTTAACTGAGATGGACAGTGATACCTGCATGTTGGGCATGGAAGTCAAGATGACAACTTTAGTGGAGGAAGAAGCATATCAAAATGGTAGTAGCTCTATTAATTAACAAAGTAGATAAGGGATTCATTAGTATTACAGTACAATCAAAGGAAGTACTTACGTCAGAAATGTCAAGTTGATTTCTTTTCCCAATGAGATTTGGTCAGATTTAAATATGAGAGGTTAATTAGCTAGGAAGCTGCGGCAGCTATCAAAATGATCTCCTTGTTAGTGGCGCGTGCATGAATAAGTCTGGACCAAACAAGTACTTTTGGGAGGCTGATCACACGAATATGTGATGGTGAGTGAATCTAAGGCCCCGTTTAGTTCTCAAATTCTTTTTTCAAAAACATCACATCAAATCTTTAAACTCATGCATGAAGTATTAAATATAGATAAAAATAAAATTAATTGCACAGTTGGGTTGTAAACGACGAGACGAATCTTTTGAGTAATTGTGACATGATTAGCCATAAGTGCTACAGTAACCCATATGTATTAATGACGGATTAATTATGTCCAAAAGATTCGTCTCGCGGTTTTCAGGTTAGCCGTGAAATTAGTTTTTTTATTTGTGTCCAAAAACATCTCCTGACATCTGGCCAAACGTCTGATGTGATGTTTTAAAAAAAGTTTTCGCGAACTAAATAAGACCTAAGACCTAAGTAAGCATTTAGATAGAAATAGAATATATCTTAGGACAACGAGTCTAACTAAAAGACTGTCAATAGTTATAGTTCTAGATATGTCGTATCCCTCGAATGCTTCTATTTAGCGGATGGAGTAGACATTTTCAATGACCAATTGCCCTGACCGAAACAAGGTGGTCGAACTATCGAAGAAATAAAAGACACGAGGCCGGTCGATAGCGAGGCAACACGACCGTAAAAAGGAAGGACAAATTCCTGTTGGACAGATCGATGAATCATGAATTCAACAAGGAAATTTGTATGATTTAAACAAGCAATATTAACTGTTCGGAGTAGTACGTATAAACACTACTGAAGAAATGAAGAAATGATCTTTGTCCGGTTAGCCAAAATCTATAATAAGCCCGGTTAGACGAAAAACTAGGGCTAAAAATGATCTCTCGTTCCGGTTTATAATTTCAAAGGTCAAAAGCAATCTTTAGATTATTTTTAATCCTGATTTGCTTTTTGTCAGGCCATGTCAGACTGGGCTAAAGATGGCTTTTCAGTTAGTTTAAAAAGAAAACACACATGCATGTGTCGAGGTGGCAATGCGTAGTATGAGAAATCTTGAGTTCGAATCCAACCGGAATTAAAGATAGGACTTTTAAAAACTGGATTCGTGGTGCTGACTGTATAATCGGGGCTAAAAAGATTACGAACCGGGAGCAGAGAGCTCTTCTCTACTAGTCAAAATTTCTTTATTTCGAACCTAGTGGAGGCGTTCATGAGTGACACGCGGTGCATAGTTTTTTTCCACACATTTTTTTTTTGATAGTTTTTCTACACTCTTGGGAGTACGTGCTTCTACCAGATAATTAAAAAATTGATTTGATCCAAACGGCGTGGAGGCGTACGTGGTGAAGAGCTTCTTCTACACGATTGTCGATTGGAAAGTACTCCGTACAGGCAAGGACCAACTAATCATCGTCAACCTCAAACGGATAGCATTTCATAGATGGATAGCTACGGCACAAGAAGTTGCTAGAGACGAGTTGACTGCCGCTATCGCTTATCAGCAGCTGCAGCTACTAGCTTGTCGTTAACGCTTCTATATATCCTGTTTGGAGACCTACATAATATCGCAAATGTTCTTTTATTACATTCGTCAAACTATATATTTATAAAAACATCAAAATATAACTATATAAAACATTTTTCAAGAAAAATCTACTAATAGAAGTTTCACTTTTAAAAAATGGTATTTTTGCATAATTAATACTTCCTCCGTCCCAAATTAAATGTCGTCGGTGAAGCTACTGTGAGGCCCTCGCACGGCGGCTTAGGGACATCGTCGGTGGGCGGTGGTCAATTGTCGCGCCCTCCCTCCCTCCTTGCTTCGTCGTCACCGGCAAAGCGGCACGTATGACGTGGCGGGACGGAGGCGATGGGGCCTTTCCCTCCTCTCCGACGAGCCCTAGCGCGGTGGAGCAAGTCGGCAGATGGGTGGCATGGTCCCTGGGCACGTCCCAGTGTCGCCGTCGCCAGATCTAGCCACGCCTGGGCTCATTCCGACTATTCGGTAGCGGATATTGCCTGTGGCATGGCCGGGGGTCGCATGGGCGATGTGTCAGTGGGTGTCGAATGTGCGCCCCGGTATCGCCGTCGTCGAATTAGGCCCCCCTGGCCGGGATCTGGATGATCAGGCCCGGGCCTGGGGCAATGCGAGCGGTGCGGCCGCTCTGGGCCCCGCCAAGTCGAGGGCCCCTAATCTTGCATGTCTTAATCACCGCTTAATCGTTGTGTTAATCACTGTCCAGAGTATCGCTTAATCGCAATCTAGCTGCAGCCTATGAAAAGATAGGCCCATGCGTGGCTAAAAGACAAATAGGCAAATTGTCTAGTCTAGACTGCATGCGTAGCTCTGTAGCCTGTACCAAAACTTTGGAAAGCCACTGTGATTAGCACTAATGCCAACTAATGAAGAGATCACTTAGGTTGTTTTTATATGCACGAATACTAACAAAATGTTGACAATAGTATCACTAGCTAATTCGTATAATTGTTTGTTTCTGATTATGGTGAACTCTCCTATATGTTGTCTTTAACAGTTCGATTAGTACTATACTTATTTTTATACTTATGACAATGTCAATAGAAAATTAAGTTATGTTTTGACAAGGTAAACATCTCGTACTGGGTCCCTCAAATGTTAGGACCGGCCCTGTGGATGATGGGGTGGCCGGCAGGGCCAGGGGCGCTAGGGCGGCGAGTGTTGGTCGGCATAGGTGTAGCAGCATGGTCGTGGGCACTGGGGCGGCGTGGCAGCGAGTGTGGGCCGACACGAGTGCAGTTGCGCGATCGCGGGCACTAGGGTTGTGCACTGGCTGCTAGCCTGGTGTGGGTGCGGCTATGCAGGTGGCAGCTACTAGCCGGCGTTTGGTGTGGCGGTGCATGCAGCAGCTTGCATGTGGTGTCTGGCATCCTGCTCTGCTCCAACAGAGGTGGCTTCAGCGACGGTTGAGGCATCGTTGGTGGGTGGTGGCTCCTGCTACAGCCATAGATGTTGCTTTGCGGTGACTCTGCTCTGGCAGCGGTCTAGGCAGCAGCGAAGACATCTGAGTGGCTCTGACAAGGTTGGGGACGCTGCGGTGGGCGGCATCTCGTGATGATCTGACTCGCCAGCAGCGCTTGGCCATTCGGGTTAGGGCTGGTGCCGTCTTCCTCCTACGCTACTGTCTTGATCACCATCTATTGTTTTGGGCCTATTGTGAGTGAAGGTTGCCAGGATTTCATTGGCAAAAGCCTCGATGTGACATTTGGCCGGCTCGTCGACAGTGACACTCCCCTCCTTGCCGGCATCATTGTGTGTTTCTACCCCCCTGGTTTGGCCTGGCTGTGTACTCAAGGCGATAGTGTTTCCCTAGTGGCGTGGTTGCCTTGGGGTTTGGGTGGAAACCCTCTTTCATCTCTCTTGGTGTGTGTTGGCGGTGTTATTCGATGTCGTTTCCTTTCTTGAAGCCATCGCCTCTGAGATTGCTCTTGGCGTCGTTGTCTTGTGGCTGCTATCTGGTAATCCCCCCCTCCTGCTTTTGTTGTTTTCGCCATCGAGGATTTTCTTCTTGTCCCTTATTTTCTTGCCTACTCCTTGTTCACCTTGCTGTCCCCCTCACTGGGTGTCTCTAGTCATAATGTTTAACACTCCTCTCTTCTTTGGGGTTTCCTTACTGCAAAGGATGTCAGAGGGCGTTGAATCTAGCTTGCTTATTGTTTATGTCTGGTTGAAGCCGACTTGATCCGGACGGTCTTTGGCCGCATATTTTAGAGGCCCTCCCTGGACTTCATTCCCCGTAGGACGTCGGCAAGCATTGATACTAGTAGCAATATGATAAAGTTGGTTTCTTGAGGGCTCAATGCGGATGAGCTTCAACAGCCACAGCCTTGCGACCGCTAGTGTTACCGAGCCAGCAGCGTGCGTCATTCCATTTCCTGGTGTTTCAAGTCTGCAAGTGATTGGACTGTGCGGTGCCAGGGGCGGATTCAACGTGGGTGTAGGGGGGATCGAGTCCCCCTACACCCAGCAAATCAATGGGAGCCCCCCTGAAGCCCCCCCTTAAAAATTTCGCCATACATAAGAGCTAAGAGGTCGGAACAACAGGAGAGGAACTCTAAACCCCCTATTTTTAGTTCCTGGATCCGCCCCTGTGCGGTGTTTAGGATTCTGGTTCTTGGTTTGGAGATTCTTTGGTAGCAAATGTAAAAGTTTCATGTTTTGTTCTCCTTTTTATTTCTCTTGCTTGTATTTCCCTATGTATTCTTGCTCCTGCGCTTGTGTAGATGGTGACGGTCATGTATAAAAATCGCTTTGGTACAATATATTCATGTGGGCATTTCACCCTGGTGAACCGTAAAAAATATCGTTTTGAATTTTTTTCATTTTTTTATTCAAAAAATTAGTGCAACTATAAAAATAATAAGTCATACTTAAAATACTTTTGATAATAAAATAAGTCTAGACAAAATAAATAATAACACCATAATTTTTTATATAAAACGAATGGTCAAATATTACAAATAAAAACTCAGAACGACGACTGCACTTTAGACGGTCACGGAGGTACGGAGGTAGTAAACTTCAAATTTTGAGAATTGGTCTTGCATGACATCCTCTTTGACGGAGCTAGCAAGCGGATCATGCATGAGAACAGCAGCATTTAATGGTGTGGACGAAATATCTCCGCTAGCTACAGATCGATGGCGTCCAGTGCAGCCACAGCCCACAGGTACCTCAAATGCAAAATAGACTATAAATCGCTAAACCCGATCGATGTGTACGTTTACTGAATCGTTGACGTGAAGCCTGTCTCTCTCATGTCCCATATAAGAGCGTCGTCGTCGTCGCTAGCCGTGTCGGCCGATGCTGATGGTATCGGGGCGCTACCGTTTCGCAAGCATACGTTTTCCCACCAACAAAAGAGAGAGATGCGAACAAAAGCAAAGGAGAGAGATGCGACAGGCATTGATGCACTGATGCCGCGTTTGCATTTAGTGTAGAAATTCTACAAGAAATTCTGTAGAAGTTGTGTACATTATCTCTCCATTGTGTCTGTGTTTTACTTGTGCATCACTGCAACCGTGGAGCGAGCGTTACCGTACGTGAATTTTCAGGGATGTTTGCAGTTTTGCTAGTGAGTAGTGACAATAAGAAGTGTTGATTCAGTACAAGGCTGACTGAAATATTCAGCTGAGCGTGGCTAATGTTGCAGGCAACCAGATATTGCAGATAGCACCAATCAGTTGAGTTGGTGTTACATAGCTGAGCTTGAGTGCTTGACTGACTGGAGAAAAAACTGGGGCCCCTCGGCGGCAAGAAACTGACGATACGACCAGCTTGGGGTGCAACTGTCACTCCAACCAGACATTACTGATGAAGAACAAGAGGGTGCCAAGGCCGATGGCACTAAAATCTGGGGTACCAGAACATGCCCTTGATGCCTTGAGGGTCAGTTTCGAATCCCAAGTTCTTGTAGAAATCTACAACTGCAGTTAAGAAAACCAAAGGATCAAAAAGTTTGCATTGATATGCTGCATGTGGTGTTATCATGAGCAAAATGACCATTTCCCCGGGAACAGGGAGTTCGGATTCCTCAGCACAGTAGGAAAATTTATGGTAATCAACATTCAAAATTTTGGTTACGACAGGTGCTATAGAAATAAATGTAACAATTGAGCTAATGAAAGGAAAGTAGGCCACTAGTTCACCCACAGTAAGATTTGAGGTTAATGCACCAATCCCTCCCTCAAAGCGACATTCAATTACATTTGGATAAGATGTGATGGCCTTATAAGGATAGGTTGGTGCAGAGATTCAGCTTTTTTTTCCTTATCACAACATTACTGAGAGTTTATCTTTTATGGTGTTCAATTACATTTTCATCCACAAGAGTAGATCTTTTATGGTGTTCAATTACATTTTCATCCACAAGAGTAGAAAATCATGTGGCACCTTCAATAGCCAGTAAAAGCAATTACATAGATGTTGCATTGCTCAAAGGATCAAATCGTTGCCTGCTTTTATGTCTTAACAAGCCAAACTTGAATTGCTTTTGTAACAACACAAAAACTGAATCTATTACCTTTGTTATCAGCGAATAATGTAATGTTGCTAATATCTCTCTGGAGCAATGTACGGATTACTTTCTCCATTAGCGCTTTACCAAGACCTTGACCCTGAAATTTTATAGGTGTAATGTAAACCATTGCAAGTAAACTTCAATATGGTAAATTGAGATAGTGAATTCAAAATAATTCCAATTCACCTGATATGACGGGTCAACGAGAACATCCCAGATTGTAGCATTAAAGGCGTGGTCCGAAGTTGCTCGCGCCATACCAATTAGTTGCTTCCTCTCTTCTCCCTCTGTCAAATAACTTCTACAAGTACACTAAGATGTTTCATCATCTAGAAAAATGAATTTCTGCAAATAATCTTCAGATTATGAGCTGTGGTTTGACTAATGTGTAGGGTCAAAATGAGTCCGTAACAATGAAACAACGAGGTAAGTACCTGCTTCTGAAGACCTAATAATTGAATGTAGTGTAGCAACCAGGTAGCTGTTTCTTAAGGATGCTGCTATTTTCGTTAGAGGTCTGCGTGGCCATCCCACCTAAAAAATGAGCATTATTAACACGGATATTTGTTTTTTTTAAAAAAAGAACTACCAAGGAACCACATGAACTTGGAGAAAATGAATCATTGTGATATTCCCTTCTAAAAACATGACACGTCTATTCAAGGTAACATAAATATGTATCAATGATGTTTCCTTTAGCTCCTTTTTTCTAGTTTTTCATATAAACAACTGTATAAGATAGGTGCCATGCCTGTTAGTGTATTATGTTAGGTTGCATATTCAGTCCATAGCTGTATAATAGCTATAACTAAAAGGCAGGTGCGAAATTTCAGGATCTTGACTGCAAGAAATATCAAATAATTTTGGACAAAGATTACCTTGTCACATAAGGCTTGGAGATCATACACATCAACATCTCCAGCTGAAGAAAATATGATCTGCTCTGTGCTGCCATCAGCTAGTGTCCTTTCCAGGAGTACTAGCTCTTCAGGCAAAGGTTCTTCCTCTTCAAATGGAGCTGGTGGTGGCTCTACTGTCTCTGTACTGTTATTACTCTTCAAAAATCTGCAAATCAAAAGAAATAGGTTCTCTTTACCATACATGACAAATTTAATGAGCATGATATAACCATAATGCTTAGAATTGACAAAGCGTATAATCAGATTTGTGAGATTTAAGGCTCTATTTTCCCCCATGAAGTCTATATAATCCCTTGTTAATTGAAGAAAAAGATATAGAAAGTTTATCAATTCGGTTTCCCTACAAGACCTGTACTGTTATCATCCAGGATGATTGGGTCCCACTAGATCTTTGTATTCTTTAGTTTTTCAGTTCTCCCTCTGTTGCTGGTAATGTGAGAAATTACTACTAGCTGTTATGGCTTTCACAGTTTCACTTTTCGTAGAGGTAGGAGTTTCTAAGGAGTATATTCAATATTAATAGATATATCAATTATCAATAGTATGTAGATTATCCAAAAAATAAAATCTAATGGAGAACAAAAGAAAAGATAAAATAAGCAAGGGTACACAATGTACTTTACCCAGATCTGAGGGAGTCCCATAGACCAGCTTTCAAGGACCAAGTTGGTGCAGCACGTTTTTTACCTGCAATCAAAACATGATTAGAGTTTATGCATCAGTTCAACAATAGACAGTATGCTTGATGAACATGTCATGAGCAAAATAAATCAACCTAAGAGCAACCAGGCTGATGGAAAATAACAACGAGAATGTAGAAGAGCTTATTTTGCCATGAAGCTTAAACGGTGCAGTCTATGATCATCTATCTAGCTGGTAGCTACTAGCTAGTCGGTTACCATGTCGCATTTGTATATGCAAATCCAAGGAAGAAACCAAAAGCACCATTCTCCAAAGACACATATGACAATGCCGGTGTCATTTATCAAGGCGCAGTAGCAGGAAACGCATGATGCAGAGACTGGTGCTGCTTCCCAAATGTTGAAAAGGGGGACAGCTCTACCAAAACACATGCCTACTGAAGTTCCCTGATTTCCTCAATCAAACACCATACATCGTTTCGTTGCAAATTATTCGCAGACCCTTGGAACAGCCATTCCTAATCTCATCCAATCTGATACCAGATTGGCACCTACCTACTCCTGCCATTGTTAAACCAAACATGTTGTAGATGTCTGTAACACTGTAGTAGTATTTGCCAAACAATTATTAGTACAGTATTACACTGCGATACTCCGCCGCGGGGACGGAAGAGGGCACAGTACCTTGCGCCTGGTGGTGGTGGAGCAGGCGGCACGCGGGAACATTACTCCGGCTCACCCACCGGCACGCCGCGACGCCGCCGCATCTGAAAGCGGAGGCCGGGGTGAGGGTGACGGCGGAGGCGGCGGGAGCCATCCTTGCGGGGAGGTATTCCGCTTCCCGGCGATTCAGCGGCGCGCGGTGCTGGAGTCGCGGGAGGGGGAGACGCTCTCCGGCGGGAGGAGGAGGAGGTGGAGGAGGAGCTCGCGGTCGGCCGTCGTCGCGTCGCAGATAAGGTCGGGGATGGGTGGATGGTTGTGGACTGATGGAGTTGTTAGTCAGTGAGCGCCGATTTCCCGAGAGATGCTAGGCCCAGCAATGGAGTTGGGTCTAGTTGGGCCGTTCGGTTATGGACCCCGGGTTAATTCAATCTCTGGTTTCTTGTATATCTGATAGCTACTCCGTATTACAAGAGAGATGAAGAGATAAAGGGGCTTTTGCTCCCAAACAACCTTATGAGCACATATGAACATAAATACGCATCCTCTATACCACTGAAAGATTATCCTTAAACACGAGCACATGTATAAATCTATAATTTGAACTCAGGTGGACAAGTTCCTCCGCTGGTACTTGATTAGTTGAACTATACTCATTTCACAATTTTGAGAATGATTTTAAGAGTGCGAACTTTCAGAACTACCAAATTTTGGTAAGGTGGTATTGGCTAACCTCTCGGTGTGGTCTTTTTTTTTTATCAGGTTTGTTGTCATTCGTATTGCTGATAAAATTTATATGCATTCTGCATGCCTACATCAATATATCCACTTTAGAAATCTTTATTTATCGTGGCATTGAAAAGGATTAAATAGGATTTGGTTCAACAAGATACAACAGCTAAAGCAGCAACCCTCTCAACAGCAAAATCCGGGGATTGCTGATGGTTGTTCATCTATTTATGCGTCATAGAATTCGCAAGAGCTTGAGATGACCGCATCTTGTGCAGACAAGAAGCAACAGAAAAAGATCAGAGACAGCTAAGTGTAACAAAACTACAAAAGATCAACAGCTAGCCAAACAACTGCATTCTTGCAGCGCAAAGAACAGAACCCTGCTTGCCCTAGGACCATCTCATGGAAATCGGGACCATCGCAGTTATGCTGCCCAGGAGCAGTTTAGAGTGCGACAAGCAGTTCAACGCTGAGAGCATTTCACTGCAAGAGTTTAATGCTGAACACCAGATCATATTGAGAGGTTGATGCTTTCCGTTTCGCTTTGCAATCAATGTTTGGTGATGAAATCATAGGGTTCTCAACTTCTCATGGTATTAATCTGAGTCCAGTATGATAGTGTTTTACACAAAGAGATATTAGCTTTCACTGAAATGAACTTTTGGCCCTAGTAGTTGCATGTACGGCCTGTGTACTTAAACTGACAAAAGGGAACAGTACTCCAAATACAACAAAATTATACATATTGTGAACCGCATCTCCGGTTTATTCCTGAATATTAAGAATCCGGAATGCTTATTGTGACACTTTCTGGCTGAAGAGCTTCTTCCTGATCTGCAAGAGAGAAGAAACAGGAACACCCAATTCAAATCCCTGGATTACCATTGATCCATCAGATAAGACCTACATACCTCAGGAAGCTTTTGCTTGAAAGAGACTTCCACCCTTGCATCCAGCGTGTTGTCGCAGATGATCTTGCCATCCTGCGACGCAATCACAACACCTCCAGAGCTGCAAAATCATAGACACAATTACACAGATCAGCTGCAGATAAAGTCACATTTTCTGATTTTCAGTAGGAAACAGCAGGATTGCTAACGATGATGTGTGTGTGTACCAGGACGGGCCATGGGCGTCGCGGGTGTTCTTCTGCGGCGGCAGGTAGACCTTGCCGTCGATGAGGATCTTGGGGAGGTTCACCTTGGCCTTCTCGGCGTACTCCTTCTTTGCCGCCTCCAGCACCGACTCGACATGCGCGCGGTCTGCCTCCCGGCAACGAAGCACCACCGATGACTCCCTCAGCCGGAGCAGGCTCTGAATTTCAGAATCTCTGAATATTCTGAACCCAAAAATGTACTACTACATGGACAGATAGAAATGTAAAGGGTGTGTGAGGGATTATTTGGGGTGATCACCTGCACGATGAGGCCCTTGAGGACCTTCCTGTATGCAGTGGCGTCCTTGGTGACACGAAGGAGGCCCTTGCCGGCTTCCTCCTTCATCTCGACCACGATGACGTCCTGCGCCTGCAACACCTTGATGCGCGCCGCGTTGAGCTGCGTCGAGTACTCACTGCGCGCAGCCACGCAGGAGATCAATCCAAGCAGATAAAGATTCAGATACAATCAGGGGTACCAATTGGATCATCAACTGCAATTTGTGAATTTCAAATGCTATCGACCGAGATATGTGAATTTTAAAGCTTTGCTCACATCTTCCTTCCAACGTCCACCTGCTTCTCCTTGCGCTCGTAGTCCTGCCTGATCCTCCGCTTCTCCGATTCCACCAGCTGCAGCTTCTCTATGTTGAACTCCTGCATGCATCCACAAGCGTCAGAATTGTTACAGTTGACACGATCTCCGGCTCTGAATTCACGAGATATCATTTTCCAAGAACAAAATGATCGAGATGAAGAGAAATAATAATTGGATTGTTACCTCCTCTGCGGCGACAGAGATCTCGCTGGCTTTCTCCTCGGCCTCCTGCAGGATGAACCGGACCATCTGCTGGATCTGCTTGCCGACGTCGGCATCGTTCATCTTCGATACACACCGATCCGACCCGATCCAAACTCTTCGCAGTGTTTGTGTGTTCTTGGTTACCAAAAATCTGTACCTCTGCTAGCTTCGCAGGCGACAAAACTGTTCTTCCCTCTTGGATGGACGAGTGGCAGAGGAGGAGGAAGGCCTACGTAGAGTTCGGATCCATGCGTGAGGCTGAGGAGGAAGGAGAGGTCAGGAGAGAGGAGCGCGGGAACCGGTCGCTGCCTTCGCGCCAAATCTGGACTTCATTTTGGGCTCTCGATCGAGTTAGGATCTTTCGGCCCGTTAGTTCCGTGATTACGGCCCAGGACGCATCTGTGGGATGAGAATTAATCTGGCCCATTATTTGTACTAGGAGATAGGCCTAGCCCAATAGACCATGACCATGAGTCCATGACGACGGCCAAGGCGGCGATGGCGGACAGCGTCGGCGCCTCGGCGGCGGCAGCGGCGACGGGCGGCGGCTCCTCCTCCTTCCTTCCTCGTTGAGATTATCCGCCGTGAGGAGCTGGTATGTACGCACGCGCTCCAACCTCCCCCTTCGATTCTTACTCTCTTAGCTCGCGGAAGTACGCGTCGTCCGCTTGATCTTCCCATCCCGTGATGGCTGATGGGTGATGTGCCGTTCGTCGCAATATGGGAGTTACTGGGAGGTTGGTGAGGTCGGAAGGACCTTTTGTTTTATTTTAGAGATTTTATGGGACAACCGCACGAAGCTTGGTGGTGTAGGATTTGGATTGACTGGTAATTGGTGCGGGCAGCTCAGGCGTGCATGCAAGGTGTTCAGGGAAATTCCGATTAGGCCAGCGTTGTTGCAGTGATTCTGCACGGTGATCTGCTGACCTCGCCGTGCAAGCTTCGTGTATTCCCATACAACGGAACTTTCTTTCTCATGGTCAAGTGGTCATCTACTCATCTGGCTGTGACCGATCTTCTTTCTGGGCTTTTGCTCACTTGCGCAGTCGCACAAGCGTTGTGGATACCAAAGATAAAGGAGAACGTGTAAAGGGTCCAAGCAAAGTTGCATCATCGCTTTGGTCCTCTCCGATTTAGAAAAGAAGAGAAAATCCTTGATATGAAGTGTTTGGCCAAGTTTATTGTTGCTACTTGCTGCCTTTGTTCTAAAGTTTGCAATGATCTTGATGCTTTTGTCAATTGATTTGTTTATATTCTGAAAGTCAGTATAATTAATGTTCTTCTCATTTCATCTACAGACTGTGTGGCTGTATTAGGTGTTGCTATGGCGTGGATGTCTTCCCGGCCTGAGCTACCTGTGGATGCAACCAATCCATTGAGACTTCTCCTTCTACGGTTTGTCAAATGTACTATGGTTCCTTTTCTTTTGAGCTATGTCAGTATGAGTGCAGCTTTCAATATGTACTAGATGATTTAGCCCATTGCGGGCCTTCAGAATTGTTGATCATCTGAGTTTGCATTAAATTATTAGGTAAAATTGATTAAATCAGTACCGTTTACTTTATTGGACTGTAACTGGATTGGATAGCGATTTCATTAGTCAATAAAAGTTCCACAGGGTTGGTGAAACTGTTCAGTACTGAGCTGGTTGCATGGTTTATGCAGTTTGAGGAGGCAAGAGCACCATTGATGAAATGCTTGATAGTTGGAAAAATGTCAAAATTGCATGGCTTTTAACAACATCGCAACGGGCCACCATGTTTTCCATGCACGACCATCTGAAACTCTGGGTTTCTCATGCCCCAGGGAAGCTTGTTGCCGATCGAGTGTTTTCATCTTGTTGTAGAATGCCGACCTTTTGGATTGTTGAGTGAAGTATAATTTTAGGTGGGCCTGCTGAGGCCTTGATAAAAAAAAAAGTTGGGAAAGTGAAATGGCACACAAGCACAAATGATTAATGTCTCATTTGATGGAAACTGGTGCTTGAAGGTGCCATCATTTTTGAGCTACATCATTCATCAAACAACAGCTAAGATGTCACTTTTGCTTTTCCTTTCCGGTGAAAAAATAGGGTCTAAAATCTTCCTACCTTTGACATATTTAAGTTAGGTGAAGTACTTTCTTAAATTTCAATGATTGAGGCTGTAGTTTTGCAGTAGCTGCAAATTTCTAAGGCTTCCCAAGTACAATCCAGGATCCATCATTTGTCAATCAGTTTAACATCTGGAAACAGATACTAGAAGCAAGCACCACAGGCATGCTGTTATAGTAAGACACTTTAACAAGTACAGCAGTAATCATATGATGGCACGGATTACTTAACTAGGTTATATCATAGTTTTCAACATGTTATGTATTATAAGAATACACAGGTTCACTGCCTTTTGATTGCTATTGAACACAAATATGAAGCCCCCTTGACAAAATTTTGGTCCTTATCCTCCTGCTGTAGCTGATAGTTTCTCGGTTTCACTAATCGCTGATATAATGCAGGTCCATCCACAGCATGGCACTGCTACACTTGTATTATTTTTCTACCCTGTAGTTGAAAGGACAAATGATACGGCTGATTGCATTGTCGCCCAATACAGACAGTTTTGTTAGAGCAGGACCATGCCGCATTATCGACGAGAGGACGGTGATCAGGAAATGCATGGCATGTGCAGACGGTCTTGACTGCATGTTACATGTATCCTCCCCAGAAGTTTGACATGAGGAGCCAGCAGTTCTTCCACCGATAAGTGATGATGAAGATTCCAGTCATCTGCATCAGCAGGTATTTGTGTTTTAAAATAAGGAGATTACTGCATAATTAATTGCGAACTGGATATCTTAGATGTGCTTAATGAATTGACTTACTAAAACATCATGCCCATTTTTTAGTACTCAACCGGAAATTTGACAGCTAAATGCATCATTCACAAATCTGCTCGACTGATCTAGTTATTTCCCTGTTCCTATTGATTCTTAAATTACTGCATGACACGTTAAAAACTGCGATAAACCAAGATCCTTCCATGTTGCAAACAGATGAACCAAACTGTGAGCTGCAGATGGAGCCATGGATGACACTGCATCCGGGTCAATCAACAATTACGAAACGTTTCTTCCTCCTATTCGGTCTGCCCTTATCTGAAGGACCGCATGCACCTAACGAGATGATGAAGAACTGTGGAGAGCACTAGAGCTGAGCAGCACGCCCTTCCCCTCCGGGATTTCCTGTCCGTGATGACGAAGAGAAGTAAGTTCCAGGGTTTTCAGCTAGTGGCTCGGCAACTGCTGTGCTCGCGCGTGACTGCCGTGCAGCGTGCAGTGCTGGAAGAGCCAGATCTTGGCACAGTGCGGGCCAGCAGCGCGCGTCCGGCTCCTGGCGAAGGGGCGATGCAGCAACTAGCCAACTAACTACCGGTCGCCATCCCGCAACCAACCGTCGTCGCCGCCGGTGCCCTCCCGCCCCCGGCCGAGATGCAGCCAACAACCTACGGTGTGTGCCCCGAAAGCGACCACATTTTCCATCATGGGTCTAGATGGCTAGATGCCTCTCCCCTGCCATACCCTCTATGTGCATACAACACGCAAAAATGGAGGATCTCGTTTTCTTTCAGCGTAATTGTTACACCTTGTTAAGCTTTCGGGTGAAGCTGGCTTGTATCTGACTAAATGTGGTTGCAAATAGAATCAAGAATTAGTAGAATGGAGAAACAGCCATGGGATTCCCTACTGCAGTGTATTCGTAATTTGGCACCGTAATTTGGTCGGTTGGTTTCCCCTGTACACTGTATGGTCAGCTCGGAGCATATGAACTTGCTGGAAGGAAACACTCAATGGAAGAAAATTCCTTTTTGTCCGTGTAGTGCGGGTGTCCAGTGTCCACCAATGCATGTTGCAAACTGGGTTTGGGCCACATGTACATTATTGTAGTGCTGTACTGTTCTCAGGGGCCCTGACTGTTCTCTGTACATGACCTTCCTCACAACTCAACAAAGTACCTACAACGCCAAGATCTGAAGATCTAAACCTCATGTTCGGTACACTGTGAACGTTTTGTACACTGTGCCTCCTTAATTTCCTGATTATTACTCCCTAACACAAGGTACTCAGCACGGGTTTTTTCACTTTAGAGCCGTGCGACCGTACGGCAAAAAGACGGATCAGGTGAAACACCGCTAGCACCATAAATAAGTCCAATTGACAGCCTAGAAGATGTGGCAGAAAATTATCCCACGGCTCAATCAGATGTGATCACCCTTTGTTCCTGATCCAGACTACTAGATCCAGCCCCAACATGAACGAAAGTATTAGCGTGTAATGATGTGAAGTGAAGGTATAATCTGGTACGCTGGTTTCCGATCGGACGGCCCAGGAAGGAGATCCGAGTGCACGTGCACTTTCTAGGATCTAGCTCCGGTGTTAAGGTGGTGCACGTTGCCGGCATTTGACTACCATTAGCAAATTGCCCAGTGCCAACTTTGCCAGTCTGCCGGTTGCCCTGTTCATTACACTACACTGCCGTAGTATGATATGATTACACATTACACCACTCCATTAGCAGAAAATAATGTCAATGTGAAATTAGTTGTATGCCTTTGCTTAGATATCCTCGTCATCACCTGATTTTCTAAAACTGAATAAATTTCAGTGGATTCTATAAATGTTTTATGATTCTATGTATATGTTGTAACTGTAAGCACTACAAAATTTGAAGTAATTATATAGTCGTACCGTAGCAAAATCATCCCTGAACAGTGACCACCCACCTGATTACTCTGACAGTCTGACCCAACCAAACATCTCTGTACTTTCTTTTTCATCAAAAGAAAACATTTGTTCTTTATTAATTTTTGACGCAGAAACACCATCACCAACTGACAAGCGGGCCCTTATATCCCCGGTCCCACACTGCAGTGTGCAACACCCGGGCCCACTCCTCCTGTCACGCCCGCGCCGACTTCTCGCCTCTCTGACTTACCGCTTACTTTACTCCACGTCTTCACCCTCCAAAGCCTCATCCCCCTCACTGACAGGTAGGCCACTCTCCCCATGGGCCCCGCCCGCCATTGTCCCGTACGGGAGATCACCGATCCGGCGAAACAAAAACAAAAGCTTTCACAGCGCAGGGGAGAGAGAGCTCAGCTCACGCAGAGAAGAAGAAGAAGACGACGACGCCGCACACGCACCCATCCCTCCTCCACTACGCATCTCCGATTCCTCCCCCCTCCGCGCGATCTCGCCGGAGGGGAATCGCGATCTCATCCGCGGCAGGGAAGCGAAACCGAAGCGGAGGGGCTGCATTGGGTGGAGGAAGTGGGGGGCGAGGGTGCGGGCTCGGATCGAAGGTTCTGGAAGGTTCCGGGCCCGGATCCGGCTCGGCGGGTCGCCCGTGGCTGGAGGTAGCGGAGGTGGTACCGGATTGTCGAATGCTCGCGTCGGTTTGGAGTTTTTTAGGGGTTTTACTTTTACTGATGCGCTCTGTTGGGTGGATGGATTTGTTGCAGTTTTGAGGGGCAGCTACGAGGTTGGTTGGTTCTGAGATGGAGGACTTGCTGGGTTCGGAGATCGGCAAGAACGACTATGACTGGTGATCATCGATTTTGTTTTGTTACTACTATTCATTTTGTTTTTCGCCTTTGCTGATTTCGATTAATTTCCTTGCCCCTGTGTGTGTGGTGGTCTCTGTACTGTGTTTGGTACTCCGTATTAGCTGAAGCTTGTGTGAAGTAAAAGCTGTCTTGTTTTTTTATCCGCTGGGTTGGATTGAATTGTCGCGTTTTGGGTTGGATTTGTACTGCACGCTGTTTTGGTACCGAGCAGGCTTGATCTTGGAGTGGCATGCTTTGTTTGTTCCGAAAAACAGGGTACCACAATGCCCAAAACGTGTCAGTCTTTTCTCTGTAGTTGTGATGGATGTGTTACTTTCTCGTTAAGGATTGCCTTGGTGGTTGCTGTTGGGAGGAACTGAATCATTGTGCTGAGCAAATGTGAAACATCAAATATACAATTGGATGGATAGACGCCCTATGTAAATTCAAGGAATATTCTGGTGCCAATTTGGGGCATATTAGCAGGAGCATACTGTGAAAAGAAAGAAAAATGATTGGTTGTTTTGGGTCAAATGGGCCATTAATATGTTTTTTCCACAGTATTTAATGGTAAACATTTATGACTTTTTTCTGTGAAACAATCAATTTGTTTGGCTGTTTTATCTATTATTTTAAAAACTTGTAGTAACTGGTTTCTTGCTTGATTGTTTGTCTGCTCCTCTAGTCCATAACATGTTAAAAAAAAATTCTACTACAATGAAACATAATTTTTCATTACTATGAAATATCCATCATCTAAAAAATGTGAAACATAATTTGTGATGCACTTCTCAGGCTTCTAACTCCCCCGGGGACACCCCGTCTTCCTGCACTGGAGGTTGCTGAGAAAACGCCATCCTCAAATATATTACCTAAGCGCACTCCCACTAGATCTTCATCGACCACCAGAGCATCAAGGGTATGTACTCTGTGTTATTTGTATTTGAAATGGACGTGCTAAATTTTGGAGACTTGCTTTTGCAATCTAGTTTAAGGCTCCCTTTCTGAAAACAAATTCTTTGAAGGACATAGTTACAGTGACAACCTTACCTAATTTTTCTAAAGAAACAAAGAACATTTTTATCTATGTTGCAATTGCACCGACAGTCAGTATAGGGAGCAATACCTCCTTGAAATATACATCTCTGATGAATAGTTGCTGTCTGGGACTCTGGACTATGCATTGTTTTCCTTTGGTTGCATAATGCCATGATCTATCTTAGTATGAAACATTTTGACCTACTACAACCTGTTGCTCTTTAAATTTTTAATTAATGACATATAACCTTGTGGTGTAGAACAGTGATATGCAGCTGATATTCAAATAAGTTATGTCACCTAAAATGCTTTGCAATGTTATTGTCAGTTTATTTCTTCGAGGGACGAAAATAGTCATGGTTAGCAATTGAAGGTTTCGCCTTAGATTTATATAATAAGCAATACACTGAAGTGTTTCCTGATATAGGCCACATTTAGAGGTATAAAACAACTTAATTTAACGAGTTGCACATTGGAATTGAAGACCACCGTCACCACCCTGTCCAGGAAGCTTGTTGATAACACACACTGACCTACTCCAAATATATATGCACTAGTTGCATAGTTGTTTTCCGAACATTTTATTCTCCTTTAATAATCTTGGTTATAATTAGCATTTTCATGTTGATCTACATTATTTTGCAGCTTTCAGTATCTCAAACGGAGAATGGAATTTCCACAGCTCCCACTAGACCAGCTAGAAGTAACTCTGTCACTCGTCCTTCTATTCACTCCACTCTCATGGCTAGCTCCAACAGGACAGCAGTTCTCAATACAAGCATTTCCTCCGTCAGCTCAAGACCTACAACCCCAAGTAGACGAAGCAGCACTATTGTTGCACCAAAGCAATCAGTTTCAGCTTCACGTCCTGTGCCAGCAAGGTCATCCACTCCTGTTAAAACTCGTCCATCTACACCAGCCAAAACTCGCCCATCTACTCCTGTGAGAACTCGTCAAGCAACCAATTCTACAAGTGACTCGGCTGCTGCCAAGATCACATCAGCACAAAATTCAAGGCCGTCAACTCCAACCTCTAGATCACGTACTATGCCCAATTCATCTTCTGGTGCAATTCCTGCAATGAGCCGTACAGGTGCTTCCTTAGGTATGGTTCCTGCAACTAGTCGCTCAAATGGATCTACAGTTTCTGCAACAAGCCGCCCTGGCTCATCCTCAGGTAATGTACCTGGGATAAGCCGTGCCACTTCATTGTCTTCAAGTACAATTCCTTCAATGAGCCGATCCAGTTCACGTTCATCCACCCCTACACGACAGCCTGCAATACGTTCATCGGCCCCAGCTATTGGCCGTTCACCTTCTGTTGGGCGGAGTTCTAGCATCAGTAGCTTGACATCATCTATCAATCGGCCTGCAGCAAATGGTGGCCGAAACTCAGCACCTTCATCAGCTCCATCATCTCGTCCAAGTTCTCCTAGTCCACGACCTCGAGCTCCAGTTCGCCCACTTGATATCCCTGATTTTCCAAATGAAACACCACCAAATCTTAGGACAAAACTGCCTGAACGACCATTATCTGCTGGTAGATCACGGCCAGGCATGGCTTTAGGAGTAAGGTCAACCCCAAACTCTGAATCATCAGCTGCCTCTGCTCCTGTAAAGAAGGTCGCTGTGCCTGCAATGAGTCGAAGTAAATTTTCTGATGCACCATCAAAGACACCTCTCACAAATGGGCGCCAAAATAGACAGTCTGAAAGGTCGATTATGGACAGCCAGCCTACTAAAGTCTCCAGGCCTGCCACAGGCACAGATAATGGATTTGGGATGACGATGTCAAAGAAGTCACTTGACATGGCAATCAGGCACATGGTATATTTCTTCTTGTGCTTCCAACTTTCCATCAGATTAAATAAAACTTTGCTTTGAATCAATTAGGATTCTATTGCAAGATTTTTTTTCATTTACAACCTTTGATGCAACAAGGAAGCCAGTGGATTTGATTTTTCAAGAAGAGAAATATCACCACCAGTAAAATTTTCATATGTTCAGTGTGAAATTGCCTGAATTGTTCATTCTGCATCTATTAGTTTAGTAACAGCATCCAATCTATTACTCCCTAGTTATATAAAACTGAAATGTTTAGATACCCATAAAACTGCAGTTTACATATCCGTAGCGAACTCTTCTAAGTGGCATGAAAGTCCAGAATTTTCATTGCTTGATCTATGTTCTCCTACCAGGTTATTACATTTGGTTGAAACATTGCATAAACCATGATAGCGCTTATCCAATGAGAACTAGAGTGGATTAGTGTCAATTTGTCTCTCCTTGCAATACTCAAATTACAAGTTGAAAGGAGATAACATTACTCCTTGTACTCGTGGCAGGACATTCGGCAGAATTTGGGAGGAATCCGTGGTGCATCCCTCTTCCCCCATAGCATCCGCTCAACTGCCGGCAAGAACAAACCAGCTCGGATGTCTGATCCTGGACATACCATCTCAAATGGGGACCGGCACTACACCGACAATGGCAGCATCAACGGGCACTTCTCAGGGGACTCCAATGGAGCTCTTTCGCGCAACGGTGGTAGCTCAACCGACTCGCCGGACCGGGGAAGCATCGGAGGCAAGGAGACGCTGAGCGAACTGGACATGTACGGCAGCTCACGGTACGAGGCGATGCTGCTGAGGGAGGATGTGAGGAACACGAGCTGGTTGCACGGCTTCGACGACATCAAACCCGACCAGAGCCCGCTGTTCGACCACCGGTTCGAGCCACTCCCGGAGCCCTTCAGCCCGCTATGACGAATGCACGGCTGCTGCTGTCTCCCTGCTTGTAAATTTGCTGTTGCATGATCTGCTCTGCTATACAAGATGTGTATGCCCTTCGATATGTTTTCTGTTTGATTCTGGTTCAGGTTCTGCACGCTCTTCCTTGAATACATATATCTGCCACGTTCTCTACTGGTAGTATATTACTGATGAGATGAAGAGACTATGGGGTGTGGCTCGTTTAATTTATCCTTGTAAGAGGGGTTGGTTTCCACATACTGTTGTACTGAGAATCCGAGAGTACAGGAACTGATACAAACAGTAAAGATTTGTAAGTTATTGTGATGCCATTGGTTGCTCATGGATGTGTTCGTGTCAAACCATTTAATCGTGGTTTGTCATTGATTCAATCGTGCTGGTGCGCATCGAGAAACTGTTCGGTAAATCGGCTAATAAGTCGAAATAAATTCAAAGTCTTGGTATATTCATCTAACTAGATTTCATCACCTGTCGCCATCGGCAGCCGAGCGATTAAACGGCATTCAGTGAGACTGACCAATCGCGTCTTGAAACCGTGTGTCAAACTCGCGGTTGATGCGTCTTCCACACCACACGCGAACTGTGATGAAAACGCAAGAGCAAAATAGCTCGAGGCGGAGCGAAATGAAGTGTGCTTGCCAAAGCAAACCAGACCAGCGGAGGGAGGAGACAGGTTGCGATGCTAGGGTGGATGGCCTGGGCCAGTGCCCCGGCCCGTGCACGACACGGCACGGCACGCCTGCCTGCGTCGCGCTCCTGCCCGGGCCTCGTGGTAGGTGTTGTTTCCCTTTCTCAGCTCATTCTCAAGTCTCAACGGAAGTTCACAAAATTGCTTTTTACTACCTCCGTTTTATAATATAAAAGTTTTGACTTTTTTAATATTGAATCATTTATCTTATTCAAAAATTAAGTATAAATATAAAAAATAATAAGTTATGTTCAAACATTACACGTAAAAAAGTTAAAAACTCTTATATTATAAAATGGAGAAATTAATTCTCATAGGAAGTTCTGAACTATGTTGTATATACAGAATTGCTCTCTCATTCTCATCTGAAGTTCTGGACTATGCAGAATTGCAGATATGTCTGTCGCGCGCGCCACGCCATCTCTATTCTCATCTAAACTCAGAAGAAGCAGTTAGTACAAAGTACAAACCATGGGTCGTCCATGGCTTGGCGTATTAACAATTTAAGATGCAGACAATGTAAGTCGCTGAATCTCAACCTTTTCTCTTTTTCTTTTTCTTTCTTTGTCCTCTAGCTGCATGTTGACATCCAGCCATTTATGAACCAAGAGCAACCGGTCACCAACCAGACGTCTTCTTGGCCATGGATCGCAACGCACGACGCCCGCTACGGTTTATCACGGCTTTGCGCTCTACCCATTTTTCTACACCTCTCTTCGATGTCTGTATCATAATTCGATATCACATTTCAGACGTCAGGCTGATGATTACACGTGACCTACTCTTAAACCGGCGATTGCATCATTCCAATGATGGGAGTGAATCGTCCCGGGAGAGCCCTACAAAAATGAGATGTTGATCGAGGTCGATCCTGTGCTGATCACGTCGCTCGTGTGTGATATGAATATATGATAGTCCCGTGCTTGAGATTCCTCAAACTACCGCTTTGACCTTGACGAACTAGGCGTCAGCGCCATTAGTAGTTCAGTACAAGGACCTCATCCTTTACTGACAGCAGCTTTTGATAGTGTTCAGGCGTGGTTCAGAGTCTCTGCAACGTCTCAGCCACTCACATCTACTACTATCACAAGAATCGCCAAATGGCTGTTTGATTGGATACTGAGTTCCACTTATCCACTTTTTTAGCTCCAGGGCTAAAATTACACCTGCAACAAAATAATTTTGCACCACATAAATCATGAGTCATGACTCATGACATTAATGCTGTAAAATGTTTGGGCGAAGCAATTAATAAAGCATATGTCATCCAACTTCTGGCGGCCATGGTGCTGCCAAAGCATCTCTTTGGTGCAAAGAAATGAAGCACTGAAACCCGTTGCCTTCCTCTAGCCACATAAGTAGACCCATGAATAGTGTAATGAGGCGCCTATAGAAAAAGATCAAAAACTGCAATTTCACTTCATAGTCGTCCACATAAGGCATTACTTCCTCTGCAATGTAAGATGACTAAGTTTATAGAAACATATAGATATTAATAACATAAAATCATTTTTATTAAATCAATATTTTTTCTAGCATGTATATTTTGTGTTTAAAATATTAATACATTTGTCCATAATATAGGTCAAACTAAGTAAATTTGAGTTAAAAAAATTACGTCTTATATTTTAAAATGGAGGGGGTATTATCTTCATAAATACTACCTCTATTTTCAAATATGGGGTGTGGCTGACTTTTGGATGTACGTATTGGTTACTAACATCATAATTAAACTTCCAATGGCTTTGTGATTGGCGGATGACACTGCTAGCAAACCTACGAAGGGGCTTCGACACGATCATTGCGCTCGAAGCCTGGACAATCTGGAAGAAGCACAACAACCGGATCTTCAATCAACAAGTCCGGCCATGGCATCTGATCGCGAAATCAATGGCGGAAGAAGCGACGCTTTGGCACCTGGCAAGAGTGGCGGTGCCCCTTCTCCCACTGTAGCTGATTCGGCAAGCGCAAATGTGGTCGCCAATCTGTACTGCAAGAATAGGGCCTAAGCAAGCTGTTTTGCTTTTCTGTTTTTCTCCTTGACCCTCCCCCCTCTCTCTCACCTTTTCTTTTTCAGGATGTACTCCTTTTACTTCTCTTAATACAAAAGATACGCAAATCTTTTGCGTATTTTTTTTAAAAAAAACATCGTATAAACTTGTTGGAATCTATTAAGCTAGTTCTACCATCCATGTTCCCCTTTAAAAAAAATTCTACCACCATCCATGTTATTCATAAATGCAGTGTGAATATGAAAAAGACATAATCAATGATTAAAGTAAATAAGTTGCAACAAAATAAATAAATAGTGTTTAGTAGATTATTGAATAAAATCAATGATCAAATATACAACCTTAAAATCAATTGCCGCATATATAAAAAATTAGAGGGAGTATCACTTTGTCCTCTATTACTGTTTTATTGGGTTTGCTCGACAAGAAGTTACTACCTATATATGCACAAATTAAGTACTTCCACATGTTTTTTATAGACGATGTTGACTGTTTCATATTTAAACTAGCCAACGTTATATATTTGTGAAGAAGGGAGTAGAAACGCACAAAGAATACACGGTCAAATCATTGTCCTCCACTTCTGCTGAAAACAAACTGATTCGTGCAGAATTCTTGTGGTCTCTTAACAAGAGAGAGAAAGAGAGAGAAAGATCTAGCATTGTTTGGTTGCTACCCTGAGTTGCATGCTTGAGGAAAAACTATGCCTAAAGATAGCCTGAGGTTTTGATGTGTTTTGCCTGGCCAGGCAGCCTGAGGGATGTGTGTGTTTGGTTGGTGACACGAGCCTGAGAACATATTAGCTTATATTGTGGTTTAACACACAAAGGCAGGTATTATTAAATTTAGGATCCTGTGACACACATGATTTAAGAAAGTAACAAGTATAAGTCTTAAATTACAGATACTAGTGGAGAGACCGGGGAGCTTGGCTGCTCGATGGCCATCCGCCGGTGAAACAAGTCTGCAGGGCTAGGCGGTTATCTCGCTAACGGAGTGGTCGGGACTTCCATAAATTTCATCGCAAGATAAACACAATTAGCGTAGCTGCCGGGAGCTCAGGCGACCAAATTCGGTCGCCTGACTCAGGCTAACTATCCAGTTGAGATTGCTCGATCAGGCCAGGCGGGCTCGCATCGTCAGGTCGCCAACCAAACAAGGATCAGGCGAGCTCCCGCGGCAACCTCCTGGCCAGGCAGATGTGCGCGCGTGTGGACGCCAACCAAACAACCTCATGGGTCTTTCTATCCTTTTCCTTGATTTTGTTTTGGTAGCTGTTTGGGGCTTTGGGCATTTAACCTATTGGGTACCCACCCAAAAGTTGGAGATCAAAATTGAACTCAATTGGACACTTGGAAGGAAAAAAGAAACCAGTGTGAGGTGTGTCCATGTGCTGGTCGACCAGTGACAATCGAGGTTAGATCGCGTTGTTTGCACAAAGCTGGATGTGATTGCATGCAAGCTCTCAACGTACTGACTACTGACCTCATAAGTCATAATTGATGCATGTTGGCATGTTGCATTGGACCTTTTCCTCTGTGAATCAGAGCTGTACTACAACGCACTGCGGCAACCCAATCGCCTGTCCTAAGGAGGACAATCTAATTAATTAATTAAGCAATCTTAGCTATTAATATGAGCAGTCATGTTGTTGCTCTCTAACTCTCAAGATATACGGCCTGTAATTCTTACAAGTCAATATCCTATGTCAGCAGGTACTCTGTTTTGAATTTAACTACTGTCAGTCAGCAAGAACTAAGCTTCCCACTATCCTCGACTACTTAGGACGCCATGAGACATGAGACGTGTCATCAAGCATGGTGCGCCCCTGAGCATGAGCCTCCCTGGGAGGAAGGAGTGCTCAGTGGCCATCTCAGCAGCTGTCATGCATTCCCGACCCAAGCATGAAGCTTGGCAAGAGAGCATGCTTGGTGCTAGTGCGCAGATCACATCTACCGCATCGTTAATGCGCAATAGCATGGTTAAATCCTTGTTTATCAACAACGCATGCCTGTATTAAGTGTGAATCGATGGACAATGGCCGTGTGCACGTCCCATCCATTAGTCATCATTATCAAGCTCATATGCAACTGCCATATTGTCCGGTGGAGCCCATTAGACGCCACCGATAAATAAGTCTTGTCAGTCAAAAAAAACATCAAAAGACCAATCTTACTCGGTAACCCTCTCACAATGCCCTAGAGGCATGTGGCGAGACTTCATGCCTGACCTGCCTCGTTTGGGGGTGTTTGACGGGGCGGGGCGCTCCACCTAGGCCCAATGAACGGGCTCGCTTGAAAAGCACTCACTCCTATAACTGGAGTCCAACCTATTAGCGTTTGACCTTCCTCATTGACTATGAGAAGAACTAAGGCCTCTTAAAAGAGGGATCGGCTAAGATGGAGAAGAGGATGAAGAAACCTAGTAACCGAGTTCATACACAGGATCCATGAAAGAGATAGAGATAGACTTCAATCCCAGACTTAGTTTTTTTTCCCTAATGTACGTCAGGGGCTTGTAATATAAAGTGATACACGTCTAGAAGAGAAACAAGAATATGATATTGTGCATCCGTAGAGCCTCACTTGGTGCATATGTCTCATACTTGATCTTCTAGTTGTAGACTTGTAGGTATACTCCGGGCATGTTTGGGGGAGCTTAAGATTCTGAGAAACAGTTGTCTGGTAGCCAGCTTCTGACAATCTGGAAAAGCTCTGAAACCCAGCTTCTCCAGCTTCTGACTTCACAGTTCATTTTCCAGAATCTGTAACTACAGCTTCTCAGAAGCTGTGAACCGTTTGGGACAGCTTCTGCCAGCTGCAGCTTCTGGGAAAAGCTGGAGCTGGTAGAAGCTCCCCAAAGAGGCCCTCCATCTCCACTAGAGGAGCTCATTCTGCGACAAATGCATGTTATCAAAAGTTCAGTGAGCCACCCCAAAGAATTCAGCCTGCAGAGTTCAGACCAAGGGATGTTTCATCGAGCTCAAGGTGAAAACAATGCTCTATTAAGCTTACTACCAGTCTACCAGCCGTTGTTCTGTACGACAGTCTGGCCAAACACATTAATTTATCTGATCATTACCTTTCCATAGATCAGTAAGATGATTGAGTGATGAGTACTAAATGCACCACCAACAAAATGTTATCGCCTTCATTAAGCCCACAATAATACCACAACTTGCATTACTTTTTTTTGGCGAGAGACTGCATTACTTGTGTGTACTGTTGTTACGTACTAAGAAAATCAATGATTTCCAGGCTAAGTACAACCACCACGGGCGTCACACAAGAAGCGTCAATGACACCGGAAAAGATTCAGTTTCGTTTCGTTTCATTTCAGAGCACAGTTCAGACAGCTATGCTCTGCGTGCGGGGACCCACACGTCAGTGGCAGCAAAAGCCCGCACGTCATCTTCCTCCTCGCAGCCTTCGCCCGCGCCGAGGGGCAAATCCGTCATTTTGCAGCTTTCCCCTTCGTCTTCCTCTCAAAAAAAAAAAAAACACACCAACGCTGCGTGCACACTTCTCTTAAATGCGCTGCGAGTTTTGTTGGCTTGTTGCACATATACACAGCACACGCACCGCCCGCCCGCGCACGCACACTGTCCGTCTCCCTCACTTCATCCGCTCGCGATTTCGCGAACGCACTGCACTGCAAAGAGACTGGAGGAGCCGAGCGCCGGGAGGGAGAGAGCCCAACTGCCGATTGACAGGTGACCGGCCGGGAGGGGGGAGGCGGCGGCGGTTGACGGGAGAATGCCGGCGGTTGTCGGGGGGCGGATCGACCGGGGCGTTGTTTCTTGGAGCAATTCTTGGTCTGACCTTTGACACTGCGTGAATCTCGCCGCCGGCGACTGGAAGGGTTCGGCGGCGGCGCGTCGGAGGGGGCCGGTTTCTTGATCCGTGTGGCCGCAAAAGTCGGGTTTTTTCTGCGTTTGGAAACCGTCGTCGGGGAGGAGGAGGAGTATGGCGTGGGCGGAATTCAGTTGTCGCCGCAACTCCGGTGGAATTTCGCGAGGTATGGCATAATTCAGTGATTCCTTACTGGTAACTGCATACTGTGAGAAATAAATGGTTTTTTTATGGAGAAAATCATGGTTGAATATAATGTAGATTGTTTCTCCGATTTCTGTTCTAGTAAGTTCTAACATATTGTTCTTTTCTCTTTCGTAAGATAGGGTTGGTGGTTGTTTGACGCGTGCTCTATCCCTCTTTGTTTTCTTTAGGAAAAGGGGAAAAAGAGATTATATAGGCGTAGCCCTTTTCTTAGTGTTTAAGGACTTTGCACTTTGAATCTACCTGGCGATGGCACTCTCTAGTGTGCCGGATTAATTAACGGCATTGTTAGCTTCCACTGATCATTTCTGAACTGTTAAACTCTAATAACCTAGAAATGTAGTAGTGGAAAGTAATTTAAACAGTAACTCACATATGTACATGCAGCAAATTTTACTTGTACAACTCCCAAATTGGATTTACTGAACATGAAAAATCTTTACTATGGCAAGCACAGCAGTAATACAGTACACTTCTACTGTTGCATACTTGCATGTAGTGTGAGACAGTGATAGCTTTTGCTTTGCACATTTGTCCTATGGTGTGAATGTGAGATGTCCTGGCCTGATGGCCCTAGCATTGTGCCAGAGTGTGTGCAGTGCTGCCCATGATCGCCCCCATCAACGAGCAGATCCCCATTCTACCTCCAAAACCCTCATCTTTTCTGCTCGCCATTGGCTTCTTGCATCTTGAGACCACCTGCTTTATGTGCTGGACTTTTGGTTTCGTGCTCATGCCTTTTTCCAAAGCACTTGGTTCTTTAGATTTTACAAAAAACAACTGAAACGAGGGGTATAGTGATTGAGCCTACTTAGGTGCTTTGCATGTTGCTTTTGTGGAGGTTACATCTCTGCAAGAGAGGGCACCAATGTTGCTATGCGATGTCCTATTGGAACGGTGTTTTGTTCATTGTCACTATCCTTGTGTCCTTTCTGGTTAATGACCAAGCGCACTGTTTAGGTCCCGTGGCTATTTTGTTAAGAGAATGGAGCTGTTATCCTTTGCTGAAAGGCTAACGTGGATGACTGCTTTATCAAAGAGATGCATGTTTCGTTTTATATGGAACATGGTCCCAACCGCTCCATTTAAGAAAAGCTTGAGATAAACCGGCAAGATTAGTTTGGGCGCGGATCTTTTGGACAAGACTAGAGAAAAAACAAGGAGGGTCATTCTGTTTCAGTGTTTCATTTGGAAGGGCGGTTGCTGTGTAGCAGTTGAGAAATTTGGTGGTCCCCTTTACATATCAAAGAGGACCAGCACTTTGTCATCTTCTCTTCAGTTTATCAATTTATGCTTTATTCCAATTATGCACATTATGAGCTTACACCAGCATTAGGTGTCTAATAAAAATCAATTTATGATGCAAAGTGGCCAAGTGGGCTCCTTGTTATGCTGAGAGATAACACAGTGTGAGACTCTTCCCTCGTCCCTCAAATCCTTCAGTCTCTTTCTTATCTATCAGTCTCACAATAGATGCCACTCTGGTAACCTACTTGCTCATAGTCTTTACCAGGACCAGGAATCTGATACTCGGTGAGTCGATAATATAAATCCACCTTGGACATGAATAAGCGAAATATCGAAATGCTTCTGGTAAATCGTAAATGGACGAAAGAAATTTAGTGCATTCAACTCCTTGGGAAGTTTGTACTTAAGCGTTATAAATCGTTGCAACAACAAAAGGAATAGATATTACCTTACTTCTTTCGAGGCTGTATCTTTTCAGGTCGGTACTTAGTTCAAAAGAAGATGTATGTCCATCGGAAAGTCTAAATTATTTACGACTTGTTTTGTATTAAAAATACCTTATGCTTTTACTGGTTTTCCCACTTCATAAAGAAAGCGTGTTCAATATTAATGCTTCATGTATTTATGGTTCTGACTCCTGATGTTATGAACAGTTTTAACTTGCTCTTGACTATGATCCTTTGAATGTGACAGGAATGAAGCAGTGAGGTGGACCATTGGATTATAATTCTGGTCCTCCTTATTGGCCAGCTAATTCTAACAATGCAGCACCTTATTCTCATAGCCTTTCTTTCTGCTTATTTTTTCTTTCTGCACATCCCTTGTGCCAGAGGCGCTGACCTGAACTCGGACAGGCAGGCACTTCTTTCATTTGCTGCATCGCTGCCCCATGGTCGAAAACTCAACTGGACTCTCACGACTCAAGTCTGCACATCATGGGTTGGGGTAACATGCACAACAGATGGGAAGCGTGTTCGTAAATTGCGTCTACCTGCAGTAGGACTCTTTGGTCCTATCCCCTCAGACACACTTGGCAAGCTTGATGCACTAGAGGTGTTGAGCCTTAGGTCCAACCGTCTCACTGTTAGCCTCCCCCCGGATGTAGCATCCATTTCTTCCCTGCATTTTCTTTACCTTCAGCACAATAACTTGTCTGGAATTATACCAACGTCCCTATCTTCCAATCTAACATTCCTAGACTTGTCGTACAACTCTTTCGATGGAGAAATCCCATTGAAAGTGCAAAACATCACTCAACTTACTGCATTGTTTCTCCAGAATAACTCTCTTTCTGGACCCATCCCTGACCTTCACCTCCCCAATTTGAGACATTTAAATTTAAGCAATAATAATCTGAGTGGGCCCATACCACCTTCCCTGCAGAAGTTCCCAGCAAGTTCATTCTTGGGAAATGCTTTTCTCTGTGGACTTCCCTTGGAACCATGTCCAGGAACAGCACCTTCTCCCTCTCCGATGTCGCCATCGCCCCAAAGCACCAAAAAAAGCTTCTGGAAAAGGCTTAGCCTTGGTGTCATAATTGCCATAGCTGCTGGAGGAGGGTTATTGCTTCTGATTTTGATTGTTGTGCTCTTGATATGCATCTTCAAAAGAAAGAAAGATGGCGAGCCTGGCATAGCTTCATTTTCATCCAAAGGAAAGGCTGCTGCAGGTGGAAGAACAGAAAAATCAAAGCAGGAGTACAGCAGTAGTGGTCTTCAAGAAGCAGAAAGGAATAAATTGATTTTCTTCAATGGCTGTTCCTATAATTTTGACCTGGAGGATCTATTGAGGGCCTCAGCTGAAGTCCTTGGAAAAGGAAGTTATGGGACTACCTATAAAGCAGTTCTTGAGGATGGCACAACAGTAGTGGTTAAAAGACTGAAGGAAGTTATTGCAGGAAAACGGGAATTTGAACAGCAAATGGAGATAATCGGCAGAGTTGGTCAGCACAAAAATGCTGTTCAATTGCGTGCTTACTATTACTCCAAGGACGAGAAGCTTTTGGTGTATGACTATATCACACCCGGAAGCCTTTGTGCTGCTTTGCATGGTATGCTATTATTTCGAATCATTACACCTTTCATTGAATGTCAGACCCTGTTTTGGCTTGTGCAACTTGAATTATTAGCTGATTTCAACTGGATACATGGATCTCATAAAGACTGGTGTACAAGCAAATATAGAATGTTCACTCTTTTTTTTTTGTTAGTAAAACGAAAATGTCCTGCCTAGTTGGACTTTAAGAGTCAGCAATTCTGCAACATAACCTTTTCTGTTTATTTCATTGCCTTTACAAGCTTCATTGAAACCATGAATTGCATTCTGGCATAGTGATGCTACCTGATATTCTTCTTTTAGAATCTAGTAAATCTAACACTTTGACAGAACTCTATGGACATTCAAAATTATGTATTTTTAATGGGTAGAAAATCCACTTGCTAAAAAAAAGAAAGACAACTAGAAGACTCACTGCTTCTTGGTCATTGGTTGATATCCTGTGAAGGGAAATAGACGAAAGTAGTGCAGGCTTCTCTCAGCATATAATTGCCTTAGGAAGTTAGGAGTAACATATTATTACAAAGTACAACTTCATGAGTAAACTTGCCCTTTCTGTGTATATTTATTGAAACAAAAGTACAATGTGCACATGATTGCAGGCTTACTTTTTTATTGTAAATGCTCAGGGAGTAGAACTGCTGGAAGAACTCCATTAGATTGGGAAACAAGAGTAAAGATATCACTGGAAGCTGCACGCGGGATCGCTCATCTTCATGCTGAGGGGGGAGGAAAGTTCATCCATGGAAACATTAAGTCAAGTAATGTCCTTCTATCGCAGGAGCCCAGTGCCCGTATCTCCGAGTTTGGCCTTGCACAGCTCATGGCCATCCCTCATATTCCTGCACGGCTCATTGGGTACCGTGCCCCGGAGGTCCTTGAGACTAAAAGGGCAACACAGAAATCTGATGTCTACAGTTTTGGTGTGCTACTACTTGAGATGCTAACAGGAAAAGCCCCTCTTAGATCTCCAGGGCGCGATGATTCCATCGAACACCTCCCCAGATGGGTGCAATCTGTGGTTCGGGAAGAATGGACCTCTGAGGTTTTCGATGCCGACTTGTTAAGGCAGCCAAACAGCGAGGATGAAATGGTTCAGATGCTCCAGCTTGCAATGGCATGTGTTGCAATTCTTCCTGATCAGCGGCCTCGAATGGAGGAGGTGGTCAGGAGGATTGAGGAGATCCGTAACTCCTACTCGGGGTCGAGGTCTTCCCCTGAGGACAAGCCAAAGGAGGAACCAATCCAGATCACTTGATGGCACAGAAATGGCATGCCAATGAGACAAAAAATAGGTTCAATACTCAATAGTTTCTACCTTGAGAATTGTTGGTAGCAATGTGTTTAGTGAAGCGTTTCTTTCGATTTCTGATCATTCTTTGGTGAATCCTTTTCTTCTTCATTCTTGATTACCTGCTGTTAGTCCTTTTATTTTTTTTAAAGAAAAATGTGATGTTAGTCATTGTGATTGTTTAATTTCAAATAGCTCTGCTGATCATCATTGGGTGTCATGGTGCTATGTATAATTTAGGAAGACTCTTGGGGTTTGTTGTATTGAATGAACATTCAACTTTGCCACATGCCTGTGGCTTGAATGCCCTTTGTATTTGTCTATGCTTTTTTTTAAGCCTGTATTTGTCTATAGTCTTGATCACACGAGAAGAAAAATAAATTAGAGCACATTTTGATTTTTTTTTTGGTAACAAGTGGTAGGGCTGTCAACGAGCTCGAGCGAGCTTGTCTGCCTAGGTTCGAGCTCGATACAAGCTCGAGACGAGCCTAAAAAATCTTCGGGCTTCTAAGCACACTCGGTTCGAGCTCGATCAAGCTCGAGCTCGACTACTGAGCTTACTTAAGACTAGTATAATGCATATTTTGAATTTAATCTCTTTGTTAAAGATAAATTTCTCCTTAATCATATTAAGGAAAGAGTTAAAAAAGAAATACTATAAACATACCAAGCCAACATGTAATGATAAATCACATGGATACACATAAATGACATATTTAGTCTACTAATATATTGAATAGACAACTAAAATTTACACATAGCTAAGCTCGTTAGAAGCTCGAGCTCGTCTCGATAAAGCTCGCGAGCTTGGTCATTGGCTCGGGTTCGGCTCGGTTAGAGCTCGAATCGAGCCTCAGACGAGCCAAGCTCGAGCTATTTGCAAGCCTCGAGTATTTTTATAGCCCTAGTCAAGTGGTACTAGAAGTCTGGAATTGGTTCTCTTCGTAATGCAATTGTACACAGCGTGGCAAACTGCTACTTGCATTATTGTTGTTGAATGAATTTGCTGGCTGCCGATCTTGACAGAATCGGCTCCTCTGAAGACAATTGACCAGCCAATATATGGATCCAACACGGTACCAAACATCGACATGTCAGCCAATTTATTATTACTTTCTAAAACTATAAATTACCTATAAAACTTTCATATGTAAAATCGTCATGTTTCTGCAACTATTGATGATTAAAATTTGAAGATATGACATGATATGCCACATGTGTCGATGCAAAGGCCGGAGATAGTCCAAAAATAAACAAAATATGTCAACAATTTTTTTTGGCAATTTCAATAAATTATACCATGTGTGTTGATTGTCACCAAGTCAAATCAAAGTGCTTGTTGGTTTTGCATTAGAGGACAAAGACAAACTGACATATGCTGGAGCCTTATCCAATGGTGACAACCATTTAATACAGCCAAATGGTCAAAATTACACCTTTAGAAAAATTAAAAAAACCACCCCAAATATCACTATGGTTTTGAAATTACCCCTAACTTAATTTATTGCAAATATCCACCCACCCAAACCACTCAACGCATGTCAATAGCCGAGTTATGTCTTTTCAGGCGACGTGTACTGGCAGGAGGCCACACCACCAATCCACGCTATCGCTCGCAGTAGTTTGCCGCTACCAATCGCCATCGAAATGTGCTATCTCGTTGTTGCAAATTATCGGTCCGCTTTAAACTATACAAAGGACCAAAGGACCAGACTCAAAAGTGATGCACCTCAAACGAACCGTGGGTTACTAATGTGGCTTAATATAATTACATTTCAGTAGAAATGAACCGAATCGGCTATTTATGTGCATCGGGAGATTTGAGTGGGTGGGTATTTGCAATAAATTGGATTGAGGGATAATTTCAAAACCACAGGTGGTTTTTTTAATTTTCTCTTTCAGATTTATCTATGTTAGGATGAATTTTAATGACTTTGATGTCTAAGTTGACAATTTGTGCATTTCTTAATTGGACTATTCTGTGATGAGCCTGATCGAGATCACGATTACTAATTAGCAATCGGCCGGCGTCCGGTTTTGCCTTTCTTTTTTATATATTTAGGAGTTTGATTTCCTTTCTTTTTTGAAAGTTTAAATATTTTTCTGTTCAAGAGTTCGATTTTTTTATTTGAAATTTTGATTTTTATTTGATAATCCTTTTATTTTTTATATTGAAATTTTTGTTTGTTTAAAAAAATTAGAAAAAAAACTGATTGATGGTAGTAATCCTTAACCGACTAGCTGGTCTTTCTAAACACATCCTCTTATTATTTGCTTTTTATTCAGCCGGTCCGGTGACTCCGGTCCTCTTATTATAGTCGACGCGACGATCCACGGATTCCAGACAAGAGCGGGTTGGGCTAGAGAAAGCCCAAACTCGGCCTCTGCCTCGACTGCCTCCGCCGGTGCGGTGCGAAGACAAGTCAGTCACCCACTCCTCTGGTGACGGACGTGTCCTCGTCTCGCCTCGCCGCTTCGCCTTCGCCGATCTCCATCCGCCAGCGGCGGCGCCGGCGTCCGCGGCGTCGCTAGCCGGTGAGCATCGATCCCATCCATCCAAGGCTGCGCACGTGCGCGCATCCCCTTTCTCATCCCTCTCCTCTACCCACAACTTCTTCTCGGATTGGATTTAGCCCTAGCTTCTCCTCCTCTTGTAGAGTTCTAGATCTGGTGCATGCTCTTCTATTTTCCATTTGCCTTAGCCCTAGTGGTAACGACAGTTTAGTGGTTGGTTCACGAGAAGGAAAATTTCGGGTTGAACTGAAGGAACCCCCCATGTACCTACCCAGGTCAGGCCCGGGCCTGAATTGTTACGAGTGATTCATCGGTGAAGGTGTATAGTTCTGAGGTTTGAGCGGTCAGTATCTATATAGGACCGTTATTTTGTTATGCCGGTGTTTGTAAATGATGTTCTCATTTGCTGAATCTGGGTGGTGATATTACTTACTGAAGGGCATCTCAAGAGTTGTAAGCATGGTTGTCGTAGTTGATCTGGCAGCTAAGTAAGAAATACATAAGCAGAATTATGCATTTAATCGGATCCTGATATCTGTCAAATATGTTTTGCATTTGACTGACACGATTGTCAGTTCTAAATGGCACGGGTGCATTTACTATGGTCAAAACTGGCCGTGTTGATTTTGCTGGCAAGCTTGCAGATGGTTATGATAACCCCAAAGATAAAGTGTTATGGGCTGGTTCTGGATGGCTTTGCCTAACCCGTCTATGAGCACCCGTAGTGTGGTGTAAGGAGAAGAGCTTTTCTTTCCTCACACACCCCTTTGATTCAAAATGAACTGAAGTTGATGCTTGCGCTTAATTTTGAAGCATTTCTGATAAAAAAATATGACTAATTCTAATGTTGAAGTCTCATTGATTAACAATAATACTTGGTCTCTCTTTCTTCTATTGGCTACTGTAAATTACCTGAAACACCTGAGTAACATGCTTTGATTGTTTTACATAAATTTTAATTCTGTTTTAGACATGTAAGTAGATAGGAGTATTTAAATTGCACTCCATGTATGCATCAACCTTTTATTTTTACTTTAACTCTTAACATATGGAACAGGAACTTATCATGGCATCAAAGCGAATCCTCAAGGAGCTGAAGGACCTGCAGAAAGATCCTCCCACATCATGCAGTGCAGGTTCGAGTTACTAGTGGAACTATAGATGACTAGACACACACACTCTGTTGGACACACTGTTTCAACTGTCTATCCATATTCTGCTATGTTTGCACGCTCACCTTTTCTGTTCATATTTAAGGCATCTTATATGGAATTCAACTTTCATTTGTACATTGTTCAGGTCCTGCTGGTGAGGACATGTTTCATTGGCAAGCGACAATTATGGGACCGCCTGACAGTCCCTATGCTGGTGGTGTTTTCTTAGTGAACATTCATTTCCCCCCAGATTACCCCTTCAAACCTCCAAAGGTTAGGATCATGGTTAAATTTGCAAACCCTCATTTTTATGTATTGCGCCATTGCGGTTGTTGTGTGCCATTACATTTGCACTGTCCCCTGGCTAGTTTCACAGTCCTTAAATCCTAGGCATCCTGAAGATTATAATGTATATGCTGTTACTTTTTATACTGCACATGAAGATCATTGTATTGGAGAAAAACAGGTCCAAAAATGTTGTCCCTTCTGTAATGTACTGTATTTGTGGATACACATTTCCTTCCTCTACCTGTAACTCATGGTGTTTTATTTTACCTTAAAGTTAAACGAATACATCACAAATTTGATATGCCAAAAAATATATGTTAGGAGTGCTACGGATGGTATTGTGGGAGACCACTATAGTAAGATTTGGTTACTCTTGCTGATGTAGGTAACATGACAGTTTTATGCAAGATACTCTTGCAGCACTGGTAATAGGTTGTCATGTCTATATCTTTACTTATTAGCGATATTTCTTCATATGCATTTTCAAGGTCTGATACTCATGTATTAAATCTGAAGTACTGATCCAAAATTGAATACTTAAAATGAGTCATTTTCAGTATAAATACTTTGCCTAAATTATCACACAACCACAGATTTAATAGTTTGTATCAGTAAACTATAGATTTACACTCATGTTCTCATAAAACCACATGTTTTAGGTTCCACCCTCACATGCATCATTACCCAAAAATCTTTGATTCTCTCAAACAAACTCATTAGTATGTAGTTTTGCAATACTTTGGGCAAAAGTATCAGCCGTTTTGCGAAGCACTTTAAATTTGGATATTAAGGCGCCTTCACTTAGATTTGACTCTGTTCATATTTATGCCATTTTAATCTTTATAGTTTATACTCCATTTTAGGTATCTTTCAAGACAAAGGTCTTCCATCCTAATATCAATAGTAATGGAAGCATATGCCTTGATATTCTCAAGGAACAGTGGAGCCCTGCGTTGACAATCTCGAAGGTCCTCCATGTCACTCTTTTGTACTGGCACTCATGTGTTGTGAAGTCGTTAAATCTATGATCATTTGTGCAAAAATTCTTCAATGGATTACATTTCTTTTGCATTGCTTCAGTTACTTAAACTCTAGCCTTTTAATCCAAACCTGTTGTATGTCCCTTGAAAATTGCAACAATAATTGTTTCTGATTAGTTGTCCCTGCCTTTTTTCTTATGATAATCTGCCTTAAGTAGATACATCACTGTGAGTTAGCTATTGAGATAATGCTTCCAAGTTATAAGACACTGTGTTTGAAAATGTTATAGGTTATTTCCCCTTTTTATTCTATTTAATGTGATTTTTATTGATTATTTGTTTATCACATTGACTGGTCGCACTTAAATGAGCCATACACTACAACTGAATTTCTTTGCACGGATAACTTCAGTTTCATTACTAGTGGCATCCCATTATAGGGTATGCTTAGTATAATTCGAATTGTTTAGATGGAGACTCGTTTTGTACATATTGTAGTTCAGTACCTCAGTTATGCTGCTCGAGAAGACCCTTTAGTTTTTTTGTTCTAAGCTATGTTTCGTTTTCACACTAGCAATCTGTAAATTTTCATTCAGTTCTGCTGCTGCATGTTGCCCCTTCATGACATTCTATGAAGCTCTGTCTGATTATTAATGTTGCTTATTCGGATGTTATGTCTGATTATTATTGTTGCTTATTTGGATGTTACAGGTATTGCTCTCAATCTGCTCCCTCCTGACTGATCCCAACCCAGACGATCCTCTTGTCCCTGAGATTGCCCACATGTACAAGACTGACCGGCCTAAGTACGAGGCAACGGCCCGCAGCTGGTCACAGAAGTATGCCATGGGCTGACGATCTCCGCTCTGCTGCTCGGATGCTGTCTGATAATCGTCCGTGTCGTCTGCAAAAAATTATTTCTGGTGCCAATTATTTCCTTCAATTTGTCGCAGGTTGTGTGAATCTGATCCATCTAGGATCGTAACTGTAGTCGAATGGTCAACCTATCCATCCAATCATTGCTATCGTTAGTGAGATGGGCAGGATATGCATATGCCTATGCAACTGTGCTTGTTGGGGGACCGTTTCTTAAGGTCGGTGTTATTTCGTAAGATGTTCATCAACAACATTTGTTCCCTCCCACCATCTCTGGCTTCTGTGTTTGTCCCTGCCATTTCTCATTGTCTTGGTCTCAAATTCATTTGCATTCTGCTTAAAAATTGCAAGATACATCAGATATGAGATGTGCTTTTGTTGATCTATTGGATGAAGCATATTGGTGATTCCCTGAGGCTAAGGTGTGCCATAGGAATGCCCTTACGTTACTGTTGGTCCATTGGACGAAGCATGTTGGCGATTCCCTCTAGCTCAGGTGCGCAGTATGATCATTCCCTTACTAACCTTGGACCCTGAATAAATCAGACGTAGTTAATATGGTACATATGTGTGCAAGGTGGATGGGATTGCCGGATACAGCAGCTAGCCGGCTTACGGCGCTGACGGCAAACGTTGCACGGCGCGGAGATAGTCGGAAAAAAAAATTGGCTTCAGACCTGTGAAAATACCAAACAGTTTAGATTTTGGGACTCAATACCAAACTATCACTTTGAAAATATTCCAAAAGATTTCTACTATGTTTTGCACGGTTTAGTTTGCAAGAAAAATCTACTTATAATTGAAAAATGTATTTTTGGGCTAAATTCTAATTTCCATAATCTTGTTTTCAGGCAAAATGAAACTCCTCTCTAAAATAAATTCTAAAAATATTTTGAACTTGAGCCCAAACAAGTTAGATAGTGTTGGTCATTTCAAATGATTTTGGTTTTTGAATCTTATCCAAAAGACCAACCTTTCAAAAGAAATTTGTTGTCAAAACTCACAAAAAATCTTAAACCATAATGGGTCACTAATACTTGAGTGAGTTGAACTATAAAAATTCAAATTCTTCACAAATTCTTGCACTTGCTTATGGTACTATTTTTTCATTTAGTTTGCCTTATAATCTCATTTGTGTTTTTTGACGCTTTAAATTGCCTAGCTTATTTTGGGGTCATGAGTAAGACCAAGACAAGACCGGCCATTTGGACGAGATGCTTTCGTGGAGCTAAATTGAATATTTAATTAAAGGATATTTGAAATTCATGCTTATCCGTTACACTCAATAGGCATCTCTATTGCTTCTTTTGCAATCTTTGGTGGATGGATTTTAAAAGAGAGCATGTGTAACTTTTTCTTAAATTTGGCCTTTACTATCAAATACTTAAATTCATGGGATCTTCAGTGAAATATAAATCAAGAGAGAGCAAACTGAATCACACCTATGCATCCCTTGCTCTCAAGATTTGAAAGGTACCAAGGAGTTCCATTTAAACATTCAAAAGAACCTATTTGGTCAAAAGTAAAAATAAATCTCATTTTAAATGTAAAAATTTATGAGAATCCCCCCAAAAGTATTTTAATATGTGTTTCAAATATTTTTCAAGGCTTATGGAGTGAAAATTCTTATTTGTGAAATAAAACATATGTATTGGCCAAAATAGTATCTTAAAGGATCTTGTCTTTGCTAAAAAATGATTTAGTCCCATAAATAAAAATCTATTAAGTATTTGAGAAAGTTTCCAATACAAAACATTTAGAGTCGTTCATTAGAACTTTTCTTTTGTTAAGGTTTTCTTAAAATACCAATCATTCAAAACCTTAAAAGTTCTTTATGAATGTGTTGGATTAACTTACCTTAACTTACCATTTTTGGCTAAACTTGAATTTGTTGGGTTAATGATCAAAAGTTCTTTATGAATGTTGTCTTAAAAGAATATCTCTAACCCGACTATATACAAATGTCAAACTCAATGGATTTAAAGTTTGGAGGAGATTTGAGCCCTCAACTCAAATGTACTTTATATAAAGGTCTATAATGTACTTTTTGCAATCTCTCTTGATAGAAAAATGCCTTTTAAAAAAGGGCAAAGGTATTCTGCAAGTGTTAAGATTATTTACCAAAAATTTTATCTCATTTTAGCTTGATTTATATAACTTTTGACTTTTTTTCTCACTTTGCTAAACTTGTTAGAATTTCCATAAATTGTATTGTTCTAGGCTAATTTGTGATTTATCCTCTACAGTTGAAGTTTACTTCCGAATTACTAATGTTTTTTAGAGATCATCTGTATGTATTTTCAACTCCCTTTCAATTCACATCTGGAGTGTCCAAAATCTGAAAAAGCTATAACTTACAATTTATTTTTGAAACTTTGTCATTTTTGTAACTTCAAGTTGGTTGCCAATAAGAATTAAAATGGGCTTACTTTACAAATTTTCATTCTGTATAATTGGACTCTCAAGCTGAATCTATTTGGAATTATTGTATCAAATTTGGATTTTGAGAGGGGGAGGGGGGGGGGGGGGGGGGGGGGCTGAAGCCCACACCACACTAGAATTATTGTATGAGATTGACGATCGGGCTCTTGCAGTTCAGGACCTAGGCAAGACGTTGGGCAGGCTGAAGAAATAAAGTTTTATTGTTCGCCGATACAATGCTCCCTTTGTCGGTGATGTAATGTCCCGAATAGAAGGTGTTAGTCGATAGAGATGGGGAGATGAAAGTGACGACCAAGAGGAGACAAATCAAACATACAAAATCTTTGGTATTTCATTTATTTGGAGGTTGAGGTGAGCTGATCATCTGCACGTGAAATTATATGAATTATTAAAGTAAAATCAATTAAGTTTTAAATATTAACAAACAGAAAAATGGATTTATTTTTAAAGAAATTTCTATATAAAATAGATTTATTATTCTACAATATATCATTGAGGTGGATATTATTTTTAAAAATACTCAAAATACCTTATAGACATACAAGGTTAACCCATTGATTTGTCCTAGTAGACGTTTCAAAAAATATGAAATCTTTTATGTATCCTCCCAATTCAATATGAAAATTTGTGTATATTTTTCATGATTTTTTATGTATTTCTACATTTTTTGCATTTGCATTTAACTTGAAACTTGTACACAAACTTCCACATTGTGTAAGGAGGCTCCAGGAAAAATTTTCACATTATTTTTGAACTTCTAATAGGACAAATGAATGCTTAATTGTGTTTATAAGCATATTTTGGGTATTTTTGAAAGAAAATTCGGCTCAATATGTGGGAATCGGGTAGTAGTTTTGATTATAAAGATTGAATACGATACAGACTCCAACCCCTTGAAAAGTTTAAACAAACAATATCATTCCATTTTTTGTCCAAAAGTAATTAAACACAACCCCCTTACAGTGATTTTTCTAAAAAAAAAATTGAACACAACCTGATTGAAACAAAGAGCTAAGAACAACATGCCGTGAAAGGAAATCGGTTCGAACACGTCTACGTAAGTCAAAATAGCTTAGATACATATGGCTGGTAAATGATATTCTAGAATCTAGAACCACATGGTAGAAAAGCATCTGTATAGGTGGTCCATAACCCCTTTATATAAATGTTTTTCCAACCGCTTGTGTTTCATTGCCAGCAGAAATCAACTGTTTCAACAAGTGTCAATTTGAGCTTGTGCCCCTTGCAAAAAAAAAAGGGCATCCCAAGCGGCAGAACCCACCTGTAAAAATGATGATTATCCTATATAGCCCTTTTAAGGTGCATGTCATATTAAAGATAATATTATAACAATCATATCGAACTTTGGTTATCCGTAATTGGACTTAAAATAAATTTATACGAATTTTTAATTTTGTACTTCCACTACAATGATTTCTATTTATTGCAATAGGAAAAATACAAAAAATTGTTAGTCGTTGAAATATGTAACGCTATTTCCAGGAGAAAATAATTGTGGCAAAAAATCATATAAAAAATTGTGTGAAGTTCTGTTTTTATTAGTAGTCGCCAACCACCGTCGTCTTATTCCTTTGCTACCCATTTGCTCATCCTCTTGTTAATCATTGCCAAGGTTTTGCGTTTATGTTTGAATTCTGTCCGGCTGTTTGTCAGTACTCCTTTTTTTGTTTTTTTATAATGGGAAAACTTCATTAAAAATGAAATTACACCCGGCGTTTGCATCTACCAAGGAATGCACATAACCTAGAACGAAAAAAAGAACTATAACATGAATGAACATATCATGTTGTTTTGCAACAATTAACTCTCAAATTACAATTGACAAAAGAAGACGGAGAGCTGGCCATCTACTCCAGAACAACGCCTTCAAAAAGGAACCAACGCTTATTTGCCACTATCATCTAAAATCAGAACGAGATTTTCATCCAACGTCTAGGAGGACACCTTAAACAAGGAGGACAAACAACCGACAACATTGCTGAGTTCAAGTTGGATCAGGGTTTTCACCCCGAAGTATTGCATAATACCTCTGCGCCCCCATCAAATTCTGAGATCTCAATGAAAGCAACACATGCTTCCAATGCTTGATGCCTATTGTGCCAAATCTAGCATGGACAGCCATTGCCGCCACCGTGGCGCCAATCACAGTCGAAAGATCTGGACGAGGGAACGCAAGTTGGCCACTGCCAAACCAGCCGGCGCCAGCGGCCCCTGTTGAGCCAGCCAGCTAACCCACCGGGCTAAACGCCAGGGGCTCGGCCAGATCCGGCGCACAGGCGCCAGATCCAGCCACGGTGAGCCAACTCTGACAGGCAAGGCAGCGCTGCCGCCGCGCACTGCCTCACTGCGCTGCCTCCCGTAGCCACGCCGTAGATCGTCGCCGCATCACATCCCGACGATGTGTTTCTGCTTGACGTCGCACCCTAGCACGGACGACGACACGTGAAAACGCATACCGGCTGCCGCGTTGCTGTCGTCTTCGCCGCCGTAGACTGATGAACCATCGGCAATGAGATCAGATCTACACTCAGGGGCACCAAATTTGGTGCATGAGGGCACCAGATCTAGCCTCTGTGGTGCCGGAAACCTCCCTCGGTGGCCATGCCCTCTGTCGTGGACGGCCGCGCCTAGACCGACGCAGGGATGGAAGGAAGGAGAGAGCCCCGCCGCCGCCGTCCTTGCAGTCGCCCGGCTTTGCCGGCGGCTGCTCGGGTGGCGACGAGACGTGCGAGAGGAGGAAAGTCAGGGTGTGTCCGCCGGTGTCGCCGCCCGCGTATCCCTAGCAGAGCTACACGGGGACCAGATTCTAGGAGTGTCAGTACTCCTTTTACTCTGTCATAATGACCCTATAAATCAAACATTATACCATCTTGATGGTTTGATGACACTACTTTTAGTCGTTGCCTTCCTGCACTCAACCTCACACTCCGCCCTGCCTTGCCCCCCAACTATGTCGTGCTTATAATATTATCTATAATATATAGCTGTTAAAAAGAATATGCTTTTAGATAATTGATAAAAATATGAAAATAAAAATTGTAGGATAAATTATCTAGTTTGTATGTGCTCACGAAGGCATCAAATATTATTATTTGGGCACTTGGTAAATTTTCTGGCTTGTGTTTGCTGCATGGCCGCGCTGTACTCTTTTCTTAGCGAGGTCAGAGTCATGGCTTTGTCCATAGCTTTCCTTCACCGGGCTTGTTTGATTACTTGCCTCTGTTCGGACTGCTCCAATTATACATTCTCCCTGTATAAAAAAATAATTCTTATCGACACAATACAAAATTAGTTTCGAGGGAAAAGGACCAAAGTAACTATTTTAGTTGGCAGTCCTAGATTTCGCTGTCTTGTTTATCAAAATACAACATCACACCTACATCTTGTCTACGTATAAATTGTAGTTGGAATTGTTGGTTTCCGTTATAACCTGGATCTTACTAAATTTTTTCTTTGTTTAATGTGCGAATTTAGGTCTTCAAGTGACCGTGGAGGCTTTTTTTTCTATTACTTTATTAAGATTATGAACAAATAGACAACTATGATATTAGTATTGTTAAAATGCTTTGAAACACAATTCTGTTTTTAAAACTTTATGTGCTACATATCCTTGTAAATTGACTGAACATTCACTTACTATTACGGACTTTAATTGGCTAAGTGTAATTCACAAAAGTTTTTAAATAAGGCGAATGGTTCAACATGCGTTACAAAATCAACGGCGTCAAATATTTGAGGACGGAGGGAGTATATATGCACATGATCTTAAGTTATGCTTGGAATTTTATTTTTTAAATCTGAAGTTTGGTATTTTAAATTGTATTTTGTTTGGATTTAGTATATAATCTAAACCGTTATAATCTAGATCCATACACTCCCATCCACGATTCATATCTTTTGTTTTTTATTAATATAGTAATTTCTAGACATGGAGAGTGAACATGACGACTTTTTCTATTAATAGATAAATGATCTCCAGCTCTTAAACACCCCTAATTTTGCACATGCCGCGATAGCTGCCTCTTCGTGCATTGTATCCCGTTTTCCAGCTGCGAGAGGGCTATTCTCTCCTCTGCAGATTTCCTGGCGATCTCCGCTATTAGCGACAAGGGCATTCCCGTCAGAACCGTCGTTTCAGCGGTTGACAAGGAGCTTCGTTCCCCAAAGACGCATGGCGGCCGCCCGTTCCCTTCGCTAGCTCCGGCGCCATCCCCGCCTTCCCCGAGCCCCCGCCGGGGGCCGCCGCCGCCGCCGTCGACAGACGCCGACGTGCTCGTGGCAGAGCCAACATCACCCGTCCGCACCCGCTTGGGGCGACGACTGGCTTTCTTGGTCTTGCTCCTGCAGAGGTACGCCCCTTGCCAACAATGACAATGTATTATTCAATGTTCTTGTACCAAATCCAAAATGCTGCTGCTTTTGTGGGGGAAAATGTTACTTCTTAGTTCTTACTCAATGGACAAATTTGTTATAGGTTATGTAGGGTCATACCGGTGATTTGGCCGCGATCCTGGCCAGGAATATTACATTCATGGTTGTGGAATTTGGTCTGTTGATTTACGTCATAAGAACAACCTATCAGTATTTATTTTTAATTTTGGCGATCAGTATAAGAACATTCATGAGATGCACTTGATAGTGCAGTGGCAATGTGTGGTTTCCTTCCCACTGTCCAACCTTTTTTTCATTTTGGCGTTCAATTGATCAAATTAGTATTGAAACATGTATTCAACGTTTCAAATACTGTTGAAGATTTACATAAGCACCGTTATAGAGTTGAAAGGGAAACATTCAATAGTGTTTTGATCATTTGAAGGCAAAATGATCAAAGTCAAACCACTACCCCGAACAGGGTCTTGTTAGGTTCCATCTGGAAAAAAAAATAGAAGCTTGCTTCCATGAATTTGACTATTGTTTGAAACGTCTAGTTTAATGTTTTATGTGCTGAATGGCACCATGTTGTACATCCTGTTCTTCCTTTTTTGGCTTAATGCCATTGACATGGGTACTGAATATCATGCTCTCATTTTTTTCTTCATCAGCGAAGCCCAGAAGACTTACATATTGACGAATTATCTCAAGTCGATGGGTTGCTGTGGCAGCGTAAATACTAATTATTCTCCTCCTCCAATTCACACTTTTCTCGTTGAAATAGACATTGCGTACTGCAGTGTACAATCCGTAGATAATTAGTGCTGCTAGTTATTTGCAGCTTCAAGTTCATAAATGGGGGAACTGTATTATGCTTCTATTTTTCAGAGCACTATAGACGCCGAGGAGCATCTGGACTACAGTGCCGGAAATGTGACTGTGATACTTGATCAAATTAGTTGGGAAAGTAAAATGGAAGAAGTAGCTGAACTTGGCAAAACAGTAAGTCGCTGATCAATGGTCTGACTAACAGCATCCCGCTCCTGATGAAAGATAACCATGCTGCTATGCTCCTCTGTACAGGTTGTGGTAAAATTCAGTGCCACTTGGTGTGGCCCATGCAGGAATGCTGCTCCTTTATTCGCTGAACTTTCAGTGAAGCATCCTGAAATTGTTTTCATGTCCGTGGATGTTGACGAAATGCCGGTACAGCAATATTCTGAATCTTCGCATTGACATTATACCCTCTGGACACAAATTATTTTGTAGGAATACCAACACAAATAACTATTTAAATTTTAATTCATCAGGGCCTGGTCACACAATTCGACATACGCGCAACCCCAACATTCATTTTCATGAAAGATAAGGAGATTGATAAGCTCGTTGGAGGCAACCATGAAGATCTTCAGGACAAGTTTGAACAGTTGTACCGGCCAAAGCTATATGACGATGTATAATCATTTTATTTTACCGGTCAAGTAATTGGTGAGCCAAATCAGTAGAATGAGCTCCGTCAAATGAAAATATGAAATTACTGGATTGGCTGAAGTCAAAAGTTCAGAAATCTACATAGGTTCAAGAAACTGACCAACAGAAATAGGATTTCTCAGTAGAGTCCAGTCTGAATACGGGCAGTAAGTTAAGTTAGCTAGTGTCTGCAACCCTGCACCGCACTGTTCAATGTAACCTCATACTTACAAAACAATGTAATTATTATTACCATATTAATTCCTTCTTTCCCTCTCCCTTGAATCAATCTTGAGTTCCTGATCTGTCCAACGGATCAAAAATACCAATGCCATTGGTGATCTGATCACTGGGTGTTTCATTCAACATCTGTATGCATTGTGTGTGTGTGTGTACGATCATCCATCATCCACTTTTGTTCATTGTTTGTATAACCTACTTGCTGAGTGACAGCTTGGACAGGACGGCGGCGGCCTGATCGCCGCCGAGGAGGAAATAGGGGTGGCGAAGCGCGGCGGCGGCGGTGAGGCGGCCCCTCTTGTTGGCGCCCCTCTGCGAGATGAGCTTGGTGGCCAGGTCCCAGCCCCTGCCGGAGTCCAGGTCCAGGATCTGCAGGTCGGTTCTCCGGCGAGTGTTCTCCCGCCACCGGTTGAGGTCGTAGCCGGCGGCCTTGAGCTCGGAGTTGAAGTTCTTGAGCCCTGACGGCGACCTCAACATCGGTGACGCCATCTGCATCAGCACGATCCCCGCCGAGTACATGTCGAACAGGTCCGGGCTGTTCAGCTGCAAGAAACATGCACCAAATGGTTCAGTGAACCATGAAGACGGTGATGAGGGGCAATGGATTCTAATCGATCGAGAGTATGTCTTGTTTGTACATTTGTACCTTTTCCACTCAAATGGTTATGGAAAAAAAATGACTGTAGAGTATAGTGACATTAATTAATGCGACAAAAAACAATTTTGAAAATCGATCTATTCTACACACTAATAAAGTAATAATAGTACGTACCAGCACTGTTTATATGTTGGATTTGCCTTTTTCTTTTCTCTATGTGTGAGTTGAGGTTAGAATTTAGACTCAAGAATATGTTGTATGACTATTGTAAAAAAAAATAGATGTTTTCTTAACTAAAGATGGTATTTTGAACAAACAAATCAATCAAAAGTTTCCTGTGATCGAGGCCGGAGTTTGGAGGAAGACAAAGAAGATCCATACCTGCCAGAGGATGGGGGAGAGGATGGCGGCGATGGGCTCAGCAGGTGGCTGAGGAGTCTCCTCAGGAAGAACATATAGCTCAGGAGGACAGTAATCGGGGTCGAGGAGGGCACGATCGGGGACATAGTTCTTGCCGATGCGGAGGTCGGTGGCGGCGCCGAAGTCGATGAGCTTGACCTGGCCGCGCCGGGTGACGACGAGGTTGGACGGCTTGATGTCGCGGTGGACGATGCCCGTGCCGTGGATCCGCTTCAGGGATGTCACCAGCTGCCGCATCACCTGCTTCACCACCAGCGCCGCGCGGCTGGTCGAGTCGAGCCCCTGCACCGTGCGCCCGAACATGAGCCCCTCCAGGTTGAACGGGAAGTTGCGGTCGCTCATGTAGTTGGCCAGCGTCCGGTCACCCTGCATTTTCGTTCGCGCCATAATTCAATTGTTATTTCAGTACAAAAGACGTAAAGTGCGTGTGCTAATCAAACGGCCTATTAGCTCAGCTGGTTAGAGCGTCGTGCTAATAACGCGAAGGTCGCAGGTTCGAGACCTGCATGGGCCAATTCTTTTTTATTTCTGATCGACGTTTAGTTTATGTTTACATAATTGAAATATTATCTCGCGGAATTCAAAAGCTATTGAGTTTTAGCTTGATGATTCTTCGGAGTACGTTTCATTTGGGTCTAAAATTTGAAGTTTTTTCTATTGAATTTTTGTGTGCTACTATAAACCTGTGCTAAATGATTCCGAAAATTGTTGCTGTTTTTTTTTTTTGGTGCTCTGGTATAGCAATTCGTAGCATTGCCCACTAATTAATCGACAAGTGACGGAGTTCATGCTGATAACAGTAGTGTCATTTACCTCGAATTTCCAGACGAGCCATTTCCCACCCTTGACGAACTCCGACTTGGTCTTATCAGCAACAAAGCTCCCAAGAAACTCAGCACACGACTCCGGCGCCGCCCTCGCCACCCGATAATTGAACCACTCCTCATAATCCCCACATTCCTTCGCCCCCGTCGTCCCCACCTTGATCTTCTTCAGAATCACCTTCTCCTTGTACCTATCATCCATCTCCAGCCTCGTCTTCGCCTTCCCCACCCTCCTCTCCGGCGCCGCGCCGCCCTTGGGCACCACCGCGCCGGCGTACACCACCCCGAACGAACCCTCCCCGATCCGCTCCCCCACCACGAAGTCGCTCATCTTCAGGCTGCGCCGGCCGAGCACGGTGTCGAGCGCGAGCTGGAGTGGGGAGAGGAGGTACGCGTCGATGGCGCCGCTGAGAACGCCCGGGCGCGCGGTTAGGTAGATGTATGTCGCCGCCGCGATGGCGAGGAGCGCCCACCGCTGCGTGTCCGGGAGGGATTCGAGGCGGGAGATGGCGTCCCCCGCCGCGCGGGCGAGTGGGTTGGTCGCGTCGAGGTGGAGCGCGGCGAGGAGGTCGTCGCGGATGGGCGGCATGGGTGGTGGTGGTGGTGGTGATTGGTCCGCGCCGAGGAGGATTTGAGTGTCCGGTACGGTGACGGGCGGCGGCGCGGAGAGGAGGTCGTCGGGGATTGAGGAGTCGTCGGCCTGGAGGGAGCCGCGGATCTCGTCGAGGAGGGAGGACCAGCCATCGCCGGAGGCCGTGTCGTCGGCGGCGGCGTCGCACCTGATCAGGCGATGGGGGTGGGGTTTGCAGGCGGCGAAGTGGAGGACGGTGGTGGGATGGTGGTGCTTGGTGGTGGGGAAGGTGGCGCGGGGGAGGAGGAGGGAGGAGGCCATGGAGAGGAGGGGGCTCTCATCCCAAGGCAGCCGCAGCAGAGGCGGCGGCGCGGCGAAGGAGACGAAGAGGAGGGGGAGCGGGAGTTCGAGCTGAGGCTGCGAGACGGGACACGTGGCGGGCGGGGGATTGTTATCCCAGCCAATCCAGCTGGGATAATGCAATTCTGTTTTTTTATTTTAAATAGATTGCTTGTTTTTCTTTTTTTTTTAAAAAATCCGGAAGGCCTGCTGCACAGCTGCAAGCAAACTGATGTCTCTCCTGACTGTATTTGGATTGGGTCGTCTGCAGTACGATGGGCCGTAGGATACAGGGCCTTATACACAGTTGGATTTAAAACGTCGTGGTCTCATTAAGAAGTACTACTCTCTTCGTGTGTAGTATCATTTTGGCTTTGATTAAAGTTAAACCACTTTAATTAGTTTTGACTAAATTCATATAATACCAAATTAGTTTTATTAAATCAACCATTTAATATTTTTATATTATATTTATCTTGTGTTAAAAATATTACTATTTTTCTCTATAAATTTGGGTAAATTGAAGCAGTTTGACTTTGGTCAAAAACAACTTATAATTTGAAATTGAGGAAATATACGTTCATTTTTTTTCAATCAAGACGCACTACTACGGACGTACATCGTGGAAATACACGCGCGGTGTGTTGCTTGCCTTGTGGTAAGGTCTGACTTGTACCTACAAAGTCATCACTGCCTCACTGGTCCACTGGAGTACAACACAAATCACCAATCAGAAAATACTAATTTGGCCATTCCTAATCAGAGAAGAAAGTCGCTGAGTTCTCTGTTCTTGTTTACGCATGCCGAGGTAAAATGTTCTTGTTTACAGTTCACATCATGTCACCAACCCCACATCACAGTTCACACCTAGTATTGCACACGATAGAAAATTCCGTGGACTGGAGCAATTGACCAAATAAAATTCAGTTTTTTTTTAAGCAGCAATGCTGTTCTCTTCACAACGATGCCCTCTTCTGCTCACACTCCGTAAAATAGTTTTCCTTGGAGTGTACGCGTGCCTTCGCTAGCTCAAGAAAGGAAGACTCTTTCTCCGTGTACTCATCAATTCGTCCTGTTTCTTCCATGGTTCGATTCAGTTATCTCTGACAGAGAAGCCGAGCTCATGAATCGGAGGGCTTCTGAAGATTCTGACAGCTAGGTGAGATTCATCTTTTCAGGGGATCTGTAAGATTGCCTATTATTTTATTTTGGCCTTTTGGTATGTTGTGATTTGATGATAGTGCCATGTTCTCCCAATCTTCATGTTTCTCTGTAATTTAGTTCGCGCAAGAAACCATCCTGAACTCTCAATCCACATGCTCATACAGTTCTCTGCCATGTACGGTGTACTGGTTGCCAACTGTCGCCGTTGCCCGTAATAAGTTCATGTCGACGCCGCGTCAACCTCGAAATTTTCTTCACCACTCTCCATCTTCGTCAGTAGTCAAATGAGTGTTTTTTTTTTCTCTCTTTCAGGCATTCTCTTGTGCAGCAATGCTCATCGCACGCTTTTGTTTGGAATTGGTACAGAAGATTACAGATCTTTTGTAAGTGAAGCGATCAATTTGATCAACTCCACTGCAAATCGGTTGCTGTCTTGATGAAGAGTCGCAGCTAGCAGACAGCAGTTACTATTGAGTTAGCGACATGAATTCATTGACTTGACGATAAGACAGAAGCATTGATTTGGGGGGTTCCAAGTCTAAATCAAGACTCATCTCGTTGGCCAAATTGATTGGTGTGGAGCAAAACGCCCTGAAAAAATCATGATTCTTTGATCAAATTGATGACGGCGCGGTCAATTTGATCAGTTCCACTGCAAATCGGTCAATTTGATCAATTCCACTGCTTTGGTAGATAGAGCAGCGACGAGACGACGGCGATGCAGTCGGAAGTCAGAATGGGATTCGGGCGGTGTCCGTACTGCCGCGCCATGATCTACCAGAATCCCAAGGCCATCATCTTCTACTGCAGCAAATGCCGCACTCCGATCCGAGGTGAGTCGCCGTCAGAAGCAGCCATGAAAAATCTCATCTTTACTTCGTCGCCATGGATTGGATCTGACTTTCGTCTTGTTTGTGCTGTGTTCTTCGCAGGGAAGAACCCGGAGCCGACGGATGAGACGGAGTACGCGCTGAGCAAGCTGGAGATCCTCTCCGCCGACACCGCCTCGGTGTTCTCCGACGAGCCGGAGGAAGTCGGAGTCGGGCCGGAGAGGCGAGGCGGCGGCGTCGATGAGATCCGGCCGGCGTCGAGGCGGACGAGGCGGCCGTCGAGCTCCGCCTCGTCTGACTGGACCACGACGACCGCCAGCACGACGGATTCGGGGCGGAGCGAGGAGGCGTTCTACACGCCGCCGATGAGCGCGCCGCGTTCGCCGTCGCCGGCGATCTCGCAGGAGGCGGGCGCCGTGGCGGCGGCGCGGCTGATGGACCCGGCGTTCCACAGCGAGCTGCTCCACGCGCTGGACAACCTCCGCAGCCTGATCATCACCATCGAGCAGCCGCGGCCGGCGAGCGGCGCCGGCGGCGGCGGGGGAAGGGCCGTGACGCGGCGCGATTCGCGGCTGTTCCGGCGGCTGGAGTCGCAGTTGGAGAGGGCGCTGCCGCCGGAGGAGAGGGGCAGCGCCTCTTCCACGCCGCCGCCGGCGGCGTCGTCCAGCGGCGTCGGGCGTCCGCCGCCGGCGGCGGCGCCCATGCGGGAGGAGGCGGGCGGCGGCCCATGCCGCCCGGTCATGGGCGGCGCGCCGTTCGTTGTCTGCGGCAAGTGCTCGGATCTTCTGCGGACGCCGCCGCCGCCGCCGCCGCCGCCGGCGTCGCTGAGGAGGAGGTGGGAGACGAGGATTCGATGCGGCGGGTGCGAAGAGGTGATCGAGCTGTCCCTCCCCGCCGGAATTGGCGTCGGTGCCCACGCGCAGCATCAGCCGATCAGGACGTGCTCCGCGCCGCTGGTCTCCGACCACCACCGGCCGCTGCTACGACGGCTCGAGTGAGGCGGCAATGGCGATCGATTTGGGGAATTGGGGTCAGCTGTTGATCGGCGTGATGCCGGCGGCGATGCAACGGCAATTGACATGGCGCTGAATTAATTGGAAGGGGGAAACCTGTCGTCTCGTGGGATTGGAGGATTCTCGATGGATTTTTGGTCGAAAGGAAGGATTTTCTTGTTGCTGTTGTTATTTTGCATCTCTGTTTTTCCAAACCGTGTGCACGTTCTTCACGATTTGGCGCATTGAGATGCTTGATAGCAAAGGATTTCACGATCTAACTGGAGTTTGACCTGGATTTGCTGCAAGAGACACCTTAACTCTTTTTTTGGTACTACTGGAGCATATGCTATTCTAGCGTTCAGGTGACTGAAAGGAAATGTGACTTGCTTCATGTCATGCCCGTTGGATTTAGAGGGTGTGTTGGTGTTATCTTCTACCTCTGGTACATAATGGTTGCAAGTTGCAACATCGTTCGGTAAATTACCATTTTTTTTTGTTTGTCCTCTAGACATGACATATTTTTGCGATGTCCATCAGCACATTACACAAACTTTGTCCTGTAGCAAAATTTGTCTTCTGATATGCACTGAGTACAATTTACAAACAGGATAAAGAATTTATTTTAACAATTACAAACAGGATCGATTTTACTTTGCACAGTTCCACACTTTCTGTAACTAAACATGATAACTGCATACACATAACACAAGTATGGAAATACATAAATCTGGAGTTCTGGACCATGTAACTGACAGTCTAGCTTCCCAAGTTTTTGTTGCAAATTTTGAATGGTCTTTATTGAAGTCTAGTTGCTGTAGTGCTACATTGTGCTAGAGATTTGCCAAGGAAGTCTGCGGTGCTGCTTCAATGGCTGTTACCACCATCCTATGAATAGTTTACCTGAAGTCGCGAAGAAGGTGGTTTTGAAAGTCGTATCTTATTGAGGCTAGAGTCCAGTCCAGATGAAGGTTCTGGATTTGTCAGTTGAGCTACAGAAATTTTAATCTGCTCCCTTATGACACAAGGTTTTCCCATTTTTTCGCTTTCCATTGGATCAACCTTTCTGAGGAACAAAACTTTAGGCCTATTGGGGTGTTTTTTTGCTGCCTGCTCCCATTGTACAGACACTCCAGAGTTAACCGTGATTTCCTTGAGATGCTTCATGTGTCTGATCTCGATGCCAGAAAGACCAACTAAACATTGACAGAGTAGCTGAAGTGAGATGAGATTTGGGAGAGCTCCATGCTTGATTATTGGCAGAGCTGAAGTGGCACTTTTCACCACAAAGCACAGGCGTCGCAAGCTCGGGAATGCTCCATGTTTTATCTCAAAATTCTCGAGCTTGGATGCAACCAATTTGAGGTAGAGCAGTCTGTTCAGATTGATCAGTGCTGATAGATGAACTTGTGTCAGCGTAGCTGATGAAATGCAAAGCTCAATGAGACCTGATAGCAAAGAAACAAATGGTGGCAGTTGGTGAAGTTTTCCATTTAACTTCAGCGATCTCAGAGCATATTTGGAGCCTTCAGAGCATGTCTGCAAATCAAGTGAACTCAGGATATTTTCCGGGCATTCTTCGGAAGAGGAATCAAGTGAGAGAGAACGGTCAATATCCCTGTCGATGGGAGCCTTGGTGAATTCCTCAATGGCCTGTGAAAGATCAGAGATGTAATTGTTGTTACCTGAAAAATGTTTGAACCATATCTTAACTTTCCTCAGATTTTTCATATGTCCAATATGTTCCAGAAAACCTTTGCTTTCGTCAGTGATAAATCCTGCTAAAGTTTGCAGATTGCTTTTTTTTGGTAGAGAAGAACTTTCGTAGTTTACTCATCTTGTTGACACTCTTCACGTCATCTTTATGAAGCATAAACTTTCCAAACAGGTGAGCTAAGTGGGGCAGCATGATTGCTTCAATGGGCAAAAACTTTATCTCAGTTCTCCTTAAATCCAGTGTCTCTAGACAATGCAGTCCTTCAAAGCTCCTTGGAAGCTCATTGATATTGCTCCCAAAGCTCAGGTATTTCAGATGCCATAATTTGCATATGTATTTCAGATGATCGTCATCCAAATCATTGCATTCTTGTAGATCCAAGACACGTATAAGTTTGCACCTGCGAACGTAACAAACTGCAGCACCTGCATCCCCAAATATTGTCAGAGATCGGACACGAGAAAATTCATCATCAGATGCCACGCACTCTGTCAATTCACCAGCATGAATAGAAAGGTGGCGTGCGTCAGTATTGACACTGAGTCTTGGATGATCAAGCGACCATTTCGCGATGAAAATCTGTGACAAGGACTTGTTCAGCAAAAACTCGTGCATAATTCCATGAGTTCTGCAGGTTTTCACTTCAGAATTGTTTCTTGTGTCAACAGGTTGAATGATATTCCGGTCAACAAGCTTACTGAAATTCTCATCTGCAATATCCTCTTCTCTACGAAGAGAGTCACTTCGTGCATATCCTTCGGCTAACAACCGCCTGATTACAACTTTCTTCTTGAGAGGACGATTGCTTGGGAATATACCGAGATACAACAAGCAGCTCAAAGTATGTCCAGAAAAACTGTCATAGTTGTCAAGGAGCACCTTCCTGAGTTCAGAAAAGCTGTAATGGCCATCCTGCTCTTTCAGATGAGAACCAAGGTTGCGGCACAACTTTGCACACAGCTCTCCTGTGGGCTCACTTGAGCTCTTCAGATAATCAGACACACTGACCAGAGCAAGAGGAAGACCATCACATTTCCCTAATAATGATGCTGAACCTTGCTCCAACTCAGGCGATCTAAACCCTGGAAAAGCTAGTTCCTTAGAGTCTTCTTCATCAAGTGTGTTCATTTGATGCACGTAACCATTGCCATGGCTCCACATATTTGCTACTGACTGAATGGTTGTGGTCAGTATTATCCTGCTGCTTGTACCATTGTCTTCGAATGTCGATCTTATGATGCTCCATTGACCCATCCCGATGTCATCGATGACAATTAAATACCTAATAAAAAAATTGAGAAATGAGTACTACTCCCTCCGTTTTATAATGTAAGAGTTTTGACATTTTTCTTCCAACGCTTGACCAACTGTTTCATTCAAAAATTTAGTGCAAATATTAAAACGTATAAGTCGTGCTTAAAGTACTTTTGATAATAAAGAAAGTCACAAACAAAATTAACTTCTTTTTGTTTGGAATTACCTTCCTCTGAATTTTTACTCAAATTAATACTGAACCCTGATCAGTATACATATGCCAATCAAATTGACAAATGAGGAGCAAACATCCATTAAAAGTTCAATTTTGCGGATGAAATAGTCACCAATCAACAATAATGTTGTTAATTTGAGTAGCTAATTAACAAAAGAACATTCCATGGGAAGTAGTAGTATATTCATTGAAATCTAAAAATCACTCACCTCTTGTCCTTGAGGTATTGTTTGAGGTAGGTTTCAAGATGCTGTCCGTCAACGGCATCCATGTCGTCTTTGGGAAGAACTTGCCGCAGCACATCACGCAGGATCCCCATCACCCCGTTGCTGGTCTCCGGCGAGCCACCGGCGGCGACCCACGCACGCCGGTGGAATTTCCCCTCCACGCGAGGGCTATCGTACACCGCCTTCGCGAGGGTCGTCTTCCCGGAACCACCGAATCCGACGACGGAGATGACCCTCACCTGCTCCGGCTCCCCCTCCGCCTCGTCCATCAGCGATAGGATCTCCTCCACTGCCTCCCCGATCCCCACCGGGCTTCGCGCGGCTGCGCGGGCGCGACTCGGCGCCGTCGACGACGATCCGCCGCCGCCGGCGATGGCGATGACACGCTGATGCGCCTCTTGAGCTTCTGGATCTCGTCGGCGAAGCTCGAGCGGCTCTGGACCTTGCCGAGCTCGTGCGCCACGCGGCGAACCAGGGACGACGCCCCGGCTCCGGCGCCGGCGCCGGCGCCGCCGCGGCGATGATGAGTGCAGGTGAGGCGGTGAAGGAAGCGGTCGACGCAGTCCTCGATGTCGTGGGCGAGGTCGAGCATCTGCTCGGTGTGGAGACGCGCGACAGCCGTGCGGGCGGAGTCGGTCCGATTGGCCATGGCGCGGAGCTGGTCGTCCATGACGGCGGCGATCATGCGGAGGTCTTGTTGGAGGGAGTGGGTTTCTTGGGCGAGGCCCCTGTGTTTGTTGTACTCCTTCTCCAGCGCCATGAATAGCCTCCCCATCACGGGCTTCAGGAATGCGCTCGCCGCCGCGGACTCCATGGATGGGTGTCTCTCTCTCGATCCTGTCGACGAATCCACCTGTCAGTGTCAGGTAATTTGGTGGATCATCGGCCTCTGCCAGAGGAAGGAGGATGAGGGGGTGAGCAGCAGCAACCAGCAGCTCTCTAACAAGTCAACAAGCCCATAGTATGTGTGTGTATATATGCGCGGACACGCCCAATTGAGTGCAAATCAGATGTACGTACGTACGTGTTTTTCAAACACACACTTAGGTCCAAAAACTTTTTTCTAAAAACATCACATTGAATCTTTCGACACCTGTATGGAGTATGAAATATAGATTAAGAATAAAACTAATTGCATAGTTCGGTACTCAATCATATGATTTTGGCACAAACGCTCATATACACATGGTTTTTTAAACACGGTACAAACGCTCGTCGCACTCAATCATATGAATGCAATGCAAGAATTCTAGTTCATGATTTCAATTTGTTCTGAATTTTGGCACACACATGGATATGACCCACATGTATGATTTTTAATGGTACGAACCATTAAAAATTCCATGGTTTCGATACATACAACTACTGTTTGCGTATTTGTAATGATGCCATTACAAAAATATAAATATTGGAATTATACCATTACTTTTCGTTTGGCAACGCTTCTCAACTTTTTTTACCAAAATATCCTTCTTCTTCTTCCTCCTTCCCCCTCTCTCTTCTTCCATCTCTCTTCCCCATGAACTCGACGGAGCCAGCCGGCCACTCCACCGTCCACCGTTCTCCTCCTCCTCCAAACAACTGGTCGAGAGGGCGGACCGGTGGCGACAGTGCTCTCAGTGACAACTTGAAGGTTGATCGACAGGTGCACTTGAGGGCGATTTACAACGTAGTTACATTTACCCTCAAAAATCAGAAATTTAGAAATATACTTTGTTATGGTCTAATGTAATTACATTTACGCTAAAAAATCTATAAATTTTCATCGTCATACTTTGTCATGGCCCAGCGTGCCATGCAACGGGTGCAAAGCGTAATATGGGGCGGGGTGTAATTTGTGAAGCTTACGCAGACAACTCTGCATGTTGAGACGAAAATGTAAATCATATGAAGCTTGAGCGTTGAAATGTAAAAATCAATTTCAGGGATATTCAAGGATCGGTGTGTAAAACGCATCATGGTATATTTAGTTATTTTAGATCATGGATACATAATCCGGCGTTTGCTTACCAGTTACCAATGTATATTTGTAGAATCTTGAAAGTTGCTGTACCAAAGTTTCTAACTACTCCTAGTTAACAATAACAAATGAAAGTTAATCACCAAGGAGAGGAAAGCGACATACTTGGCAGCTGCTAGTAGTAGGAATGAAGAAGCAAAATACTAGAAGAAGTCTCTCCCCAAATCCGACACTCCGAGTCTCCGACCTCCTCATTCGCTCGGAGAGGTCGCTCATGCTTCATTTGATGCTTTCAACTTATAGGTTCAGTGATCCCCTTCTCTCTTTCTCGCTGGCGTGTTCCAATACTTGTATTGTTTGCTTCTTGTTCAGCATCGATTTTCATAAGCAAGTACGCCTTTTAAATGTGTAATATCATGCACTTTGATTTGTCCTCAGAAATCAAAACAGATATCTATGGAGGGCGCCATGTTGAATCTTCCAGGCAGGCTTGATGAGCTCCTGCGTCGTCACGGCAGCATCCTGCCCAAGGGAGCGGACAAGGAGATACCACTCATCAAGCAGACGCTGGGAAACTGGAGGACCTTGCCACGGTGGTCAGGTGCTGGATGAAAGAGGTGCGTGAGCTATCCTACGACATGGAGGACTGCATCGACCAGTACGAAGGCTGCGTCGAGCAGTACGAGCAGCATGCTGCCACTCTCGGGTATCGAAGCGGATCCAAGATTCGTCGCAATAAGTTGATTCGGCGATCTGGGAACAACAAGACACCTTTGGTTCCAGAGAAGCTGAAGCAGCGGCTGTGGATGGCCAATAAGATCAGAGAATTCAGCCTGCGCGTGCAGGAAGCGCTTCAACGCCACGCCGATGCCGTCTACAGCAACGAGCTCGGTGGCATCGCCAATACTTCTACTGCTACTGCTAGAGGTGATGTATCTTCTTCGCTGTGCAGAAAGCGCGCCGATGACGTCGTCCCCCATGTCGGCCTTGATGCTGCCGTTAACGGTCCAAGATTGGCTGAGTGACGGAGAGAAGCAGCTAAAGGTTGTGTCCATCGTGGGAGTTGGAGGAGTCGGCAAGACCACGCTCGCGAATGAATTGTACCGCAAACTTGGACGGCAGTTTGAGTGCCGGGCATTTGTGCGTTCATCCCAGAAGATTGATATGAGGAGGCTTCTCATCAGCATGCTCTCACAGCTTCGACTGCAGCAGCCACCTGACAATTGGAGGTTGCATAGCCTAATTTCCAGCATCAGACACATCTACAAGATAGGAGGTGCGTACAATGTTGTGTTGTAAAATAAAGTGCATTTTTTTTAAGATAATGGATAAACTGGCCGCTATGTCTAGCTAACACAACAAAAAAACCGTAAAGATATACTACTATAAACTTACAGATTTCCACGCAGAATTTTACATAGAGCTAGATAAAAAAGTATAATTGAATTCAATACACAAATTTTATATTCTATTTCTATAAATAAAATTATTTTTATGTGAAGTTGGATATAAATTTGGATTTTTTAAAACAATTGTTACCTTATGTTTATATTTGTATGAATAATCCCTCCAGTTTCATAATTCTTGATGTTTTGGACAATAAAACGCTCTTCAAAATACAAGTTTGACCATTATTTTTTATTAGAATATAAATGAATATTCTAAGAAATTTATATTTTATGAAAGTACTTTTTAAGACTGATATATATATATATATATATATATATGAGCAGGATTTTATGACCATATGTGCATCTGCACTAACATAGACGTGGTGACATGCGTCCCTGGTAGATTAGAGAGAAAACATCTTTTATGTACCTAAAACGCGATAAAAAAAGTTAATATTCAGATTATAATTTCGAAATATAATTTTGAAAAATATAATGTCGATGCATGTGCTCGACACGCAGGGATCCCGAGGACCCTTTTTGGTTTGGCACAGGGGTGCGGTGTACCAAGGCCTGAATTAAGGGGAAGAAGAAGGTGGGCAGGAAGGAAAGACATGCTAAGCACACAAGATAACGAGATTTATACAGGTTCGGGTAGCTGGGGAAACGTAATACCATACTCCTGTTCTTGTTGTTGATGATATGGTGGATGAAAGATTACAAGGTTTGGTATGGTGATTTTTCTATGCTACAATCAGAGTATGTCTCACTCTTCTCCCAATCTCTTTTCCCTCTAACTAGATGGAACACTTCCCATGTGTTGGGGCTGGAGTTAACAACTGGGGTGTGCTGCAGTATGAGCTAGACTTGTGATTTTCTCGGTGAGAACCAACCTCCTCTACAAGGGACCTGGGCCTCTTTTTATAGTGCAAGGGGACACCACAGTAGTCCTGAATTTTCTAACTCTATTGCTAACACTGTGGGAGCAGCTCCTGCTTTGTCTTGTCAGGGGTCATGCCCCTCTTCTGCTCATGTCTCCACGTTGCGATAGTTGGTGAACAAAAACGGGCAGCGTGGCCTCCATACTGCTGATGAGGTATATGGTCAACCTACCTAACCTCCAGTGGGGCCTACCTGTCAGCGGGCCACCAACTGGGCTAGGGGTGACACCATACACCAAACTCTCACTGCCTCTCTCCCACGCAGCCGTCTGTCGCATTAAATGCGACAGTGACCGGGCGTGACGAGAGGCGTGCGTTTGTGACCGCGCCGTCAGTTCACGGTCACAGGCTGAAGACTTGCTCTCCTTCCATCCCGTGCAAAAGGTGATGATGATGAACACTAACAGGCGCGCCTCACTTCGCATTAAATGCGATGGGGCAGCGCCTGAGCACTATTTTCGCGTTGAATTGAGCAGTTGGCGATTGAGCTCGCCCCTCTCATAGGAGAGGTGCGGGGTGGCGCGGCTAGGGTTCGGGTGCTCCTGAACCCCTTCCCTGGAGGAATAATGGCCTCCGGGTAGCCCCCGGGCCTGACCCCCTCGGGGTGGCCACGTGGCCGCCCGTGACCCGAACCTTTCAGGGCGATCCAAGTATTTTGCTATTGTGCGCCACTTATGTAAATGCGTCTCTTCATGCACGTGTCGCATCCTTAGCATACCCCTGGGCCCATATCACCGACAGTAGCCCCCGGTGTTGGCTGGGGCCTAAGCTGGGTTCGGGCGCAGTTAACGCCACGTTACATAGTGAGGGGGCCCGGGGGGTTCGGGTGTAACATTTTCTGGAAAAATGACAACGCGGTGGCGACCAAGCGCACTTGATTGGCCTTGCCAAATGGGGGGCGTGTCACTTGGGCCGCGCGCGCACGGGGGGCCTCCTGGCCGCCTGTTTCCCACTGCTTCGCTAAACATGTCTGGTGGGCGCATAATACGAAGCGGCGCGACATGTGGAAGTGGAACGGAATTAATGCCGTGGAATGCGAGGAGGTTGCGGTTGCCTATAAAAACGAATCCTTGACCTGAGGGATCGGCTTCTTACGCTCTCCGCAGCCATCGCCTCTTCATTTTCCGGTGCCCTTGCCCTTTCCATGCTGAATTAGCGTTGTGGTGGTCCATCGTGGCCGACTTCGGAATTGGTTTATCTCTTTGACTGGTTCCATGTATATGTTGGGTGTTGGGTAGCCCCCGGCCTTCGTTCGGACCGTAGGGCCAAGTCGGAGGCCTATCTGTCGGTTTGTTTAACCTTCCTGCACACATGCTAACAGAACCAAATCATGTCAGATGCACAGGGGTGGCCGGCCCAACCCTCCCTCTCAACTTGGTGTTACTTGGTGAGCATTTATGTCATAATATTTAAGGTGATTTTGGGTGAAGCGTGGGCACAGAGACCTTGGGAGAGTGTCTTCGTCGAGACTGGCCATGCCGAACACCACAAACCCATCGCCGAAAGTCTAAGCTGCCCCGACCCGGAGGGGGTTTGCTCGAGACTTCGGGAATCCGGTGGTATCCGGGGCACGGCTCGTGACCCGACAAGTCCTTCGGCACAAAGGCATGGCCGTTCCCGAATTATTTATTTTGATAGTTGGCTCAACCGTTCACACATCAAGGATAAAGAGAGGGGGCCGACGCGCAATACATATAAGGGTTGAAAGTAGATTTGCATTTGATAGAATTAAACCATAGCAGGAAAACCTTGGTAGTACCACTATCAACCACGCAAGGGTCTAAGCTGCTCTGACCCAGAGGGGTCAGGCTTGGGTGGTTTGGGGCCGTTGCTGGCACCACCGTCCTTCGGGCTGTTGGCCACGGGGTCTAGGGTCGTCTGAACGCTCGGGGCCATATGACCTCTCTGAGGGTCGGGGGCGCCTAAGGTCGCCGGACAAGGGGGCGGGGTACCGCTCGGGCATGAAGGGGGCCGGAGGCCACAACTCGGGTCGAGGGCTTCCCTAGCCGACTCCATGTCTCCATCCCGGGCTATCCTGCCACGAAAGTGGTAGTCGGGGGCGTCAGGGCCGCCTGTACCCATTCGCGCTCCACGTCAAACGTCACACTAATGACATGTGGTGTTGTCGCCATGGAGATGTGAGCAGTTTGGAGTCTCGCTTAAACCTGCACACATTTAAACAATATATATACTCGTTAGCAAGGGTTATGCATGGCCCGCCACTTGGTCTGTTCACCCTGACCTCTCGGTAGCCTCTTAAGGGAAAACAAGTTCGAGCAACGCGCGAGGATGAGTGGGTGACCCATGGCGTCTGGGCATTGGCAGCGTCTGAAATGGAACTAGCTAGCAGAATACCAAATTCCTTTGCCGAGATCTAAGTTGCCTCGACCCGGAGGGAGGTTCGCTCGAGATCCTGGATCTTAGGTGGTATTCGGGGCACGGTCCACGTCACAGACGCTTGTCCTCAGCACACAGAGCCGATCTAACCTAAGCATCCTGGCACGTGCTACAACTAGTCCTCGTTTGCCACCGAGGACGAGAAATGAACACCGTTGTGGCAGCATGCGAACTTACAAGCAACAAAGGGAAAAAGATTCTCGAGTAATATTTGGAAATATATGTGGGATTGATAATTGAATAAATGAAGCACTTATCTTTGATAGATGTATTGATGGCGTAGAAGATGTCCTCCCGAAATTGTTGTGTCGAAGGTGATGCGGCAGCGGGTGAGCACTATGCCGGTGCTCTCGCCCAGCAGCAGTGGCAACGCCTCTGAGCAGCCCCCAGCCCCTTCCCCAAATGGAGGGGCCAAGGCCGCAGATCTCGTGCAGCGGGTGGGAGCACGTCGCAAGTGCCCCCACCGGGCGACAGCGGTCGTACCTCCTGGGCAGCCCTCGGCCCCTTCCGCCCATGGAGGGGTCGAGGCTGCGGATCTCATGTGAAGAAGGTGGCATCAAGCCATGGTCTGCGAAGAAGCGCACAAGTCTTGGCGAAGAAGACCTCGCCAGAGAGTGGGAAAACTCAGAACTTCAAGCCTCAGCAAGCGCACCCCGTACCTGACGCGCCAGCTGTCGATGCGTGTGCTCGACACGCAGGGATCCCGAGGACCCCCTTTTTGGTTCGGCATAGGGGTGCGGTGTACCAAGGCCTGAGTTAAGGGGAAGAAGAAGGTGGGCAGGAAGGAAAAACCTACTAAGCACACAAGACACCGAGATTTATACAGGTTCGGACCGCTGAGGTAGCATAATACCCTACTCCTGTTCTTGTTGTTGATGATGTGGTGGATGAAAGATTACAAGGTTTGGTATGGTGATTTTTCTGTGCTACAATCAAAGTATGTCTGACTCTTCTCCCAATCTCTTTTCCCTCTACCTAGATGGAACACTTCCCTTGTGTTGGGCTGGAACTAACGACTGAGGCGTGTTGCAGTATGAGCTAGACTTGTGATTTTCTCGGCGAGAACCAACCTCCTCTACAAGGGACCTGGGCCTCCTTTTATAGTGCAAGGGGACACCACAGTAGTCCTGTATTTTCCAACTCTACTGCTAACATCGTGGGAGCAGCTCCTGCTTTGTCTTGTCAGGGGTCATGCCCCTCTTCTTCTTATGTCGCCACGTTGCGATAGTTGGTGAAGAAAAATAGGCAGCGTGGCCTCCATGCTGCTGATGAGGTGTATGGTCAACCTACCTAACCTCCAGTGGGGCCTACCTGTCAGTGGGCCACCAACTGGGCTAGGGATGACACCATACACCAAACTCTCACTGCCTCTCTCCCACGCAGCCGTCCGTCGCATTAAATGCGACAGTGACCGGGCGTGACGAGAGGCGTGCGTCTGTGACCGCGCAGTCAGTTCACGGTCACAAGCTGAAGACCTTGCTCTCCTTCCGTCCCGTGCAAAAGGTGATGATGATGAGCACTGACAGGCGTGCCTCACTTCGCATTAAATGCAATGGGGCAGCGCCTGAGCACTATTCTTGCGTTGAATTGAGCAGTTGGCGATTTAGCTCGCCCCTCTCACGGGAGAGGTGCGAGGTGGCGCGGCCAGGGTTCGGGTGCTCCCGAACCCCTTCCCTGAAGGAATAACGGCCTCCAGGTAACCCCCGGGCCTGACCCCCTCGGGGTGGCCACGTGGCCGCCCGTGGCCCGAACCTTTCAGGGCGATCCAAGTATTTTGCTATTGTACGCCACTTATGTAAATGCTTCTCTTCATGCACGCGTCGCATCCTTAACATACCCCCGGACCCATATCACCGACATATAATGTTCAGATTATAAATTCAAAAAAAAATATAATGTTCATATTATAATTTCAAAAAAAATAATTTCGAAGAATATAATGTTCAGATTATATAATCTCAAAAATGGAATCTCGAAAGCATTCATTTACTCATTATAAGCTACACTTAACACCAACGATCGAGATCTTGTTTGATCCCACACCAATGGTGCAGATTATTGGTGCACATGCACATCTGATCATTTTTGCATTTTCACACACACACACACACACACACATATATATATATATATATATATATAAGCTAAATATATTAAAAGTTATTTATGATCAGTTTTTATAGCTTGACTTGAACTTTATCCAAAACATCAAGAATTATGGAACCGGAGGGAGTCCAATTGTACTAATTTATATACAACATATTATAAAACAATAGAAATAGAAACATATAATTGGATTTGATACATAATTCTTAACTTATGTCTTTTTATAGAACTAAATATCTTATAGCTATATCGATCAATCACACCAATATATTTGTACCCACTATTATGTAACAATAAAAGATTTTTTTCTTTCGGGTTAATGTGAGAATTTCTAGCCCTCCGAACAAACATGGTGGCTCATTTTATTGTTATTTTTATAATCTAGATAGATGCTCCATGGTATAACAATTGTTATTTTATCCCATGGTAGCAACCATTGGGAGGTAATTAGGTTAATATTAGCAATATATGTATTGCACAAACATATGTTTCTAAGGAAAATATTTGGCAGATACTTGATCATAATAGATGATTTATGGGATACATGCACATGGGATATTATTAAGGGCACATTACCAGATGGAAACAATTGCAGCCGAATACTAACCACGACAGAGATCGAGGATCTAGCAATGGAATCTTGTAGCTATGACTCGAACTATATTTTCAAGATGAAGCCTCTTGGTGAGGATGACTCAAGAAAATTGTTTTTCAGTACAGTTTTTGGCTTTCTTTCTAATTGTCCTCCAGATGTCAGTGAAGTTTCATATGATATTGTAAGGAAATGTGGTGGTTTGCCGCTAGCTGTTGTCACCATTGCAAGTCTTTTAGCAACTCAACTTGAGAAACAAGATCAATGGGATTATATAAACTCAACATTAGGTTACAATTTGATGGCAAATCCCAATTTGGAAGGGATGAAACAAATATTGAACCTTTGTTATAACAATTTTCCTCAGCATTTGAAGGCATGCATGTTATATGTTAGCAAGTATAAAGCGGATAACATCATTTGGAAGGATGATTTGGTGAATCAATGGATAGCTGAAGGTTTCATCTATTCAGTTGAAGGGCATGACAAGGAAGAAATTTCAAGAGCCTATTTCAATGAGCTTGTTGGTAAAAAATTTATCCAGCCTGTACATATCAATGACAATGGTGAGGTTTTGTCTGGTGTAGTTCACCATATGGTACTCAATCTTATTACATACATGTCAATAGAAGAAAACTTTATTATTGCAATAGACCATTCACAGGCTACTACAAGACTTGCTGACAAGGTCCGAAGATTATCTATTCACTTTGGTAACGTAGAAGATGCAACACCACCTACTAATATGAGACTATCGCAAGTTCGGACACTTTCCTTTTGGGGGGCCTTGAATTGTGTGTCCTTTATTATGGGGTTTCAACTTCTTAAAGTTCTAATTCTACATTTCTGGGGTGATGAGGATAGCATAAGTTTTGATGTCACTAAAATTTCAGAACTTGTCCGACTGACATATTTGAAGATCACCTCCAATGTCACCTTAAAACTGCCAACCCATATGCAAGGTCTACAATATCTGGAGACAATTAAAATAGATGGAAAAATAGGAGCAGTTCCATCAGACATCATTCATTTGCCAAGGTTGCTGCAGCTTAGTCTTCCTGCTAAGACAAACCTTCCCAATGGAATTGCCCAATTGTCAACCCTTCGTACACTTGGATATTTTTATCTCACCTATAACACAACAGAGAATCTAAGGAGCCTTGGTGAGCTGACCAATCTCCGAGATCTTCAGCTCACCTATTCTGAGATAAATTCTAACAATATGAAGAACAATATGCAATACCTTGGATCCATTCTGGGGAAACTCTGTAACCTTAAGTCTATAACTCTATCGTCTGCAGGCTGTCCCTATCAAAATACTCTGCATATTAACAGTGATACAAGCACCAGGATCTCTGTTCATGGCTGGAGCAGCATGTCCTCTCCACCTGCCCTTCTTGAGAGGCTTGAGTTGTTACCATGTGTTTGCATATTTTCTAGCCTTCCTAATTGGATTGGGCAGCTTGCAAATCTCTGTATTTTAAAGATTGGGATTAGGGAAGTAACAAGAAACGATTTTGATGTTCTTGGAGGGTTATTGTGTCTCACTGTTTTGTCACTTTATGTCCACACAAAGCCTGAAGAAAGGATTGTCTTTGATGATGCAAGGTTCATAACCCTAAAATACTTAAAGTTTAGATACAACGGAGCGTGGATAAAATTTGAGGCTGGTGCAATGCCTAATCTCCGGAAGCTCAAGCTAGGTTTTGATGTCCATAGACCTGATCAGCATGATACTATTCCTGTTGGAATCGAACATTTGTCAAGACTTGAAGAGATCTCTGCAAAAATTATGGTTGCTTGTACTGCCGATGATCTTTGTAGAAGATATGCAAAGTCAGCTCTGACCGATGCCATTAGGATGCATCCAGGACATCCTACTGCCATCATACGGTGTGTAGATGGGACCTTTGTTACTAAGGATAATAACAATGTCGAGACACGAGAGGAAGAACAAATGACTCTGCAAAAACAACACTACATTGTGAAAAAAGGTTTAATTGAAAAACCTGTAGTTCCACAAAAGGACCCCGGGGAAAGAGCACATAAATCTATTGAAACCAGGTATGGAGTGATTTGTCTCTTTAAGAGTACTCTAGCCATATATAATACTCCCTTCGGTTTTTAATATTTGCTACCGTTGACTTTTAAATACATGTTTGACCATTCATTTTATTTAAAGAATTTGTGCAACTGTTATTAATTTTGCTACGAGTTGTTTCATTATTAAAGATATTTTTAAGATAAGTTTTGTTTTTATATATTTGATTAATTTTTTTTAATAAGTTGAATGGTCAAGGTTGTATTTAAAAATTAACGGCGTCAAATATTAAAAACCGGAGGGAGTACAACATTAGCAATGTATTATAAACATTTTTGCGATGAAAGGCAGTTACCGCCGACCGCAGTAAGCCGCGACAATCGCATTCTGTTCAAAATGTGAAAAAAAAATGCAAAACAAATGTAAAATGTTATAAAAATCATAGAGAATGTAACAATCCCTATAAGTTTGGTATAACCTTTAATGTATTTTTAAAGAACAAATCATATTCCAACCTATTTCTAATTTTCTCCATTTTTTTAATTTTTTTCAATTAATGAGAACCAAAATAAAAAGCAAACTTGGCCATTTTCACTAAGTTTTTTCACTAGTAGAAGATACTACCTCCGTTCCATAATATAAGGCGCGCACGCTTTTTAAAATTTAACTCTTTAAGTATTTGACTAATAATTAGTTTATTGTTATTTAAACTTTATTTGATAAAAATAACATCATTGAAATGACATTTAATTCTAGTTTCATATGACTATAATTTTGTAATAAAAATATTATAATATATGAGATATTAAATGTTAAAATTAGTTTTGAATACTGTGCCAAGTTTGACCGCGTCTTATATTATGGAACGGAGGGAGTAGTAATTACTGTTTATAAATTTTCATCATTATTATAAATTTAAATTCAAAAAAAAAATTATCAAATGATACCGCACGGATATCCCACGGTATCACCATATTGTTAAACCTGGTGATAATTCACAGGCCTTTACCTGACAAAAAGAAAACTGCTTGATGCTTCACAGCTTTCGTGGAGATTACGACGGCGGTAACTATTCCTACCGAAAATTAGACGGTGGCGGCAGCACCACCATCATGTGTGGAGGCGTATATGGCAGCTGGTGGAATTTTCCTTCGAAGCAGGAGGACTCCGGGACGATGCCGGTGCATATCCAGAAAGACGAGGTCAGGGTCATCCATGATAACTCGCCCCCCGGTTTGTCTTCGTCGCAGGACGAGAGCGAAGCCGGCGAGGGGAGAAAAAGCGAGGACAAGGGATCCAGATCAGGAAGCAGCGGCGGCGGGTTCTTCGGCCCTGCATTCCACGCCGTCGGGGGCTACATCGACCGCAAGTTAGGGCTAGACAGAGACTGATGACGGCCACGCCTTGGACGCATCATGCTCTTCGTTTTGTTTCGTCGTCTCGTCCGTGTGTGTTTCATTTTGTTTCATGGACGAAATCCTGGTCGAATTTCGCGAAATTTCAGTGTTTCTACATGGCTCGGAAAGTAAAAGACATTTCAGTGTTTAATATGATATAGAAATACATGGATAATTGAGAAAGAAGTTAATAGTCTAAAATACATTTCTTAGAACAACGCAACTATACATATGACCGGTCTGTACGACTAGCTTCCGACTTAGCTTAGGGGACTAATCACCTTGCTGGGATTACTTCATATGGGCCTAGCTCTTTCACAACTTCTTCATAGTCGTACAACGGTCGTATGCAGTGGTCGTATGCATAGTCATTCTGTTCTTAGAAATACATAGAATATTAATGAACTGGACTTAAAATATTTAATAAATTTTTAACCTTAAAACTTATGTACAAAACTTTGATATTGTGGTGATGTTGCAATAAACATTATATTTCTATTACGGTTTTCGACAACGTATTTAGAACTTTCATGCATATTAAGCAAATGTTATCAATTTTGGTAGAAAAGGACATGCCGGTTTTTTAAAAAGAAACTTTTAAGTGCCAATTTTGCATTTGTAGCATGCAAAACACACGTGTTTTCCATTGAAAATTTTGGCCGAAATTCCATTAGTGCCGAGTGTATTCCGTTTGCCATAATTGTTCTTGAAATTTTGAGAATTTTGAGCGGATTTGAATATAGATTTTGGTTTCCAAATCTTGTTCGGAAAATATCAAATTCCGATTGAATCTGCGGATTTCGGTGTTTCGCCACTTAGCAGAAAATTGGCCCCCTTTGAAAATGTGAACCCTGCTCTCACCACTCCGTCTCTACTAGCTGCATGCTCTGCTTCTGCATCCACACGCGTGTTCTTCAGTCAGTTCGGTTCTTCAAAAGCTAATTATAATTAATAATGTTCCTGGTTCCCGACTTCTATTAAAATAATTATCCTCGAAAAAGAAGTTCAAGACGGATCTATCCAATACCATTGGATAGAGTGGGACAGCCAGTTCAACTACCATCCATGACGACCCACCTTCCCCAAAGACCTCCCAGGCTATAGGGATTATAATAGACATCAATTTTTTGAACGTACCTGACCCTCCAAGCCCAATATGACATGTTTTAGCAGATGGACAGGTTGGAGCTCGATGGATCATTCGGATGCCGCAGTCATTGTCGCTTCGGCTTCAGCGCTAACTCTTGTGTCGTTGTTTGACGCGCATGGCACACGCACACACCTGAACCTGATGATCTAACCAGAATAGGGCAAACAAACCGCGGTACCGCGCACGCGATCGTCGCCGCCTCGCCGCCTCCTCTTCTCCGTCTTCATGCGCACTCGCAGCGCAGCTACGCTGTCGCGGCTGCTGGCTGCTGGCCGGCGGCGGCTCGGGCTAGTTGGTGTGTTCTAGTACCATTTTCTTCTTTCTCCTCCTGACTTCTGTCCCTCTCACACCACTGCATTGCTTTTTCCCTACGCGATTAGGTTTGGATATCCCATTCTGATTTGTTGTGTTGTAGTGTTCGTGTATCGAAATAATTATATGGTTAGGAGAACTGAGCAAGATTGGACATGCTGCTAGGCATCGATCGATCATGCTTTGCTAGTTTGCTTGGTCGTAGTACGTTCTTTTATTGCAGCAACTAAAGGTTGGGAACTGAATTAGTCATTTAATTGGACCTGCTGGCTAGGCGTTCATCGTGAGTTTTTTTTTTTTTTTTGCATCAAAGGTTAGTTACTCCATTTCTAAATACACTGTACAAACATACTCCTTTCCATTCACATAATTATCATTCAACCATTAACCATATATGCTTGTGGTAGGTTATGGTAAGCTACGTGTTGATATTAGCGGTGCTGTTAAGCTGAGAATAGTTATCATGCAATTAAGATTTACACTGCTACATATCTAATTTGTTATACGACGCAGCTAATATATATATACATATATATACACAGAGAGAGACACAAATAAGATGTGTTGGGTTTACTATTTGGTTGGCTTTTCTAAGATGGCGTTTCCACCCCATCTATATATATTTTTATTCTGTGTCTGCCACTGAAGTAGATACTTGTATGCTTGTTTTGTGTAAAGTCTTGTATTTTTCATGGATGGCCGGCTTAGCTGAGCAGTACTAGTTTTCCTTCGAGGAAAATGAAGAAATAGCAGTAGCAGCCAGTATCCCATCTGTACTAAAATAAAACACAGTTAGGGCTCTAAGGAATTTCAATATTTCCTATAAGTTTCTTTGGAACAAATGAATGGATTGGAGTTTGCAAAATCCTATATATGGGAAGTCGTATGGATTGGCTTCCTATGCCATCATCCCATAGAAATTTAAAAATGAGGTCTAGGCTCATGCTTTTGTTATAAAACCATCCATAAAATCGACATCGGAAGCTAAACACGCTAGTAAACGTCATAGGAGATTCAATCTTGACGACGACACCGATACACGATATTTGTTAACGAGGCTTGGCAAGCCTACTCTCCAAGATACCGATTATGGATGCTCCTACCCGATCCAGCATAATTACAATTTATCGGAGTATCAACGACCACGGCTGATCGGCGATGCTACGGACGGTCATTCTTTATGTCTGGCTATGCTATTGTTCTGTATTGCTACAGTATATGTGCCTCTTTATTTAAGAGATAGTCTAGGATAGAGTCTGAGTCTACTATTATTTTAACACCTAGTATAACTCTAAGTCATAATATGTAACCAACTTGATACACAACATATTTGACACAAACTCTAACAATACTCATTTCTTCCAATACACTCAATAACGGTTCGGAAGAGCATAGAAGCAACAATATTTACTGTTTTTTTACATTATTTTCCTTTTCTTTTTTCGTGTAGACGCTCCCCAAACTATTAAAGGGGAGCTTTTGTAAAATATTCCTACACGAAAATTGTCGGAAAAAAAGCAAAACAATCAATTTTTAAGTTTAATAAAAAAAAAGGTTCTACCGAACATGCCCTTACTCTCTAATTCATGCGAAATTTATGTGTTTATTTCTTGCAAACCATCCAAAGGAAACGCTTCTGGTATTCCTATATGTTTTAAAACCCCGTAGGTATTTAATAGCGCATCATATCATATTCATACATTATTCATGTTATTACTACGTTCTCAAAAGTCTATGTTCCAAAGGAGCCAAGTGTTTCTACGATTTAAAATTTGTGAGTATCGACCGAATTGCTATAAAAGTCATGCTTTCAAATAAACTCTGAATAGGATACATATGTTCCACAGAAAAAATTAGATGGAGTATAAATTAGCGAATGCTAAATTAGCGAATGCATGTACAGACATCTTTTCAAAAAGAAACAAAAGAAAACCTGTATACTTTATACATTTTTTTAAAAAAAAATGTGCATTCTAAACACGGTAGACTATATATGAGCTATAAAATAAACGTGACAACGGAGGCATCTAATCATCTATCATTTAATCCTTTTTTTTTTTGAAACTATCTATCATTTAATCGTTTAATGAGGATAACTGAGATCTTTCTGTTTAACCTTAATTTTAATGTTACTGAAGAGTGAAGAATCTAGCAATGCCTATATTTTGAATTTCTTTCCTTAACACAATCTTTGTAGCTATTTTAGTTCTTTGGCTAATATTTCTTTGACGTATAAAGACACACATTTGAAAGTATTAAACATAGACTAATAACAAAATACATTATACATTTCACTTGTAAACTGCGAGACGAATTTATTAAGCCTAATTAATCCATCATTAGCAAATGTTTACTGTAGCACCACATTGTCAAATCATGACGTAATTAGGCTTAAAAGATTCGTCTCGCAATTTATATGCAAATTGTACTATTGGTTTTTTTTCGTTCACATTTAATACTCCATACACGTGTTCAAACATTTGATGTGATAATTTTTTTAAAAAAATTTAGGATCTAAATAAGGCCTTGGTAACAAATTTAGAAGAATATTTTTGGACGCCAGGCATGACCACACGAGTTCACAGTAAATAGCTACTTGACATGAAGAATTACTCCGACTTCGGGCCAATGAACAGTAAGGCCTACGTGTCACTGACAACTACACCGTCGTTCCCTACTTGGCTGCACACAGTGAAAGCTTGTACTACCAGTAGTGTTGCCTATGTGCTCTGTGTGACCGCATGTTACCTATACCCAGGGTTGAACTTACCGCCGGTAACCACGTGTTACCGAGGCAAGGGAACCGCGGTATGGTTTGGCTTAATTTCGTCGAATTTAAAATTTTCAAAAAGAATAATAAAAAAAATTCTAAAAAATTCTCATAAAGTACATGATTTATATACAATAATGATGAATTTCTTTTTTACAAATTGATGAAGTTTGCTACAAATTGAAGCATGTAAATATTATAAATTCGGAAAAAAGAAAAACCTTCTTTGTAGGCCAATATGGGCCGGATCATTCAGAAAATAGAAACAATTGATATCACTCTTTACATTACACACAACTGATATCACCCTTTACACCATGTTTTTCATTTTAAAATTTGTTTTCTCTCTTTTTTTTCAACGAAAAATCGTCCTACCGTGGTTACCGTGGTAACCGCGCGGTTCCCTCAGCGAAACCGTGATTTGAATTCAAATTTTTGAAATTTAAATTCATCTCGGCAAGCCGCAGTTACCGTGGTTACCGCACGGTACCCGCGCTACCGCTGGCGAGAGGGAAAAGGATGCTCTGCGGTAAGTCGAACCCTGCCTATACTTGCCTATGTGCTGTACTGCTGTGTATGCAGTGGGCTAGCTAGCTGCCCTCAATCTGTGCGCTAGTGCTACTCCTATATGCTCATTCCGTTTCATATGCAAGCCATTTTAAATTTTGTTTGTAACATTAATTTAACCATTTATTTTATTAAAAAATTATAATAGTATTAATTATTTTGTTTCTAACTTACTTAATTATCAAATAATTTAAGCATGATTTTTTTATATTTACACTAATTTTTTTTTAGATAAGATGAATAATCAACCGTTGTACAGTAGTACTTGCTAGCTACGTAAAGTACGTACCATCAATTTGTGTGCTACTTTTCGTGGAAAATCTTTCTACACCTCTCAATGTTTACATAATTCATTTCTCTGTTGATGCAAATTTCTGTCATCGGCCACTAAGCACTGAGCGTTGTTGATAGGTGCGTTGTAGATCTGCTTAGCTCCAGTGTAGTTCCTAATCGTTGAGGTTGCGGACGTGCCAGTCAGTTTGATGCTGCAACTGACAAGATGTCGTATGTTGATCTCCGTGGAGTTGATCGGCTATGGAGCCGATGCGTTGTAGCGTCTCCTAATGATGTTGATGTTGATGGTCCAGGAGCCGATTGGCTGATCAACTAATGATGGTGCGCTTCTAGCCGATGTCGATAAAATATGGAAAATCAATCGACTGTATGTTAGACATAGATCCAAGTAATTAAATAGACAAGTGAGATCAATAATAGTATCGGCTAAATAAAGGATATGGCATGAGAAGCCGATACAATACTTAGATCTAGTCATAAGATTTAAACTCATCGGCTAACCCTCCGATGAAACTACACACGCCGACAGCCGATGCACCTAAATCGATCAGCTCTAGTCTAAGCCCGAAGGATCGAGCGGCGTCGAGACAGCTTGCGCCAAGACTATCACTAATCAATCTAAGCGAACCAACTAACATTATGTACAGTGATGGATATAACAAATTTATTTAGAACAACATTATGGTTATAGAGAAATATCGGCTAAGATAGAAGATCAGACCGACAGTTTCAACTAAGCCGATACATCTCTAAACACAATGCAATTAGAAATAGAATTGAGATATCAGATAGGCAACGCCTGCGTCAGTTGGATCGATATATCGGACCTAACCGAGAAAGTATCAATCGTCCCTGATACAAACGCCGTCAACGGAACTTACTTCTTCGCCGGAGGTCGGACCTAACCGATGCAGCCCAACTTGGTAGCAAGACCCTGATCTCGACTGATCTTACGAAAGTTCTAAAGCGAACTTATGTAGCCCCGATAGAACAGTCGAGAACCCGTCGAGTAGGTTGTAAACCAAGCGAACTAGGATATGCGCCGAAATAGTTGTATTGATTGTGGAGCTTAATATTAATATTACATTGATTCCTGGTACACAATTTATACCTTTGGACCTTATTGAGTCCTAATAGGATACTAGACAAAACTTTCCTAACAAGAAAAGAAAACATACAAGTCCTAATCGACTAGGAATAGAAAACTAACAAATCTTCCTAATTACCTAAGGAGATATTTAAAACATGCCTAATTAATAGATAGAATTAAACTGTCATCCGTGGTCTTCACAATTCCTATCCGATTTTGGCCTCCTCTTTCCATCGGCTTATTGCTTGACCGAATTCAGTACAAAATCTATAATTTTGGCGTGGATTCACCAATTTACCAAATTCCGGTGTCAAACATTCTTGACCTTGAGTTTCGTACAATTTCTATTATGCACTTGAGTTTCTTTATATTGATATGTGCCCATTCCGTAAGCTGACTTTGACTTGATGGACAGCTAAATTATTCTAAAATAATCATATTGCGTATTGCGATATCACACTCACTAAATAGTAAATTTAAGTAAAGCATATTAAAGTAGTTTTTTTCAAATCTTAGATTTGACACGGGTGCTCGTATTTATGGCTAATATTCTTTTAATGGTAGGCAATATACCAGTCGATAGTGAGATGCACGTGGTTAATTCGTCAATCTTAAGATTGCTGCATTTTTTTACTGTGTGTTTTAAAAAAAATTAAGTATAGCATTTCTAACTTTTTGGGTATAATAAGGGACCGTAAGTAGTAACAAGAATCGAACGCAAGAAGTCAGGTTCCCTCGCCAGCGCGACATCCACCTGAGGTAGCAGTACTTTTGATTTCTTTATATGCAACTTACATATGTAATTATATATTAGTTCTAATATAATTAGCTATGCTATAATTACATTTGATATATTTTAAACAAAAAAAATCCGTCACAACGTTTTTAAGCCACACCCAATAATAATAGGCCATGCGTACGTCCTATTGAGTGTACTTGTGCTTGTGCATTCTGTTTTTGCTCTCTGTACTGATTTGGGGACAAAAAAAAGGTAAAGATCCAGCATCTGTGATGCTAAAAATTACTTACATTGACAAAAATGATCTGTGATGCTCTCAAAGGTAAAAGTAATTTTTAGCATCACAGATGCTGGATCTCCCATGCCTTTGAGAGGCCCAAGATGTCGCATACCTGGGCCCAATATGCCAGGCCTGTAAGTTCCGGCCTGCTTAAAAGTTCTCTCCGGCGCGGCCCAGAATCTGTCCGTTTTGCCCTAATCAGCACATCACTCTATATAAGAAGGCGCTGAGCTCTTGCTCCTTTCTCCCCCCACCACCTCCGCCGCAGCCGCATTTCTTCTCACGGATGGGTCGTTTCTCCTCTCGCCACGGGCGCGGCCGCCGACGAATGGAATGTTCACGCCCCGCACTGGCGGGTGGATCGCTAGCCGTCCTTGATTTTCTGTTGCTATTTTGCATGATCTTGATGCTCCCCTTTCTTTCTCGTTTTGTTTTTGATTCGTTCCATGGCTGGGAAGGAGGTGCGGCCTTGTGATTGATCGAGTGATCACAAGGCTGAGAGGCACCACGGCTCTTGGAGAGCTCTTCCCTATAGAAATCCACCGCAGGATTTAATGCTGGACGGCCCGTCGCAATGGCCTCCCAGTTTGGCTTTTCTGTGACAATCATATCGTTCTTGACGGGTATGCTCTCAATTTTGTCATGTTGAGCAATTTGTTCCTGATATGAACATTGCTTTGATAGTTAATAGGGTTTTGATTTGATCCCGGAAAATTTGTCTGGGCGCCTTTGGAGGTTCGCCATCGAAATGATAGTTGTTTCTCCATCTGAATGTCTTTTTCTGATTTCTCAAGAAATCGCACAGTTGCATTATTGACTGTTCTTCAGAAAAACAAACCATAGGTACCCAATTCTTATAGGTTAACTAAACAATGGAATGGTTAAATTGGCTACAATCTGAACAGCCTCTTGTGCCAATTTGACTAGGTCTATTATGTGGTGAATTTTTTCAGAACAGTGTCCCTGAATTTTTGCAGCCGGAAGAAAAACACCGATCTCCAGTCTCTACTGCTCCCTAGGGCATTCAGCGTGAGAACGTGGACCGAATTCGATATGTCACGGTGCTAACAAGCGGCCCAGTTAAGCTTTATAGCCAAAAAAGTACGGCCCAGATTGAACTAGACGGCTACAAATATATAGCGGTCCAATTTCGTCTGCTACTCCGGTTCACTAAAAATGCTGGGCTGACTTAAATGGGCCTGTGGGTGAAGATACAGCCCAAATTGTATGCAGGCCGGAGTAGCTGTGGTCCATATCGGCCTAACTCGTGGTGTTGGTAGCCCAGTTTCTTGGCCCAATCATGCACGCGGATATTACCCATCAGAGTACTGAGTACTGAACGATTTGCTTTGGAAAGATAAGGAGTTCAGGGCAATATTATTATTCGAAAATCTTTAATCTACAAGTTCACGGCAATGCAGAACGCTGTTCAGCGCTGCAATCGAATTCTCGATTTTCAGGAAACAGAACGCTCTTCAACGCTGCTATTGAACTCTCGTCGCTGGAGGATAGGTCCTAATTAAGCTTCTGCTGAAGGGTGGCAGACCGCAGATGTGTATGCGGCTATTGCATGATTCCCGGCCGACCCGTATAAATCCACTAAAGTAAACTGGATCGATCGAGCAAGCAATGCAGCAAACAAATCAAGAAATGGAAGCATCAGACCATGTGATCGAGAGGCCTGGCTGACGCATTGGCTGATTGAATGATTGAATCCGGATAGATGGCCGTCGTCCTCTGAACAGAATAATTCAGCGAAATAGGCGACGTTGCTGACGACACCGCTGCTTACGCGAGACACCCGACGTCGCAGCTCGCATCATTTATATCATGGATGCTTGCGTAGTTGCATTCTGTAGCCGGTAATTAATACAGGGCATCACCCGCGTCTCGATCTTTTCTTAAATATCGTAATTTCAGGTAACTATAATACGGGCTGTCTACATGATGCACGTGGTAGGACAATATGATTTTTTTTTCAATGGTTCAAGGGGGCGAAATGCTCACCTGAATATATTACGCCAAAGCGAGGACAATATAATTTTGACAGTTTGTAGATACAATCACCACCAGATTTTAGTCAAGTGTACACACACAGTGATTGTGTCAAATGTCAAGCATACACGCTAATTGTTCCTTAAGTCACGCGGAGATTTTAGTTAAGGTTCTTGATTGAAAAAGATAATGTCAAGGTCACGCGGAGAGGAAGAAGGATGGAAAAGAAGAAAAAAAAAACAAAAGAAACTGTTGCTGAGGGCCTATCCAAGCGTTTGTGTATAAGAAAAATACATTCAGGATCAAACAAACCACTCCCACATGCAGTGATACATCAGCTTAACTATGCTTCAATCAGATTTGTTTAGTATAGAACTGAGCTCTACTAGGCAGTCCAGGGTACGTAGCTACCAAAACACGGTCTGACTGCATCTGCATGGCTCATGGATGGATGGATCTCTCGATCTGAACAGAAAGCACGTGTGTGCACCAGACAGTCACTGAATTAACTATCCCAACGAGTTGGAGAAGGATAAACTAGTGTCGCTTTCATCATAGAGCAACTAGTACTAATTAAACAGAGCATTCTGTTGCATTGGCAAGTTAGCCTCCTCCAATGACTATCTATAAGCCACCTTATATATTTTTTAATAGAGAAAAGATAAAAGCTGTATCTTATTTAAAAGATAATCTTTTACACACTCCAATGTCTAGTGATGATGGTACGTAAGATCATTTTTATTATAAGCTATTTGCTAAGAGTTAGACCATTGGAGGAGTTATCTTTTTGATAGCTTAGAGATAGCAGTTATCTATAATTATTAGAGAAGACCTTATGTAGCCCTCTTAATTAATCTTTCCCATGCATCAGTTGAGTATTACTTCTGTTGCATAGGCGATGTATATATGTAGCCATCTTAACTAATCTTTCCCACGCATCAGTTGAGTATTCGGTTTCATAGGCGATGTATGTAGCCATCTTAATCTTTCCCACGCATCAGTTGACAAAGCATCAGCTCGATCATGTGTGCACACATTGACACACTGGCATGCATGAGTGCATGACCGGTGGATCTGCTACATCGTGCGTTCACATGACACACACCTGCATGCAAGTTAACATTCATCCAAATTAAGTTGGAATGAAAAAACAAAACTCGCACGCGGCAGAAAACTCAGGCTTTGTTTTCTTTCTTCTTTTTTTTTTACATCGAAGAAGGAGAAGAACTAATTTTTAAGAAAAACAAGATTAGCTTTACTCATATATATACCGGCATAGAATTAAGTAGTAGAGAACTAGATGTACAGCTGGCCACCTTATCGGCCCTACACTGAGAAGTATCATTCGTGTAAATGTATATGTATACTACACACATGCATGTCAAATTTCTGTGTACTCAAGGCCACCAATTGATATTTCCCTTGATATTAAGAGGTTGATGAACCTTAAGTTACACATCAAGCCTCAACTACACTACTGGAGAAACGATCTTTGGCCGGACATCTCTAGTCCCGAATAAGATCAAACAGGGACCAAATATATTCTTTGGTCCCCGTTTAAAATCTGATAGGCGGTGTCAGGGGTCGAGAGGCATCTTTGGCCCCGGTTCAAAACCTGACATGCGGTGTCAGAGGGCAGGGCATCTTTAGCATGGTTTCGTAATACCAACCCATGCCAAAGATAGCCATGTGGATTGAGACAAAGAACACATGAGTTCTTTAATTTTCTCTTTTTATTTGGAATTAAAATTATTAATTGGTATTTCTCCCTCATAATAACTCCAAATTTGATGGTTCTTTTTTCTGATTTTTTCTAAAATCATGATCTTTCATTTAATTACATTATTTTATGTTAATTGTCGTTGGATCTTTATCATATAGCTTGTTTTCTTCCACCTAATAGAAATAGACAAATTATTGAATAATATTTGCTAATTTTAGTTCATATTCTCTATTATTATGTTAAATAGATCTGGATGGCGGCGCGACGGCTGCAGACCGGGCGGGGGAGGCGGTGTGACGGCGGCGCCGCCTCCTCCCCTCCGACAGATCTGGGAGGCGGCGCGAGGGTGGC
>CM002483.1:15388620-15406449 GCA_000325765.3 Leersia perrieri | reverse complement strand
GCCGGCGGCGGTCGGGCGGAGTTGTGCCAATTTTAGGGTTTTTTTGGGATGCTCTGTGATGGTTGTGCCGATTTTTGGGATATTTTTAGATTGTGAGGATAAAAACAAAAAAAACTACCGGTAGCAGGAAGAGCTGGCGGGTTGAAACTTTTTTCTCCCGGTTGGAGATACCAACCGGGATAAAAGAGTTATTTTTTACCCCGATTACATCTTTAGTCCTGAATTGATAGCCCCGGTTTGCAAACCGGGACTGAGAGGGTTACAAACCGGGGCTATAAAAGGATTCTGCAGTAGTGCTACCTATGTTTATGAAATGTTCTATCTTGTCAACCATGTCATGTGCTTGAAATAGCCATGATGGAGGTTTTCGTTAAGAGAATTTTTATAGTCCAATAAATAGTACATTGAGGTACCAAAACACAATCCAACTATTTATGGAAAGGTAAAATATCATAACAAGAAACTATTTATTCTGTGACGAAATTTGATGAAATTTTCGTGATGTTTTCAGAGATCATCACGGATATGCAACTATAGATACAAGGCCCATAATACCGTGACAGTTTATCGATTTCATCATGAACCGGCCCAAAATCTTTGACGTTATAGCAATTTCATCGCGATTTACAAATGTAATATTAAAAACTGATGATATGAGAAAAAAACAAAATTAGGAATAGAAATAGAAAAATGCAAAAAAAAAGGGGCAGATCACAGGCTCGAACTGCTGACTTCTGCTAGGATTTGGATGCCTTGCCACTACACCACGATATTGAATAAACGGTTGGATTTTGTTTTGGTACCTCGAGGTATCAATTGTTGGACCGTTAAAAAAACTCCATCATTAATAATGTGTGGACTTTTGGTAATAGAATTGGGAATTAAGTCTTTGATTTGGAAGTGTGTTTAATCAGGTGTCAACCGTGTAACTTAATTTCTGGTTACTTTTAGCTGTAATAGTGGACAACTATATACAGGTCGATGCAGATGCTGGAATATTCAATCCTGTCAAATATTACCTCATGTCATTATGGACATATTATGCAAATAAAATTACCATTTGGTTGGTAGGTCAGTCTTGACGTACATTCAAATTCGTCCCGTCTCAGTGGAACAGTACTACTAGATGATTCAAATCCTAGCATCCAGATCCACTTGACTTTTCAGCTCAAAACGCAACGGATGCATGGCGACAGATTGTAACTTAATTTGCTAGGAATGGTTGAGTTTCTGGCCTTGATTAGGAAACAAAACATGTCCCCGCTAGCTTTTTATAATGTCAACCAATTTGCTCATCCTATTTGGGATGCTTATTTTGGTCAACCTACAGGCCACACCCACCGTATGGAGGCCTTTACTTGAGCCGGCGCTAACTGTGCTCTCGTTTCTGGGTTGAGAAACTGATTAATTTAAGCTTTGCCAGTGTGCCTGTCCAGCTAGCAGCCTAGCACCTCACTAATCTTCTTAACTACTGTCCTAATCTAAACTAAAAATTCTCTTCCAATACAACTTGGAATTTTTATTATCTTTTTCCTGGGATATGTCCTATAAGTATGGGGATACTTTCTCCCAGGCGACAACTCAAATTTGGGACGAGACTGAAATCTATCAGTTCTTACCAGTTACCACCAAGAGATCAGCTATAGTCAATGGCGCTTACTACGGCTCTCGCCGCCGGCGATTCCGACGTGCTGCCGACTCGGTTCGTCGCCGAGGGGAGGGACTCAGCCGCACGCCTCTATGCGCTTCTCGGCCAGTGCCATCAGCTTCTGGCCGGCTCGTCGACGCTCCATGGCCCAGTGGGTCTCGCCGAGCAGATCTTCCATTGCTTCGACCGAGCGCTCGCCAAGCTGCACGGCGTCGCTGGCGCTGAGGAAGACAACGTCGCCTCCGCCAGCAGCGGCCGGAAGCGCAAGCCAGAGCATGGCTCGGTTGCAGCGACCTCCAAAAGGATCAAGTGAGTGTACTTGATGAAGTTCATTATTCATGGTGTTAGTCGATTTATTACTGTAAATTTGGGGCTAATCTAGAGATATATCGATCGTGCAGAGCGAGTGGTGGTGGAAATGGAGGAAGGGTGGTGAGGAAGGCGACAATGGACGACAATTTCCTGTGGCGGAAGTATGGGCAGAAGGAGATCAAGAACAGCAAGCACCCCAGGTTTTACTACCGGTGCAGCTACAAGGATGACCATGGCTGCAAGGCGACCAAGCAGGTGCAGCAGTCCGAGGCCGATCCTTCCATCTACGTCATCACCTACTTTGGAGAGCACACCTGCCGCCACGGGAACGACGCCGCCGCCGCGGTCGTCGACGGCGGCGGCGATGAGGATTCGTCGTCGCCGGCGAAGTTTGTCATCAGCTTCGGTAATTCCACTTCCAGCGGCAGTGATAATTCTGCAATAAGATGGCCGTGCGCCGGCGACGACGCGCAGATCAACAACGAGTCGTCGCAGGAATCAAGCTTGGTGTCGGAAGCCGGTGAGGAAGAGGAATTGCGGCCGTGCACAGTTTCTGATCATGGTGAACTGGTTGAGGAGTCAACGACGCCACCGGTGCCTGATCAGCCTCTGGGTTTGACCGCGCTCCCTGATCTGGAGCCCTTGCTGGAGGCGTATCCCCTGGACATGGAGCTCGGAGACAGCTCGTTTGGCATTGATGAAATATTCAACTTTGATGAGCACCTGTTTTATTCTATCGACACTGCATGGTGACAAGCCTCCACAGACCACAGTGTATCGGACAAGATTTCACTTGTCTGGATTAGATTTTTTTTTTGTTCGGGTTTTCACGAATCTGCAGTATTTTTTTTTTTGTCACGGCCGGTAACTCATGGTAGTTTCTCTCAATTCAATCTGGTTGAAATATGAGGTGATGCATGTAACAAAATGTCCATTGATGAAAAATCTATACATATGCTTGTTTACGGAGTACACTCCGTCCCAATTATAGGGCTTGTTTTGTTTTTGTTAGAACAATGGTTTAAGCTATAATTTCTTTATTAAGATATCATTTGTGCAATGGAAAAAATAATCGCAAGAGAACATTTTGAATATGAATCTAACAACATAAATTTTAAGTCATAAAAATAATTTTCTAATATACAGAAATTATTAGGCCAACTTTTCTTGTAACAAGATTAGAAATGTCATATAATTTGGGATGAAGGGAGTACTAGATAAGGATGAAAATATTGCACTAGCTGAAGTTCAGCTCAAGCTCTTAGCTGTTGTGAGACAAGCCGAGTCTTAGCTGGCTCGCAAGCTGTCGGATGGAGTTTTCTTTTTTCTGTTCTTAAAAAGGAAAATGTTTTTCCTTTTTTGTTTTTTTAGAAAGGATCGATGTAGTTTTAGACTTTTTTTGCATGTAGACTACGTAATCTGTTGAAACTTGAAAGTTCGAACTTGGAAGATCATTAGAACGTTCATATTTTATCTTTGCAACAAATCTGTTTACTTGTTGAAAATTGATGGTATGACCTATTGTGTTACTATAATATGATTGCTCTTTTTTTTATGAGGAGGTCCTATATCCATTGCCATTAGCAGAAATGAACGTTGTAACATCCGTACAGACAAAAAGGAAAATAAAAGTGCTGGCTAACTATGAGCGATCTGCAAAGCATCTGATAGCCGCAGGTTCAAACCTAGTAAGGTAAAGAAAACCAAACTGGTCGAAGCCAGCACAAGATGTCCAGACAAAATCACACAAGAGATTAGAAGTTTAGGGATCATGAAGAAAGATCATGTTCAATGTAATATGATTGTTCTATCTTAAAATGTAATGTTTTGAAGTAGCAATTGTTCAAATCTTAGCTATTATTACTATATTTATATAAGGATCAGTGCCGGTTGGACAAAATCCGTCATTGGAAGGGGTTTGTCACAAACCCCCCTCCCTGGTGAAAAAAGCAACCAAGAACCTACAGTATTGAGTACACCTATCCGTCCTGGTTCATGTTACAAACCAGCATTTATGGATAGTTATCAAATACCAAGTTTGTTTATCAACCGGGACCAATATATGAAGCCAACTAGGGATGGCAATCGGACACGGTGGCACGGGTAGTGCAAACCCATACCCATGACCACATGATAATATTGTGCCCATGGGCATACCCATTAATCGTGATGGGCACAAAACCTTTCACGCCCATTACCCCGTGGTCGTCACGTGCATGCGGGTAAGCTCGTTTGCCCATATTATCAAGACAATAAAAAAGATTGTATAATTGATAAATTCATTAATGAATGAATCAACTTGTAAAATGATTTTGTAAAAATTTTAGACATGTGTTTGACACGAAATGAACATAGCATAATGTAACATGTCATTAGAGTATTTAAGTATACATTAAACACTAGTGAATACTAATACTCATACATTAGTTCGGTTCCACGGGTAAAGAGGCGAAGCGGGCGTGAGCAGTGACTACGTAGAAAAAAATCATTAATCCAATAGCGTACCCATAGGTACAAGATAAAAACCGTACCCTACCCTAATATAGTTTATACCCACGGGTAAATGGCAATCGAGCATGATTGCTATCCCTACAACCAACCGAATCAATTAATTGATCATGATCGATTGAGCCGATCCGTTGTAGCAGCATTGACCACATCCCCTCTAGCTCTCTCTGCCAAATATCTCTTCCCCCCCCCCCACCCAACACACACACTAGTTAAAGAGGCGACGACCACCTTGGTGGGTGGCTCCCTCACTGGGGAGTGGTGAAGATGGCCGAGGACACACGGATCTGGTAACCCGGCCACCCAGTAGGTGGATCCGACAGGTTGTAACTTGGATTGCAGTGGCGCTCATCACCAAGCCACCTCCTTGTCATCGTTCCCCTTGACGCGGAGGCAATGACAGGGTTGACCTTTCTTCCTCTTCTTGAGGTGGCGCCCCCTCTCCTAGCTCCCTCCCTTTCTTCCCATCGATCGAGTGGTAGTACCCTCCTGATCTCATTGGCTAGCGTCAGGCAGATCCACCAGGCATGCGAGTGGGCAGCAATGGATATTTGCCAAGTCTTGAGCGATGACGACCTCCTCCTCCAACGGCATGTTCTTCTTCTTGGTGAATTGCATATTCGTGTGATATGGCCTTGCTGTTCTTGAGTGTAATATTTGATGATATTTGACTTGTAGTCTATCTGATGGATGATGCAATTTCTGCAATTTTTATGGTTGAACAACTAACCATCGCATGATGTGTGCGTTCTGTATTGATCTGTGGATAAAAATTAATTTTATGATGATTTGTGGATGTTAGTCTCAAGCCCACAAAAAAAGGAAGCTCAAAGCATCGGGAGCTGGCTCGATCCTTTTTTTTTTTTTTAAGAGATCGATCTCATTTGTGCCAGGTCTTTACCGGCCGGCACTCATCAGGGATATAGTGCTGATTTGTTGTCCGACACCAATGGGCCTAACGGGCACTAATGTGGTTTGCTAGTGCTGAATGAGGTTTTGTGATACCTAAAGACAACAAAATCTATTTGTGTAGCACAAGCGATAATACATGTGTTATGAAATATTCAACCAACGAACCTAGGTTTCTGATATTTACTTTTAAAAAGTTACAAGTTGTTTGAAATTTACACGAAAATAAAATACTGAACCTATATATGGCATGCTTGGTTGATAAGAACTACGTACACAAGTCTATTAACAGCATAGTTGTTGGCCCAACTAATATGATAATTAAGCCCAACGTCCCAACAGGTAGGGCTAATTACACGTGACTTGTCATGGAGAATTATAATTCCTCGCATCATCTCGAGTCATCTTAAATATCTTGAGTGATATGCTGTCATGTATTTTGTTGCTTGCTACCTAAACACGTAATAGGAGCAAATCGGATAAACAACATTAAGTTTAACTTAAGAGAGGAAGAACTGTAGTTAATATTATAACTCAAGTGTGAGCTTGACTTAAAGGGGTACACCGTCATAATTGATGATGCTCAATCTGTCAATCACGTCGTTATTGTGACCTCAACCAATGGAAGGCCAGTTTTGGATACATAAAAACAGCAACACGTAATCATGCATATAGTAGGTCAAATATATACATAAATGTATGTACATATGGCGCGTTGTCACTGCCAAAATAATGGGGAAGATTAACAGTGTTAATTGCCAAGTTTTAGCTAGTTATACCAGGCACCAGCTACGTACGGCACGTGCGACACGCTGCTGACGCTATCCAGCTCATATGCTTATGTATGTACGTACTGACGTATGGATCCAAAATGTAGGGCCTGACGTATTGACCAATTGGCCTAGTGTCGTCATCTTTTTTTCAAGATCATTTCATGCTATACGACTTTTTGAATTGAAAATATATCTCTTTAGGCTATCCAACTTTGAGCTTGAGCTAGATATGGTCAGCTCCCTGTTGTTGACAAAGTAAAGCATTAGCTTTTAAGTACAGATCTATCCCCAGAAGTTCGTTTATTTTAGAAGGAAGTATTCTCCAAACTATTCAATTATATAAATGGGAGGTTGTTTGATTTAAATGTCTTCCAATTATTCCCATTATTATGTATGTTATTGATCAGGCCATGCAGACATGAATGATTATTCCTGTCGCACTAGTGTCTGGTACTCTGGTGGCGTGTCCATAAACAAAGTCATTTGATTATTGCAAGATATTATGCTCCAGAAAACTTGCATACATATCAATTAAAAAGAATAGATAGCTCATTAGTTTTTTATACGACTAATTAAAGGTTGTAATATATCTGCCATCATTTGGACCAAGAGCAAACGTGAGAAAACGAAATACCCTAAATGTCACCTGAGTTCCCTGTAAGCCAAAGCTTCATTTAGTGTCAGCTCTACAGCTAATTTTGCAGGCGCATTTTATAGTGGGCGTTCCAGACTTCTCCGATTTCCACGCTATAATATGTCAGGCTAGACTCACTTGAGTTGTCTTGCATTAGTGGGGATATATATAAATCACAGAGGTCTATACCGTAGATTAAGGCAATAGGTGGGCACATTTGAAATGTTGCACCAGCTCCTATAAAAAAATTAAATAAAAGGCCGTAATGGTTGGAGGTCGTTCACTACTTCAGAACCATCCAAGGAGCAAAAGAAAAAAGTCGCATTGAAATTTTCTCGTCTAAACATGGTCTTTAAACGTTAAATCACTACTTTAACTTTATCTTGTACCCCGACGGCATCATCAAAGGTTCATTTTCTAGTTGCAAAAGCTTTTATTGAGAAAGTACACCTTTTTAGGTTGGTAAGTCCCATCAACTCATAAGGTTAAGGTACCGCTACTACCTCCATGTTTATTTTCAGGGACTTTTCTTTAAGTCCTAGTCACATAAGATGTTTGGACACTAATTAGAAGTATTAAATATAGACTATTAATAAAATCCACCCCATATTTTAGACTATTTCATGAGACAAATCTGTTGAGCTTAATTAGTCCATGATTAGCGAATGTGATGCTACAGTAAACATTTGCTAATTGTTGATTAATTAGGCTTAAAAAATCATCTTGTGAATTAGCTTTTATTTATGCAATTAGTTTTATTATCGGTTTATATTTAACACTTCTAATTAACGTCCAAACATTTGATGTGGCAAGAACTTAAAAAAAGTCTCTGATCCAAACTAGCCCTAAGTTTCCAGTTGTTTTGGCTACAACCAACTTTTTGGAGGAAATTAATAGCAGTTGTCTTAGGATCCTTCTAGTTGGGATAAACCTTATACCCTGAAATATGGTAACGGGGCTACTCATCAAAGGTTTATGTAATTTTTCCTTTTATTTTGCATCAACTATCAATGGCTGATCAGTGTCTTCTACTTAATTAATTTATAAATGGTCGTATATACTTGCAAGAAATCATCCCTACTAAAAGGAAACCCCTACAGTATTTTGATTAAGAAAAAAAAATCTTCCCTGCTGCTTACGTTTGCATCTGATCGTCAGCTACTGACGACACTTGGTTGCGTCGTTAGGCAAATCCTAATAGGTCAATGAAGGTTTCTACAGGGTGTGATAGCAAATTGCGGTCAAACACGTGAACCCCTCTCGTTCCTTGGAATAAAATAGAGAACTAATAGCATTTTTAATTAAGTAATGAACACGCACTGATCGAGCACTAATTAACCCTTTTCCAGCAGATATATAGAGCATAGAAAAACATGAGATAAAATAGTCCATATAAAAGAGATCATGTCGATCGCGGGCCGGGTACACATTATTAATATACACAATGCCATTTTAGCCACTTTCGAGTTGTCGACTATTGCCACCATTTTCTAGTCACGCATATCGGAGTAATTAACATTGTTATACACGGTGAAAGGAGCTAGACCACTAGACACAAATAGCTCTACACTTGTACACTACAGGTGCAAGATACCTCCAATTAATTCAAGTTAAGTGGTTAATTAGTCAAGGGTTTCTATTCACACGAGAAAGAGTCATGGACATTCAACAAAGGGATAACGCGTACTACGTAGTACCTATTGATTTTGCAAATACACCGCGAATTGAAAAAAGTATAAAACACTGTATTTTTCGCTATAGCACCTATAGTGAAGTGTGGGACTCTCATCTCATTAATTCCATACCAACACCAAGGTAGTGTCCTTCCTTTTCGGTTGCTTCTTCTCGTATCTAATAATTATATTAGGGAGGGGCATTCTGGTTATTTTTAGATATTAATTAAAAATTTTATGGGAATTGCTTGAAACATATTTTAAATTATTTTATTTTAATTTTAATGGAGGGAGTACAAAATATTAGTTTAAGATGAACAACTGGTTGTATTTTATGTCCAATAATGTTTATAGACAAACATATGTGTCAAGTGTTAACCGTGGCATGCACATGCATGCCAGAGAGGTGTTTTGTTTCCTATGTGCTTAGTCAGGGACCCGCCTTCTTTAGAGAAGCGTCTTTTGTTGACTGTACTAGCCAATGGGAGCATGCAACTACTTACATATGTTAGCCATAAATTAAGATGTGTTGAGGACTCTTATAGCGTATATGTAGCAAACGAAACAACAACTTCTCTCGAGAACCTTGTTAGGAGAGAGCACAATAATGTTAAGGGGGTATAGAAACTAACCATATCTGATTTGTGGTGAGTTGAAGAGAGAGAACATAAGACAATAGCGAATGTGTTATATATAGTAGTAGATCGGTAGCTAATTATAGCATGAGCTTCAACAAACTTCATGAGAGAAAAATATTGGTAATAAGCATTAATTTTTCCGCATATATATTGGGTAAGGTATCAATCGCAGAACATCTATCTATAGCTAGCTAGCTAATTAATGTATGTATGTGTACATTGCGGCTAAACTGTTAAACTTTCTTTAAAAAATGAAAAAGCAAACAACCAAACCTGCCAACCTTGTGCATTATCGTAAACTGGATCAACTTGGACAGACTCCACCCAAACAAAACCAGGCACTGCCCATAATCTCTCGCCACTTGGCCTACTACCGAAAACTTAACCGTGCCTGTACTTCTTGGTAACCCAGTCCAACGATCGAGCTACTGCCGCTATAGCTGCTAGATCCGGCGAACCCGCCGCCATTGACGGACCTCCCAAAAGATGCTTCCAGCTTGTTGCTGTTGCTGCCCCAGATTCCGCAAAAATAACTCATCAAATTGGGTGCCATCCCCAAGTAGTGTGAAACCATGTGGTGATTGTCGGGAACACGCTTTGCAGCATATATATCTGTGCCCAAATTGGTCGCCACGTACGCCCGTTCAACGGTGTCAAAAGGCCACATGATATGACCGCGATACCGTTAATTATCAGTCAACACACGGAGGAAAAGTGGAAAACTATTGTTTTCCCTGCAAAAACCTGACGCGGCTGACGACAGATCGGCCGACGATGAGCGAGCGTCACGTCGCTGATGCTGGGTGTGCTGACGTCCAACGACTGACGCACGCATCCAGTTCTGCGGGCTGACGCATCTCGATCGAGCACCTGATGGATCATGGATGAGCAGGCTATCAGGCAAGGATTATTGGGAGAACGTGGAAAGCAACTCAGGTGGTCTGGATAAGTACAACCAATTGTTAATGTTGGGACTAATTAAGAAAGAGAAAAGTGGAGATGGCACATTCTGATATTCACTTGGGAATTGGAAGAGGATGACTAATTGTGTCCTGGCGGTCTCCGAGTGTACATGCTGGTACAAGGGTTAAGTACACGGAGCACGAGTTTTGTGTGGCCAGAGAATACACCTAAAATTACCTATCATATCATTGGTGTCTTGATAGAATCGGTATTCGAAATGTGGGAACCTTCAGACAAAAGAGCCTCGACACCTACCAGTTTCAATTCGTTACCAAGATTAAAAAAAGAAGTTACCTCTTGGGTTAAGACGGTTAGCGCAATTAAGCTAAAAGAGTTATAGATCTGTTGGGAGACATCACCTTAATAGTGTTTTATGTTTCGGGAGGGTATCATTTTTTTTGCCACCTGTAATTAATTTTTTTTATCCTGCCCTTTTACAGCTTTTAATGCCTCTTTTTTAAAAAAATAAATTTTTTGAGAGATTTGTAGGACTTTGTTCTATATTTTTCTAGTTGGTTTAAACTAAACTAGTATTATGGGATGGATCCATGTCGTGCGCACCTGCTTTTAACTTCACATTTGGGCTAACTATTATCAATATTTTTCTTTAGCGTGAGAACAATGTATACTTCTCTTGCTATCTTGATATATATGCATACAAAAATTTTATTCTTTTTCCCGAGCATTGTGACATATGGTTTCACTTTCATCAATACACCTTCAACCACAAAAGACAGCTTCTTACTAATGTGCATGCTCTAGCTTGAGGTAAGATAGATGTTGACTAGTTCGATTAATATATTTTCATCAGGCGTCATTTATGAATCTAAGCTCGATCCTGCATTGACTTTGTTTAATAAAATAAAAGGGTTTGTTCACAGTTAAATTTTTTACAGTTGTTGAAGATTTTTATTTTGTTTCCATGGATAACGAGGACCTCATGATAAATATAAAACTGGTGTATGACAGATGTGCTTAATTTGTAGCATGATGACAAACTGCTCTTGATATACAAGGCATTAATTGTATAAATTGTGTCCGTTCAAGCTTGTTCATTTCGTCATGCTTATGTGCTTTTGTTGTGTGTGTCTATATATATATATATATATATATTACCGAGAGATACCAAACTTACGCTAGAAAAAATAGTACTCCTAGTGGCTTCTCAAGGAGTACAAAATTGGTCATAGTAGATATGTGGCTCCCCTTTAATTTACTGTCCACATATGTAAGAAGTGTGCAGGAGTGGTTGGAAGTAGTATGTATTAAAAGAAGGGGGAGGGGGGTGTTTCTTGAAGAGGTAACGTGCGATATGATTTTTTTTTTGAGATGATATAATTAATTACTAGTACAATTTACAGTGCCAATTCTAGTACTTCAACAGCACTATACTTCTTCAAGGCTGTAATTTTATTGGCAATAATAAATATTTTAATCATTTGTTTTTAGGTTATATACCTCAATTAAATTTGTATGCAAATGTGACTGCACCTGCTATATATACTTAGTTGCATGCGACAATTAGTTAATTTAAAAACTTAAGATAATAAATAGGCCTATGTAAAATAGAGGTTCTATTTATGTCCAAATATATAAACATTTGACCTAGGATTTGGCATATCCCAGCACAACGAATATGAACAAAAACCTCTCGACACATTCATTGGACTATAATGTGTCAAATCCTAGGGCGTGGCTATCGCGCACCTCGGTGCGCGCCAGTGTCCCCGCATGACTAGCACGTGGCAGGCATACATAGATCATGGGGAAGCAGAGCAACCCACTTGGAAAAGCACACGCATGGGTTGCGGGAGTTGCATGATCCCTCCGCCAACACAGCGATGTTTTGTTTCGCTACCCCACGTGTGTGGGGCTCACATGGGGAATAGTATCTTTGGTATTAAAATATATCTATTACCCATATTGCCCAAATAAATTAGTATATATATACACTGTAAACTTTGCATATATACACTAAAGAAAATATTGAATCCTTCAGAACAATTTGTACTCCTACGTCTCAAAATATAGCTATTTCTGGCTATGAATCTGGATAGTGGGTATGTGCAGATTCATATCTAGAAGTAGTTGTATTTTTAATATGGAGGTAGTATCCAAAATAATATTCATATCTATACAAACTTTGTGTATACAAACTTTATGAGTATAAACTTTGGGTATATAAAATTTTGTATATAAATTTGAGATGTACAGTATTTAGATCTGCAACTGATAAAAAATCTTAAAACAATAGAAAAGGCAGGGATTGGATCATAAAAGAAACCAGAGTAGCGAAAAAACAGGGAAGACATCGTTTCCCTCCCATCCCCAGGCGATACATGCCCCGTTGGGCCCCATGAGGGCATGGTCCCCCATCTCCCTCCATATGCCACGTGCTCCCATTCGGACCAGGCGCGCGCCTAGGGTCCCGCGTGCCTGGTTGAGTAATAGAGATTTTGCATATCCTAGCTTAAATACTTATATTATTATGAGTAGAATGTAATCTTTTATTTAACTGGGTGTCAACCAAGATTCAAACTCAAGACGCTAATCTACTGAATCATAAATCAAGTTGCATGCACCAACCAATTTAATAAAAATTAAGCATACTGAATAAAAGATGGACAATTTATTATACTAGTAATAAAATATATTAAGATGGACAATTCATTATACTAGTAATAAAATATATTATTACCTGTCACTCAGTGACTGAGGGGCTTGAGCCCATCGCCTCTACTATACATATATTGCATAGCTAAGCCAGTATTCAACTATCCCACAAGGACCCCCGGTCCTAACCCAAGAGTTCACATCGTTCTCCACCTGCTGAAGTATACACCTCAGGCAACTCTCCCCAAATATGGCCATGCGCCTGCCAAAGTCTGAGAGGTCTCCGTCACCGTCGTCGTCGCCGCCTCCCGACCAAAGGGAAGCTGTCATCCAGGAGCTCACAAGGGGAAGGGAGCTGGCAGCGCTGCTCAGGCAGCAGATGGAGCTGATCCCGGAGCTTGACCGCCGAGACGACGCGCTGGCCAACGTGAGGGACATCTCGATGTCGCTCAGGTCGTCGATCTCCGCCCTCCAGTCCGAGAGAGGGCACTGCGGCTCCTCCTCCGGTGCTGGGGCAGCTGTCAGCTCTGTCTCCGACGGCGGCGGCGGCGGCGGCCGTAACAGAAAGACGAAGAACCGGCGAGGCAGGCATGACGGGGAGCTCATGTGAGTATATTGCCGAGAGTTCATTAGCAGTGTGTGTGTTTTCTTCTTCTGATACAGCAAAGCTTAATTAGCGCCGTGTATGGCACTTTAGCATGCAAAATCTAGGGGAATCCTAACAAATAAGAGTTAATTTCCCCGCAAAAAAAAACATAAGAGTTAATTTATCGGCAGATCTGTTAATTTCCATTTGAGTTTAAGTGATTCATTTCCATATTTCCATCGATGTTCCATTTCCCTACTTTTGAGGGTTCAAGAAAATGGATTGGATAGTTTATGCCCAAAAAAAATTCTAGATCTACGATGGACACACTAAAAAGCTTTTTGCTAGCTGGATTTTGTTCTGTCCCATTCGGATTTTTTGTGACCCTGATGTGTGTGCACGCTTTGCTTTTCAGGGGTGTCTGGGTCTATATTTCATGGTCGGGAAGCTTGTTAGCAAGCTAATTACTAATATTATTTCTTTTGTCTTTGTTTCTTATTTCAGCAAGGAGATACTCACAACGACACCAGAAAATGATGGGTTTCACTGGAGGAAATATGGCGAGAAGAATATCCTCAATACTGAATTTCCAAAGTAAGTACTAACATGCATGCATTAATTCATGAAATTCTGATGAAGTGTTCTCTTTCATTCAGTTGCTGAAGATTTAGTTTATAGGCTTATACTGTATGGATTTATAATTACCTTTTATTAAAAAAAACTGCAGAAATTTCCGATTAATTTTGTCTATGTATAATGTATAGAACGTCATGATCATGATAAAGGCAAGTGGTATTGACAGTAGTTTCACAACAAGAACTAATGATGTGTGTACTCACTACTCAGAAAACATCAACTGTAGGCTAGGATGCATAAAGAATGTGTGCGCGTGTGTGATTGCTCTAATTTAAGGAATATTTGTATATACCTAATATTAATTGCCTATGTGCAGCATGAACCAGCTTTCCCTTCATGCATGGCATTTCTTCGATCGGAATAATTCTCATGGGCAATGGCCCCCTCAAATACATATATAAACAAAATGGAAAATGAAGTGTGGCAAGACTTTCCTAAAATTGAATGTCAACAAATAACCTATAGCTAATAATCACACGACTGGCAAGCTAGGTAATGTGTAATTTTTAGTAATCAAATAGAGGATGAGAAAAGTTGAGTACTGTCAGTACGTTTAGATAGTGGAAATATTTTCGGTATTAATGTTTATGATTTTTAGAAGGTATTTCTTTTAAATTAAGGAAAATGCTGAAGAATCAAGCATAAGATATACAAACAAACATGGTAGTTTTAGTGCAGCGCAGCGCATATGAAAGCTTGGCTGAGTCCACTTAGTTAAACAAAAATCGATATGATATATATAAACTAGGTGCCCTCAACTAAACTGTGAAGGTTTAGAAAAAAGGAGAGAATGTGCAAATTAATTAAAATTTCAACCCTCCAAATAAACTCAATACGAAATGTGTGCGCTAGTTTGTGTATTCCTTCAGTCATGTATTTTTCCGCACGGCGCACATGAAGTTTGCAAATGTTTTTACTAATGAATGAATATCTATTTCCTTGTGCATTTTTTTTTGAAAAAAAAATGGGTGTATCTACTTTATATGCCACAAATTAATTAAACTGAAACGCATAAGCATATGTTTATATATTAATTCATATATTAATTGTACTATTTGCAGGTTATACTACAGATGTGGCTACAGTGATGAGCGTAAGTGTCGAGCAAAGAAATATGTGCAGCAAGAAAACAAGAAACACCCTCCAGAGTTCAAGGTCACCCTCATCAACGAGCATGCATGCAATACATTGATCCCTAATCAGCCCAGCTCAAGCAGTACTTCGCAAGTCCTCGACTTCACAAAAGCATCTATTATTTCTTCACCAATGAATCCACTTATCAGTGCGCCGATTTTGAAGGAAGAGGAAGAAGAAGTTCCTTCCATAGATGAGAGCAGCAGAATCATGTCCACAACCATGCCTAGTTATGAAGCCTATGACTATAATGAGTTGTCCCCGCAGTCATGGGATGGTGGGGTCTGGCAGTAAGATCAACGTACTCGATCAGTTTTTCCTCATGGGTTCTTCAAGTAGTATGCAGTTAATTTCCCATTTACTTGGGGTAATTATTGCCGTTATCAATCACAATAGTAATCTTTTTAAACCTATCTTAGGATCATGAGTTATCTCTCTTGTAGTACACTAAACATGGATTTTGCAAGTTATTACTAAGCTACTCAGCTGCAGCAGGTAGATGCATGTTGTCTTATGGTACGATCTAACCTCTACAGTTAATCTACTGCTACATTCATCCAAAAATATAGCTATTTCTATCAATCTTGATATATAAGTGCTTATTAAAATTTATATAAATAGAAAGGGCTATATTTTGTGACCAGTGCAGCGCATTACATCAAGTGAGAGTATATAGTCAATTTGGTCTCTAAAGTTTCTTCCCTTATTGAATTTAATCTGTCATGTTTCATTTTGTGTAAACCAACTATAGTCTCTAAGTTTGCCCTTTGGGTTAATATAGTCCTTTTAGGCCCAGCGGACTCCTCCCGTTTATTTATCCTCCACCACAGTACTCACATAGATATATGTCTAAAAATTAATACTTATATAACCGAGACAACACCGTGGTAGCCCTAGCCACCCCTTTAGTCCAAGGAAGCTCTCTTCTTATCTCATCCTCCCCCCCCCCCCAACTCCTTTCCATCTTGTATGTTTTAAAAGTTTTTTTGTTCTCACTTCGGTTGAAATGAATGAACTCCCACTAGTATCCACCCTAATCTGATTGCATCAGTCAATCCAATTGAATTTTAAAGGAAATAATTCAAATAAAAATAAAACTTACACCTGTCTTTTGTGTCAAGTAGGGATGCACAAAGAAAAGAAAAAAAGAAAAGAAAAAACAAATAGGAACAAATCATGTTGTCTTACATATCAGCTTACTCAAATTCAACCAAGACAAGAACACAAAATCCTACTAGATATTGGGCCGTTTTGGTTTGATGCCAAAACATGGCCTACCGATTATTTGGTAGCTTGAATGGTCAATTTACTAGTTTCGTTTCAGGCCAAATTATTGGTAACACCCACATTTGATTTGGCACTTTTCTAAAACTTTATTCACTATGTTATAAAATTTGGCTTCTAATTGGCACTATTATAAACATTTCTCTTCTAAAAAAATACCCTACCAAAACATTGTAAGTATCAAAATTTGCCGAAGTTTTAGCACTACCAATTAATATTTTAGTAGGGTACTAAACCAAACAGGCTCATTTACTCTTGAACAATTAATGCCTACCCGACGCTCCGCTGTCAATTCTATCTAATCAACTTTAAATCAAATATATACTGGATGTTTGTATCTCCTTTTGGAACCCCACCAACATATCGATCTGTCATTGTGCTGCTAGCTTTGCCACAGTACCTGGAAGCTTCTAGATCAAGAGATTCAATATTCAGGACAGCACTGAGAATGGTTCTTTTAAGTCGTTCACGTAAAACACGTTTAGCTATGGGGACTACTTCCTCCAGGGTCATGTGTACAATATTCGTCATCTTACGGAACAATGCCATATGACCGTTGTTGGATCTATCGTGTGTATGTGTGTGTTTGTACTATATATTGTACGTAGTGCACGAGTACTACTGCAAATTAAATCTGTTGCCATCATGAAGAATAGCATATTGTTGGTTGTGTCAGCAGCAAAAGGAAAAGTAAACAAGATGGAACTAGGGTATGTTTGTAATTTTCATGGTGTGCTAGTTTTAAGAAGTAGAAAAGGTGAAATGATGATTATTTGGCCTACAGTTGGTAAGCCTTAAAATGGCATATGAGCAGTCAAAATCTTTTATGGGTAAAACTTTTAAAACTAATGCTTAAAAGTAAACTTTAATAAGAAAAAAAAATAAACAAAGGAGCTTCAAATTCTAAAATTCCAGTTTTTGAAGCCTGAAGTTCGATCTGTCCAATTCCCCCTCATCGATTCTTAGTGATTTTAATGTTATCATTTATATATTTCCATCTTTCCGAAAAAGGCGCTAGGAAAATAGTAACTAAATCAACTTCCTCTCTATTTGACATTGTAAATCAACTAAATCAACAAGATTCATATATGGACCAATGTGTATATATATATATATATATATATATATGACACCTAAATGGGACACCATGATGTATGGCCTTCAAGGTTTTGAACATACAAATTTAGTTTAATTTTTTGAAAATTTGAAACTTGTAGGTATATACCTAGTCATAGTAATACATTTAAAACCCATATCTAGCAATCAAATATCTTAAATTCAAATATATTTGAGTATAATTATCAGATACCTAGAATAATTATATGTATATGTGGTATATACCTACAATCAAAACTTAACCAAATTTGATATGTATAAGTTCAAATTTAATTCAAACTTGTTTGAAGTTAGTAAACAAGTTAATATTTATACTAAAAAAAATTTGAAACTTTTCATATTTATTTAAATATGGTTTAAACTTAGTTTGAACGTTGAAGGCCATAGCACCAAATAAATTTA
>CM002483.1:15363958-15381779 GCA_000325765.3 Leersia perrieri | reverse complement strand
TATATATATATATCATTGTGTTGCACGTTGATCACGAAGGGAGTAGAAGACAAGCGTACAGCAATGTATTGTATAGTACTAGTTGTCATTAACATTAAGCCGGCATGGACTTATCAATTTCTCAGCGTCTTGCATCTACTCTCTGTTGGCAAAAGGATCAGGTTAGAGTACTCAATGAAAGTCAGATGGATACAAGATTCCAAGTGAGCTCTACCAGCTGGGAACATGGAATTGGCTTAGACAGGTAGATGTGACAAACAAAATCTAGTCCGCTGCATGCATGCGCGCTGTGATAGCTACATGCCATCTACTACCATAGATGGTGACAGTTGATTAGTAGTTAGATGAAAACTCCCTGCTAAATTGCTAGTCAAGGATCAAGTCCGAGATCTAAGTATCTAACTTCACTTGGGCTGATTTGGGTCGCTACCAATGGTAGCGAATCAAGATTGAGTGGCCGTCATTGGGGGAATCAGGCTCAAGCAGACCAAAGGTATGCCGACAGGCCGCAGCAGGCCGGAGAACACCACTGTTTCTATATTTGGTGGGCCGATTTAGATCGCTACCATTGGCAGCGAGCCAAATTATAGTAGGTCCGTATAAGATTGCATCACCCGTCCGAGAATTTAGCCTAACAGGACCGAAACTTTGTTTGGCCTACAGGCCACAGTACTATTTCACTGGCTTAAGGCCTCTTTGTTTGGGCCTAGCTTATTGGCAATTAAGCATACTTCTTGATTTATATACTAGTAGTTTATAAACTGGTCCTAAACCTTAAGGCAATTGCATAACTGACTCTACTTTAGAGTCCAATTACGGATTTGATCCTTTTTTTCACTTTGCAGATTTAACCCTGGTTTTTAAATTTGAAGCACCCATTTAGCCCTAGTTCGTTAAGTAAGCATGACGGTGTTAACTAAAACATAAATGGACGTTTTTATCTTTGCATATCTGACCCAACTTTATCAATCTTTCTTGTATATTTGGTCCAATTTTACATATGTGCCCCTTTAACAAATATTTGACCCAAATTTGTTTAATATCTAACTGAAGTTTGACAAAATTGACAAATTATGCTGCAAATTGACCCTGACGATGGACTGGTCAGCATCACAGTATCACACAACCAAAAACAGCTCAAACTCACTACGCAATCCTTAACGTGATTAATATTCCGTAATCTTCCAACACAGAGGCACTCGGATGGGGAAATATAAGGCCAATCAGTCAATCACTGGATCGAGCATACACCGGAACAACCATTCTAACACGGGCAGAAACAGGAGAACCAACCTACTACTATTATAGCTCATCAGAACAACACCTCTATCACGAATTTGCACCACACGAAGACATCCAGGTGCATACGCGCCGAATAGAACCACACGGAAATAACCAAACACTACACGGCGCGATCGACGGATTCAAATCGAACCAACCAATGTCGCCGCGGCGCGGGGCGGCGCCGGAAACGAACTCTCAGGCCCAAACCGGAGGCGAGGAAGGGAATCGCGGCATCGCGGAGAGCGGAGGATCGAGCCGAGAGGAATGGGGAGGAAGACGACGAAGTAGGTCAAAGACGGAGGCTTGATAGTCGGATCTGGGCCGTTGATTTCGTCGGCCCACAAACCACGCGCGCACGGCTGCCGTCCTGCCGCCGCAGCAGCAGCACGCGCGCCGACGCCCGCAGCAGGAGCACCCCCGCGCGCCCAGGCCGCCGCCCGCCGCCGGATGGCGGATGTAGTCGTGCGTGGGAGACGGCAGGATATGGATAGGGTTGAGATTGGTATATTTGTCTTTTTTCACATGCCCTCTTCTTTTATTTCTTTTTTTTATTCTGAGTTTTCACGGCGTGCTACGTTAGGGCCAAACGACAGCTTCAAATTTAAAAAACAAGGTCAAATCTACAAAGAAAAAAAAAAAGACAAATCTATAATTGGCTTCTAAAGTAGGACCAGTTATATAATTATCCCTAAACCTTAGGTATAATGGGAGAGTCCTGCATTCACTTCGTACAAGCCAAAAAAAACTACTCCAATGGTCCAACCCAACTTCTAGCTTAAATGTAAAGAGTGGCTTATAGCTTATTTTGTTTAGGATGACTTTTTCGCTTATATGCCTAAACAAAAAAGGCATAAGCGTGTAACGACCAACAACTGCTTAAGCTTCTAAGGGGTATGCTACTGTACTTCACAAACCAGATGGTGCTAAATGGGCAAATGGCCATGGTTAGTGGTTAATGACACATACTATCATTCTGCCTAGCTTTGTTAATTTGCGTGTCCTAGTCTGATGTGGTGTACCTGGGATAAGATGAGAGTCTGATATAGCCATATAGGGCATGCTCAGTTGCCCACCTGAGTATGTCTGAAGCTTGAGAAAAGTTGAGGCAAAGAACAGAACTACAAAAGGGCAGAGCGGCAGTATTACGCAAACTAACTGACAACAAAAACATGAATTGTGCTGGGGAATAGATGGCGAATTTCAGCATCATTTTGAATGGTCACTCAATATGATTCCTGAAAAGGGATCAAGAACTGAACCGAAGCAACAGCTTCATACCCCAGAAAATTGCAAGCAGGCTAAATCACTAGCCACCTCCTAACAGGCTAACATTCTTTGGTCTTTGCAGTCACCCCTCTCATGACGATAATATATCTATCAAAAAAATGAACTAACATAAGAGAAAATGGAACCAACAAATAGATTTCAAACAAGATCATCCTCTGGGGTACCCTGAGAACTCCTCATCATCTCAAGCATACTGACTACCTCACCCATGTCTGGCCGGTGGGAAGGCATCTGAGAAGTGCAAACAAGGCCCAGCTTGATGATCAGCATAGCCTCTTCCATTGAAAATTCACCTGATAGTCGCGGATCAATGCAGTCCTCCACCCTTCCTTCGTCAAGTGCAGCTCTGACCACATCACACAGCACGACGACATCGTCTTCTAAGTACTCGACTGGTCTCCTGCCTGTCAAAATCTCAAGAATTAGCACCCCAAAACCATAGATGTCGCACTTCTCTGTGACATTCACTGTCCTGCATGCAAATTCTGGTGCCATATACCCTAGAGCACTCTGTATCTTGCTGCTAAGCACATAGCGATCCAGCATAGGCAACAGCTTCACAAGACCGTAGTCACCAACCCTCGGCTCGCCATTACTATCTAGCAAGACATTGCTTGACTTCAGATTGTAGTGAATTATTCCATTGCGGTGCAAGTGCGCAAGCGCACGGGCTATACCAATGATTATGTCAAATCTTTCCATCCATGAAACCGATCTCTCGGCCGGGCACTCGTGCAGGTGCTGGTACAAGTTGCCACCAGGCACAAAGTCATAGATAAGGAGTTGCAGTGAGGAAGTCCAGTAGAAGCCTCTCAGGGTAACAACATTATGGTGCCGGACCTTGCCAAGAAGCTTAACCTGCCGCCTGAAGTCGTCCTCTGACTTGACCAAGCTTGACACTGTCAGCTTCTTGATTGCCACAGGCTGGCCATCTCTTAGAACTGCCTTGTAGACCGTACCAAAGCCTCCTCGCCCAAGTTCGCAGTCCTTATTCAGCAAAGCATGCCCACCTGCACTGAAATCTGGGCTACCCCTGCCAAACATGACAAGCTTGCCAGGGTCGCCTTCATTCTCTGGGGATTGGCTATCATAATCATCTGATAATGCAGTGGGAACTGCAGAGTGGGAGGCCACAGTGCGGACACGACGGTTGAGCACTGTGATGGTTAGCACACCAACAACAATCATTGCTCCACCCACAATTGCAATCAGTGTAGAGATGCTCAGTATGATCTTCTTGTGGTGCTGGCTGCTGGGGGCACCTGGGGAAACATCTGAGGGGGGATCCGATGAGGCATTAGGGTTAAAAACAATTGGCTTTGGCATGACACCGCTGCAGGAATTATCTTTCTGTGAGCTGCAAAGACCAGCATTGTCCGAGATGAAAGAATAAGCGATGGTATCAAAAAAGTGACTGGAGGGGAGGTTTCCTGTTAGAAGATTGTGCGAAACATTGAAGAATCGAAGGCCTGCGAGTTTAGAGAGCTCCAATGGCAGTGTTCCATTCAGCTTGTTCCTCGAGAGATCAACAACTTGGAGACTGGTGAGGTTGCCTATGGTCGCAGGAATAGGCCCTGTAAGCTTGTTCTGTGATAGATCCCTGCAATGCAAGAAAAGATCCATACACTCATCAGCTGAAACAGTGTCAATATTTTGATAGTAATGATACAACATGCTTTGCCTTGTTAATTGTAACTTATTTGTTCTTTAAGAAGCATTCACGTTTTCTATGTAATTTGACTTGTGTTTTTTTTAGTTTTTCGAAGAAAAGCATGGACACGGACACTAGGATACGACCAAAGAAACAGGACAGGCATGGTTCCGACATTGCTGGCTTAGTGCTTCCAAACAGAAAATAAGACATAATAGCCATCACTTTCTCCATGGCATCCGCAACCTAGGAAGCAGAGAGCAAGCAAGTGCAAACACAACAAAAAAAACAAAGTAGAAGCTACTGATTGTCAAACAGCAAGCAAGCACGGTTATATTGGGGAAATTTTCACTTACAAGGCAATCAGGGATCTGCAATCGCCAATCTGTGGCGGAATGATTCCAGTGAGTGAATTTCTCCCCATCAGCAATTTCCGGAGCGCCACCGCACCTCCAATCTCCGGTGGTACACCTCCGCTCAGCTGATTTCCGCTAACATCCATCACCTCCAACGATGCCATCCGTCCAATGCTCACCGGAACCTGCCCCGACATGGTGTTAGAGGACAAGTTCAGACGCTGCAACCTTGATAGGCTAGCAATCTCCGGCGGGATCTCGCTGGAGAAGGCATTGCCCGATAGGTCCAGTTCTTGTAGCAATGAGGCATTGTCACTGGGAGATTTGACCCAGCCAGAAAGCGCATTGCCGGCGAGGGAGACGCGCTGCAGCGCCAGGCCGAACACCCACCACGGGAGCTCCCCGGTGAGCGCGTTCCGGCTGAGGTCGACCTCGACCAGGCTCTTGCAACCCGAAATGCCATCCGGGATAGCGCCGACGAAGCGGTTGCCAGACAAATCCAGCGTCTCCAGCGCCGCCATCTCCCCAATCCACGCCGGTAGCTCGCCGGCGAGAGCATTGCCCCCCGCCGCAAGAGAGCTCAGCCCAGACAGCCCACGCAGCGACTCCGGCAATCCGCCGGTGAACAAATTACCCCCAACATCCAACGATTTGAGCAACCCGGCCTCACCGACATCCGCCGGAATCTCCCCCTCGAGACGATTACGGCTCAAATCCACCACACGCAACGAGCTACTCCTTGGGAACCCACCGGGCACGCTCCCGGAGAGCCGATTCCCGGAGAGGTCGAGCGACCGGAGCGAGGGGAGAGACCAGATGCCATCGGGGACGGGCCCGGAGAGGAGATTCCCGGAGAGGTTGAGCGAGACGAGGGAGACGCAGGAGGCGAGTGCGGCGGGGATGTCGCCGGAGAGGGAGTTGGCGGAGAGGTCGAGGGCGCGGACGCGAGGGGGCAGTGCGTCGGGGAGCGGGCCGGAGAGGGCGTTCCCGGGGAGCGCGAGGGAGAGGAGCGCGTCGAGGCGGAGCAGCGCGGAGCGGGGGAGGCGGCCGGAGAGGCCGGCGGCGGGGAGGGCGAGCGCGTCGACGCGGCCCGTGCGCGCGTCGCAGGAGACGCCCGGCCAGGCGCAGGCTCGGTCGGCGTCCTCCGACCACGGCGCGAGGCGGCCCGTCGGGTCGGTCACCCCCGACTTGAAGACCACCAGCGCGAGCACGTCGTCGTTCACCGCGTCCGCGGCGGCGAGGATGGCGGCGAGCGGGAGGAGGAGGAGGAGGGCGGCGGCGGTGGCCATTGGGGAGGAAGAGGAGGAGGGGATCATGCGAGGAGGAGGTGTTCGTCCATTGGATTCTAGCGTGGGTGTGGCGGCGTGGGGGAGATGGACTGCAAGCACTGTGTAGTGTGTGCCCGGGTGGTTGCTTGTTTGGTTTTGTGGGGAGGGAGGTGGGGAAACCCTGCAATTAATGCCGCCATTAATGCTACCGGAGAGCAATTTGCAGGATAACTATTTCGAATTTTTCACCCATTTCCTTATTACTACGGGATATTCGTTTGTTTGTTTAGGGGCTCTTTTGGGAAAAAAAATGGAGGAATATTGGATGGGAAAATTCGTATAAGGTCATATGGGTCAAAGGATTGCGTCTTCAAAATCTATCTGAAATTCCAGTGGAATAGAAGTTCTAGATGACTTTTAGCAAGAGGTTCAATCTATTATAAATTTTTCGGTTGTGATTGTTTTGCTTTTTCCAATAAGTGGTTGACACATGAACAATGCAATAAAAATAATTTATGGATAGAACTTTTATATTTATACTATTCACGGTTTCAAATTAATGCTTAAAAAAGATTACGATGAAAAAACCTTAAATTTGACTTCAAAATTTAGGTTTAAACTATAAATTTTGGGTGTGGAATATAAATAACATTGAAACAATGGGAGCCTTCGTGTATCTATCACTCTTTAAATCTTGGTTTTCCTATGCTCCATCTAAATGGTTACTACCTCCGTCCTCAAATGTAACGTATTTTGACTTTTTACTTACAACTTTGACCATTCGTCTTATTCAAAAATTTATTGTAAATATTAAAAATGATATGTCATAGTTATAGTGCTTTTGATAATAAAAAAATTAAATAATACTTCCAAAAAATTTTGAATAAGACGAATAGTTAAAGTTGCAATCAAAAAGTCAAAATCTAATTGAGTACTCTCGTTATTTTCCTCTGCTTTCTATTCTATGGGATTCAAGGTGGCATAACATTTTAATCACATTGGACCAAAAAAAAATTCCGCTGCGTTGCATGCCTTTGATTGACTGTTTGTAGTACTTGGAAAATGGGGAATGAGTCTTTTTTTCTTTTCCCAGTATTATCATTTGTACGAAGGAATAGTGTTTCTGTTCAGTTTCATGACAACTTCTGGATCGAAATTGAGCCGTCGTCTAGCGATAAGATCAAGCTGCCAGCCAGTGAAGCTCTCTAGGACAGACGGTACAAAATGGTTGTTGAGCTGTCTGGTACAGACTACACAAGGATCACAAGGAAATATTGGCGCCAAAACCGAAAAAAAAAATGAAGGGTTCTTTTGGAAGATTTTTAGTCAAACGAAAAACAGTGAAATCTCAAATCATTAGGGTTATTTGGAACGAGGGATTAGCAAAACACAAGAAATAGAAGTCGTAAGAAAACACAGGAAAAAGAAAGAACCACAGTAACACACACATGACGCTACTCTCTTTTGAGTGAGGCCCCCTTTGGAATTAATATATATAGAAGATTTTCGGTGGAATATATTCCTATAATATTTTTTTTCCTTTTATGTGGTTTGGATGGTAAAAAATGATCACAGGAAAACCAAGGGAACGTTTCCTTTGGCCTTGATTTCCAGCGGAAAACAAAGAAAATGACCCCCTACTCCAAGCTCTGTTTTGTTTCTTTCGCTAAGGAGGCAATCAATATCTAAAGCAACCAAAAAAAATACACATGATGCACTAAACATTCTAATAAGTTTTAGCTGACTTAGATTAGTTAGCCTGATTTTTCCCGTGTTTTTCCAACCATACCCAAACATCTATTACTACAAATTTCATATGGTTTAGGATCATCTATTTACATGTTGATTCCTACAGTAGTCACGTACCTTTTCAATCCTACGTTTTAAAGTAGCCTTGAATATTGTAATATTTCAAAACACAAGAATTTTTCAGCTAATGTCTATGGTTATCAAGAAGTAAACCACATGAATTTTACAGGAATCACTAGTGGAAGAGAGAGGAAATAGAGAGAGAAAGAGAGTGTGCATCGGACTTTTGCAAATGAAATCAAAACAGGCAAAGGTAGGAATTATTCCATAGGATTTTTACTAGGCATATCCTTCCAACAGATGACCATATATAGTAAATCCTTAGGAATTTAATCCACTATGGTTCCTATGAAATTCATCCAATGTCCTTGGGATATTTTCCTTTTGAAGTTGTTTGGTAATGGTTTTGTGTTGCAAAATTTCATTTGGAATACATCTTAGGCCTTTCTGATTGAACATGAGCTCCAACCTTTTCTTTTCTGTCATAGAGAACTCCAATGCAGTTCAATCTCTCTCCGCTCTCACTCAAACAAAATATATAATCTTAAAATTCCTACTGTATTTTTCCCATCAACCATCTAAACACATGTTTGAGTACTTTCCGTGTTTTTATTTATTGTAGATTCGACATGTTTTGACATTCCAATAATTCAATCTTAGCTATATTTTTCCTCTTCCAGTATTTTTATATTTCTCCATTCCAAAGAAGGCCGAACTCTTACCAATTTCGGACAAACACCATGTACATATGCAACAAGAGTACTATATAAACATTTGCAATGTCAGTATACAAACATTCTATGTTTTTTTCTCGACGCATAAGGAAAAATCATGCTAAATAAATTACTTCATTCGCTCATGACATCCCTACCGCGGCAGACATGCACTAATCAACAAATGTAATGATAATCAATAAACAAACTTAGCGGAAATCAAATCAAGCAGCAACAGGGACTAGCTATAAACAAATGGCAGCTACTGTATTTAGTAGCACCGATTTTCCGGTGACGCTAACGGCGCGCATGTGCGTCCCAGATCGAGCGAAAGAAGAAAACGCTGAGAAAAAGACGGTTAACACAGCGAAGATGAAAGAAAGCTGGCCGTGGTTGGTAGAGAAAAGAAGCATCAATGACAGCTTGGTCATGAATGGACTGATGGTTTGTGTTTTGTGTTCCCCCACAGCTTCATGAGTTCTGAGGCTGTGTTTCACTTTCACAGTGCAATCCCAGTTGGCCCCTCTGCCTTTCACCAGTTACCATCTGGTCTCCATGCCTAGTATCACTGTGAATAAGCCTTTTTTTTTTCTCTGGACAACTTATACCTAACCACTTCAAAGTTCAGACTTCAGAGGCATTCTATTACTATTCAAAAGGGTTAACTTGGTGCTGTACAGCTACCCACCCACCCAGTGTCCTTTGTCCTAGTGTTGCTGAACAAAGCTATGGTAAGCTAAGGGATGGTCCTTCCTACTATTCTTGTCATTTAGGAATAGATCAGAGTTCATAAGATAAGCCATTTTTAGTCTTTAGCAGGTAAACTGCACCTCTGGTTAGTACTAGTAGTACTGATTACTGACCTACTCGAGTATAAAAGGCCAAGGAGAACATAATACCACAAGACGCAGCATAACAGCTTTATGCCTGCCACAGAAAACACTAAACAGAAACTTGTGGACACTGTTGCATACCAATCTGAAGCGGGGTTAATGATGACTATACTGAACAAGGTCATAAGCTCTTAGCATAATTGTATCAATCATTGCCACTCGAGTCAAAAGTCACTCATGCTGCTTGGTATAACGACAATAGCATGACATGCAGACATGTAGTGCACAGCTCACAAAATTAAAGTGCTACACTGTTGTGATCACAGAGCCAACATGTTTACGCTGATTGTTAAAACGAAACATCCATTGTAGTATTTGGTAAATGAGATATGAGAAAAAGAAACAAGTATAGCCAACAAATGCATTGACGCCTTGAGCACCTCAGCAACTGATTGATTAGCAATCAATGTTACAAGCAACAAGGAAAAGTTGTCCCTCGCAGAGATCTTCACGCCAAGTTAATATAGCCTGAACTGAATAAAGGGAAGCCCAAAAGAGGGGAGAATGATGCAAAGCAAAAGAAACGGACAAAGCGAAAAACGTTGAAGAATGGCACTGCTGGAAAAGGCGACAGATCAATGCTCAGTTGCCCACTGCTTCTGCACAGCTCTAAAAACCAAAAGTGAAGCGACAATAATGCACTATACTAATGCAAGAGTTTGCAATCTAAAATTTATGAAAAGAGAACAATGATATGTTACCTTTGTCAAAAAATTACAGTTCTTCCTTCGGTCATGTAACTAAGAAACCGTGCTGTGGTGTTACTAAAGAAATTACAATTTGTACCAACTAACAGTTTTTGTGTATCAGCTAAGAAACAAAAGTAATACTGGAACACTATGGTACAAACCGTATAAGACAGACAAACCTATCTTCCAGAAAGTGAGTGACCTTGTCAATCACAGATCCCATCAGATTCAGGTTTAGGACTTCTCTATCTTTTCTGTAGCCTGTCCAGATCATATCACTCTAATTTCACAACAAAGCATATTTCTCAACATTCTATTGCAGCTTAGTCATCCCAATCTACATCCCAACCATCTTTGCTATTGGTCTGAGGTCTCAAAGAAAGGCCATTTCCAGAGATAGTTCCAGATGGTTTCTTATCTGAAGGTTTTGCCGCTGGTGCTTCTTCATCATCCCAGTCATCATCCCAGCCATCTTCCCAACCATTTGTTGTGCTCGTAGTGTTTTCCACGCCTGATGAGTTGGGAACCTGAGCTCCCATCTCAAGTTGCTGATATGGGACCCCACTTGCTCGCCTTCTTGCAAACTTGCAGCAAGCACAGACCACTCCCACCAAGACAACAGTGAAAATAAGGAAGGAGGCTCCATAGATTGGATTCATGCGTGTTGCATAAACGGCAAACTGCTGAAATTGTTGTTGCCAATCAGAAACTGTTTGCTTGGTTACTGTTTGCTTGGATTGTATGGAACACTGCCCCTTCTCACTCCCAGACTTTATTGTAATTTCTCTACCATATGGGTTGGTTATGTTCACCTGGAGCAATCGAGTTTAGCAAGAATCATACAAATCAAGAAAAGGATCATAACATATTAAAATTGCATGGAAAAAGATAACAAAAATAACGAAATAAAATTGAAGCTAAACATGAATTTAATAATTTATGATATTATAATAATATAAACGCTCATCTCTACCCTACCCCAACTTGCTTGGGAATGAAAACTGATGCTGTTGTAGAACTAGAATAAGACGACCATTCATTTTAATCAAAATTTAAATATTCATAAAGAATGTCAGAAGTATTTCATCCTCCAGGCTGTTAAGGAGGACAAGTTTCAAAATATTCAAGCATTCAGACAAACATATTTATGCTTTTATTCCTAGCTTCTTGCCCGTGTCACTTAGAATGAATGTAAACAGCCATAAGTTACTGTAACACCCCTTCCTAGAATAAGAAAAAATCTCTTGCACACTTTTCTGGGAAAACTGTTGCAAACAATAGCCAATTATGCAGCTTGGGGTCCTGGGATTAGTCTGCACAGATAATCCAGCTATCCAATCCATAAATACATATTGTGTCTCTACAAACTCAATAAGCGCATCTGATAACAAAGAACTACACATATGTAATGCCCTAAAGTGAAAACAACCATGAAAATATGGCACTCCAGAACTAAGGTAAATGTGACCTTCTATTCAAGATATGAGACTGTACTGCCAGCATATTCAAGGAAGATTGATACTGATGTTAGAACAAACTAAATTGTATACCTGTCCAGATTTGCCCTTGGCCAGCTGTAATGGCAGCATTTTACTGTTGGGAGTTGCTTCGACATTGACCGTAATATCATTCTGCCCATCATTCTGGACTATAACAGATGGCCCAATTGAACCTGTGAAAATGAACACAAGGCTTTTTAAGATTGATAAAGGGGAAGATCATGCTTAGAGTAGATATCTATATTACGATTTCCATCCTCCACCCCTGTCCACCCTTAAACAAATGCTACAAAATTATCACGAAATATCTATACCACATCCAGAAATTGAAATTCTTTTAATTAAATATACACTTGACAATGTTAGGCCTGTCAATGTCCGTTGAGGCATTATAGTTACTAAATTCAGCAGTAGAGCAAAGCTATGAAATCCAGCAATCAACCTTCAAATATAATAATTACCCCCTCTCCCTCTGGAATGCAGGAATTGTGCAAGCTTTTCACGAGAATCAATTCAGTTCCTGCAGGGATCAGGAAAAAAATCCTATGTGCCAAAGGGGGACTTCCATTTTACATATTTGGTTCTTTATGAGGAAATAAAAGTACAAGATCGCGTCTCTTCAACAACATCACCCTACAATGATATTCCCGTTTGCTCCTTTTGACCTTAAATATTACCAAGGAAAGAAATAACAACCAGCATGTGCCAACTACGGTTTCTAAATTGTAACAGAACAATAAACTTTGATGGTAAACAAAAATATATTTTATGTTACTATATAGAGTAGTTTTATGGATCTATGGTCACATTCAGTTCTCTGAAGAAAGGTTCTTGTATTTGAAACTGGTACACCTCCAGAGACTTCTAACGAAATAGACTTAGGCATCTCTAGACCTGAAAACAATACTATGATGTCTCACAGATTCTTCATTTGAGACATCCTTGACTGATTTTGGCTATGAGAACAGTGTGAGGTATTTATTTCAAAGATCAAAACAAGTTTCTCTTGAGTTCCATCCAAATAACCTAAGTCCAAGTGATGCAATACAGCTCTCCCGGGGTTATTAGTAAGCTATAGGCAAATGTAAGACTTATTTCCTACAGTTCCAGTATTTTGTCATGTATAAGTCTCCCTGCCTATTCATGTCCGCATTATCTCCTGCGGATCTTATTTGTAATTATTATTCAACACTGAACGGAAGTAAAGTTCTTATAAATTGATGTCAGTACATCAGCTTTAGACAATAGGCTAGTTTAAACAGTGCAGCTTATAAGCAAGACACACAAAATGAATCCCATCAATTTTTTTCCTGGAAATTAAAGTGGCTCAAATTGAATGCAGGACTTTCATAAAGTACTACTAACACCCCCCCCCCCCTTCTCCCACAACACACACACACATTTCAAAATGTAAGACGTTTTGAGTTTTCAAAGTCATCTAACTAAGTTTATGAAAAACATAGTACTGTTTATAACACAAAATTAGTTGCATTAAATCAAACATTGAATATATTTTTCTAGCATGTTTGTTTTGTGTTGAAAATATTGTTGCGTTTGTCCATAATCTAAGTAAAACTTAAGTAAGTTCGATTTTAAAAAGTCAAAATATCTTACATTCTGAAACGGAGGGAGTAATTCAAGACACCACTTCTTTTTTTATTCAACACACAGTTGATAGAATATCTCCACCCCGAAAAAAATTAGAAAACATTAAATCAGTGAAGTTTTCAAGATAATTAGCGGCTTTACCATCCTGAGGAACCTGAAGGCAGGCAGTAAATTCTCCTGGAACAGAGCATTTTTTCATTGCATCTTCACATTTCACTGCCTTTTTAGTTTCTTCGGTCGGCTTCTTCTTCCCCTCACTTCCTCCTCCTTCCCGCTCCTTCCCACCGGTTGGTCCGGGACCTTCAGTGTCATGTACATCCGTCGATGGCACGGGGTGTCCAGAATCCTTCTTCGCATCCCCTTTCTTCCCCTTGCTCTCCGATGCACCCGGCGGTGGTGGCGTTGAATCCTTTGGTGGCTTTTCCGGCGCCGGCGTTTGGTGGTTCGTCTCCTTGGTCACAGGATTGTTGCCATTTGACGATTTGCCCAATTCTTCTTCTTTATGTGATCCACCTGCAGCGACGTTAGGTGCAGGAGCTCCCTGAAGAGATCCAAAACAACCAACAAGCAACAACTAAGTGACCTCGTCGTCCTCTCGCAGGAACCCCATGCCAATCCATTCTGCTAAGTAATCCAAACCAACTAAATTATAAACCCCAAATCCTCACCTCGCTGGAGCTGGCCTTCTCGCCCTGCAAAACCCTAGCCGCCGTCCCCGCCGCGGGGCCGAGAATCAGGACCAAAGCGAGGAGGAGCACGATAAGCGCCGCGAACCTGCAGTAGCCCATCGACTCGCGCCGAAATCCACGGGCGGGAGCGGAAGCAGAGAAGAGGCGGCGGCGTCAGCCGACTCGTCGTCGGCTCCGGCGGCGGGGACGCGGCGTGGATCGCATCGGCACGCGGCGAGAGATCCGAGGCTCCGGTGGATCGGGATCTGGAGATTGGGGACGATCCGATCGACGCGCTTTATCCGCGCCTCGGTGTCGAGATTTTGTTGGGGTTTTCGATGCGAGCGAGGAGGGAGGGAGAGCCGGCGCGGCGGGATGCGCCGCTGCGGGACGACGAGGACGGGACGAAGAGAGTTGGGAGAGGCGGCTGCGTGTCTTTGGTCGCAGTTGGACTTGGACTTCGAGCGTTCGTGGTGATTTGGTCTCGGTTTGTGGAAATTTCGTCAAACTTCTGTAAGTACGACTTGCGAAATACGGCAATTTTGGTAGGTGGACCAGAATAGCAGTTGAATTCAATCCGTTCAACTCCAATCAGGATGTTTAAAATGTTCGGTACTCCAGGGTTCTTTGTAGGAACGTCGTTGCAATTAACTTTGCAGAGAAAGGGGATGTAAAATATTTTTTTTCTTATTCTTTAAAACCCCTCTTTTTATTTCATTTTTGAAAACAAACACTCTGAAATTTTATTTTGTTATCCGTACCTTTTTTTTTCACATGACAAACATTACCACGTTACAAGCAAGGTTTTGCCGAGGTGCCACACTAAGTTCTGATTTTTTTAAAATATATATATATATATATACACTTTTAATGGAAAGTTGAAAAATTATAGTTCGACTGGCAAGAATAACAGATTTAGTATCTTGTTGAAAAAACTAAAAGTTTACATGTCGAACGACCATGGTATAATTAGCCGTCTGAATGCCAGGTGAGACAGCATGTTGAACAAACACGTATTGATAGGGCATGTCGCACTGCGGTCCTTCAATAGGTCATGATCCAACCATTATCCAACATATGCAGGCACGGGATGCGGGAACAATGCAGTAACAATGCACGCACTTGAATGCCTTGAATACAGTAACTCAAATAACAATGCATGCATTCACTTTGCATGTACCCGTCGAATAACGATGGTTCGACGAAGACATATCGAATAGCAGCTGTTCAATATGTGCCCTATTGAACTTTGGTTGTTCGATAGGGTGTTAAAATTATGATTTCAACAAATCGGCTTGTATTTTGCAGCTCTTTTTTAATACAATAAGATTTTTGAAAAAAAAAACTTAATGGAAATGAAGGTTCAAATCCAAAACAAATATTTTGAGGGGTGCTTCCAAATCTATTATCTTTGGAAGGTAATAGTAAAGCGAGCATCCACGTTTGCTCTCATGGACTTAAATTCCCATGTTAATCAGAGAAAAAAAATAGAGTTCATAGAAATACAATCTAACTTTGGAATTCCAGTAGTCGTAGTTTAAAAATTAAAATGGTTTAAAAAATCCCAGTAGCCGCGCAAGTGCGCATGTAGTATTGTACTTCAGAATTCCAGTAGACGTGTGTTAAAAAAGAGAGATAGAGAATTGAAGTAGACGGCAAATGTAGTAGCAAGTGGTACTACTTCAGGAATAAAAAGTTGTGTTCAGCTCAAAATTCAGCAGGTTACTTGCATCCGCAGTGTGCTACTGTACGTTATGCCTTTACTAAAGAGCATGGAATTTTCTCACCAAGGGAATAAAAGCGTGACAGAGCTAGAATCTCGTACGTGACAGTTATGGTGCAAGTTTTATGTTTGTTCCTTGCGTATATGTCCCTGTCTCCCTGACAGAATAACAGGATCGAACATTCAAGCGGAGTGAATCATCGACCAGTTTGGCACCCCCAGTCTCTGCAAGTCTGTATCCACTGTGGTAGTACCAGTTAACAAATTTTCATCAGATAAGATGAGATCGCCGTCTCATTCTCATCGTATCAGGCTACGAGGCTACGACCAGTCGCATGTATGCGTGCTCCGTTCACGAGAATCCGTATCCGGCCCGGATCCTTGCCGTCCTTGCTACGCCAAGCTCGCGCGAACTTTGCCCCAAAAAACAACAATGGAGCGGCCGCCGCGGCAAGAGAGGACCACCACGCTGGCCGCTGCGTGCATTGCGAGCGCGCGCCTAAATACCACACTCACAATGTGGTGGTAATGGTATAATACTCGTGTACTCGCAGCCGCAGCTAGCAAGCGCAGCAACGGATACTGTACATGGAGAGATCAAGGGAGGAAGACGGCGGCGTGGTGGTGGCTCGGTACAGCCTCGACGTGAGCGAAGGCTGCGGCGGGCGGCACAGCGCGCTGATGGACGAGTACGAGAGGATGGCGTTCGAGGCGCAGCTGAACCGCGCCATCGTCCTGCGCCGCTGCTACTCCGAGCCCAGCCCGGCCAGGTTCCCCGCCGCCGCCGTCGAGCCGTCGCTTCCTCGTCGCGGCGGCGAGGGCGATGACGACCGAGACGGCTGCACGGGGACGGCGCCGTGGAGGTTCTGCCGTGTCCATGTCGTCGTCGAGGCGGTGTTCCGGTGGCTCGAGGCGGTGAAGCCGGTGATCTGCTGGCTCAGGAGCGCGTGGGAGCGGCGGTGGATGGATCGCGCCACCGCCGCCGCGCCACGAGGGCGAGGACCACCGGCTACCGTGCCACGGGTGCAGCTTATAGATTACCTCTGTTGATTAATTAACCTCCGTTCTGTTTTATACAGAGGTCAGTGGTACAGTAACCGTAACGTTATTTCCTCATCCACGCCATGCAAAAGGGAAAGACAAAACGGTGGTGAGGATGATTGATCCTGACTGTTCCTTTTGTTGTTCTTCTTTGGCTTTGCGTTTTGCGTTGCACGGCGCACGTGACTGCATCTTGTTTATTAACAGTGGACTGGTGGCTTGATCAGGACACATTCCTTCGGCACGATGTACATATCTGTAAATGTAATGGTTGGGTATTTTGACGGCGACATCTATGTTTGGGTCCATAGGCAGGACAGGATCAACTGAAGCAGTCGCTCGTATGTACGTACGCGTGGCGCGCGGCAGCGCCGGGTCGGGCTCGAGCGTGCCTGCGTGCGTGCAGGTTGGGTTGGCGGGCGACGCAGGCAGGTAGGCGTGGCAATCGGGGTTGGCGACACGGACTAATCTCGACGGTTGCCGCAACGCGATCGGCGTCGCGTGCCGATTAAAGCATGCCGTTGGCTTGGCCTGCCCACCGGCTCGCTCGCTCCTGTACCTGTTCATTCGGTTGGCTACTTGTCTGGCTCGTGAGCCAGAAGATCCCAACGTAGCACGCGCGGGCGGCTGCTCATCCCAGACTCCGGTGAGAACGTCAGATCCTTCGCCGCCGAGCGACCGACGACGACTGCCACCCGCGCTGAGCGAGCGACGACGGATCGAGTGCGTGCACACGCGAGCGCGCATATGTAACAGTGTTCTTAGACGATTGTAAAATGTTAGTGGTACAACACTGCAATGTTTCGACGGCGATGTCGAACGTGTACAGTGACCAATTTGACCCATTGGGCACCGGTCAATACATTAGCCACAAGAAGTTGATGAGTCACTAGTCACTACCCGTCACCGGAAAATATCCGGACACGGAGATATTTTTTACAGGAGCGCTTTGCCATAGGCCAGGAGTCCAACTAGGAAGATACTAAAGTACTATACTCTACTACTACTACTACCTTGTCGTGTTGTCGTGCGTGATCCTCATTCTACAATCACAGCGATGGTGTTGATGTCCGCCGCCGGCGTGTTACGGGAGACGGCACGGCCGCCGCCCCCGCCGCCGCCGTCGATCACCTGACGCCGACACGTAGGGCACGAACCGTGCGAGACCAGCCAAGCGTCGACGCAACGGACGTGGAACCCGTGTCCGCACCGCGGCAGCACGCGCACCTTCTCGCCGTCGGCGAACTCCCCGAGGCAGATGGCGCACACGTCCTCCCCCTCCTCCGCCGCCGCCTTCTCCCCGCCGCTGTACACTTCCACCGGGATGGCCCT
>CM002483.1:15344628-15363943 GCA_000325765.3 Leersia perrieri | reverse complement strand
CGCCGCGCCGCGCCACGGCCGCCGCACCGGAGCGCGCACCGCGCCAGCGAGTTGAGCCCGATGGCGAACAGCAGCGCGAAGAAGAGCGCCGCCAGGATGATCACCATGTTCGTGTCGAACCTCGCCTCCTCTTTGCCGGTCGGCGCGACCCCGCCGCCGCTCTCCAACGCCGGCAGCGCCGCCTCGAAGACGCTCGCCGCCGGCGCCGCGCCCGAATCCTGATGTCCACTCGCCATGGCCCCAACCTCACCGTAGCTAGCTATGCTATACTAACTCCAAGTCGTGGCCATGCCAGATATATACGAGCGGATGCGCGCGGCGAGCGAGCGATCGCGACGCGCATCTTTGGCGATGCCGCGCGCGCGCACGACGCAAGTGTACTTGTAAGTTGTAATAGAGCAGGCATCGTCACCCAAGTTGCGCCTCGCGTATGGCGCGAAGTTGTTACATGGAAAGAGACGGACGGGCGTCTTTTGGATTTTGCTTTGCAGGCAAAGCACAGCAAGCTAGTACCTATAGCTAGCTTAACCCCGAACTTAGGCGGCTTTTCTTGCGTGCGTGCATGGGCAGCACAAAACCACCATGACCGGATTCTGATGGCGACCGTCCCGATCGATCGATCGAGTTCTCGCCGCGCGCCGGAGTTGGTCTGGACCACCGTGCTCGGTTTGGGTTTGGTCCGTCGTCACTTCGACGGCCGTGAGCCGCCCCGCTGCGGAACAGCAAAAGCGCACGCTTGCTTTCACGAGAAAGGGGGACAGAATTAAAGATTTGTCTCGGTCGCTCGGCAAGCTACACCTACAATTGGATTTGCCACGAACGGGCCATGCGCTAGGGGCTGACGTCGACCGGCCTCCTGAAATGCTCTTTGGGGTTCTTTGGTTAACGAGCTTTTAGCATCATATAGAGGAGATTTAGTGTTGTAGTGCGTGTACTGAAACAAAAAGCAGTAGTGACCCCGTTCGATCGCGTGCCGTTTTGCTTTGTCCAAGGTTTTTGAGATGAAAGTGCGCACAAAGACACTGTTAGTTGCTTCGATTCTGCGTCATTTCCTGACGCCAGGGCTCGAAGAGCAGAAGATTCAGAACAAATAGCGGGTCACTGTCAGCGCCCGTCGCCATGTGCCTTACGCACTAGCCACGTAACTGAAGAAATTAGTGTTACCTGCCAAGATGCACAAATTGCACACGATCATTAAATACCCTTGGTAATTAATCAGACAAGCACACCTGTAAACTGTTGCAAACACAAAGGAACAAACACGTTATCCTAAAAAAAAGGTACAAACACGTTGATTATTCATCTTCACGTTGGAACAAGTATAACTGCCGGACAACAACATTCTCACGGGCCCCTAAGCCCACACGCCTGAGCCCGAGAATGCCGCTCAATTTACCCTGCACCAGAAACCGACACGTTTAAAACAGAGAGAAACAAGTCTGTTTTAATTCGATTTTTTTTTCTCTTTTTACGTACGCGCTGCAGTTGACGTTGGGGCTGATCTTGAAGGGCGCCGAGACGTCGCACCTGCCGGGCAGCGCGGCGGCTCGGCTGATGAATGGCCCACCCGCGGCGCCGGCGAAGACGTTCTTGAGGCAGTTGCAGGCGGCGCGGCGGTCGGCCGTGGTGTTCGCCGCCGCCACGACGCTGCTGATCCCGCCGCAGCACGCCGCCGGCACCGCCCCTCCCGACTGCACGTAATGCATGCACGGCAGCAGCGTGTTGTACACCGTCGAGCACGACAGCGCCGCCCTCGCCGGCGACGACACCGACAGCACCAGCAGCGCCGCCAGTAACACCGCCGCCGCCGCCATCGGCGCAACCCTCCTCGACGCAGACGCCATCTCAAATTCTCAATTAATCCTCCTCAAACTACTCCGTCCTTTGCAACGTATGCTTAGCTACGCTGATCACACAAGCTGATGATGAGAGGTATAGAGTGTGCGTGTATATGTACGGGTGGAGGCGATCAGGTTGGGTGGCTGCTTCGCATATCCACCGGTGACGGGCAAGCGACGGCACGCAAAAAAAAACTTAGATATTCCCTTGCCGTTTTCGCCTGTGAAATGTTTTTGTTTTATGGTCAAGTCCACAAGTTTGGACAGACGCGGTGTTGATGTTCTGAAAAAGTCGCCGGAGATTTCTCCGAATTGTTGTGCTCGCTAGTCGCGCCGTGGAAGGCAGCCAACGGAGGAAAGAAATCACCGATTCTGTAGTGGCGAGATAGAACCTACCTTCACAACACAAGCGACCAGCTGAATTGACCTGAAATGTTTTCTGGGTCGTGACGTCGCTGCGGCTGCCAAGCTCTGAACTATAGTATGGATATAGCAACGAACAACTGGCGAGGTCTATCCTAATAAGTCAAAATCTACTAGAACTTTAGACGCCAGAAGGCAGTGGACCACTACACAACTGATTCTGCCGGCGACAACGTCCGAACGGGGTGAGTCGTGACGGGTTGACGACGGAGACATGCTCTGGCTTGAGCCAACTGTTGCATAGGGCCCAAATGATATCGTTGGCCTTGTTTCGCTCACGAAAGGCAGCCTAGTGGGCTGGATGATTTTACTATCTATTGCAGCTCGGTTGGAATGAAAGGCCAGCTCTAACCAGGCCGGTGATCAAATCGTATTGAAAATAAGTCCACTTCGTGTCCCCCAAATGTGGGTTAAGTTTCAATCGTATTCTTTAACCTTAAAACCGAGCAAAGCGCATGTCCTCGTCTTCTAAAATCAATGCAAATGTAGTCCAGAAGTAGTACTGAGTCTAGATTTTACTAATGTGGTGCTTGCGTGGCACTGCTCTAGCCCTTACCCTTTCTCTTCCTTTCCTAGTAGCAAGATGCAGAAATTGCCCACGGCCATAAAATACTCTTGGTGATTAATCAGATAAGCACACTTGTAAACTGTCCCAAACACAAGGTACAAACACGTTAATTATTCATTTACGTTCGAACAAGTATAGCTAGCTGAGAACAAACATTCTCAATTTCTCACGGGCCCCTGAGCCCATACGCTTGCGGCCCGAGAGTGCCGCTCGATCAGTTTACCCTGCAACAGAAACCGAAACGTTAAAAACGTCCCAAAACACGGAGAAAATTCACGCAAACACGTACAACAGAGAGAGAAAAAGTATGAGTTCGTTTTTTTTAGTTTTCACGTACGCGTTGCAGTTGACGTTGGGGCTGATCTTGAAGGGCACCGAGACGCCGCACCTGCCGGGCAGTGCGGCGGCGCGGCTGATGTATGGCCCGCCCGCGGCGCCGGCGGCGACGTTCTTGAGGCAGATGCAGGCGGTGCGGCGGTCGGCCGTGGTGCGCGCCGCCGCCACGACGCTCCTGATCCCCCCGCAGCACGCCGCCGGCACATCCCCACCCGACTGCACGTATGGCAGACACGGCAGCAGCGTGTTGTACACCGTCGAGCACGTCAGCGCCGCCCTCGCTGGCGACGACCCCGACTGCACCAGCAGCAGCGCCGCCAGTAACACCGCCGCCGCCTGCAGGCCGTTGTTCCTCGCCGCAGACGCCATCACAATTCGCAACCCTCCTCAAACTCCTGTGTAATGTGTTACCCTGATCACTAGCAGATGACGAGAGGTAGAGTGTGCGTGCGTGTATATGTAGGGCCGTAGGGGTGGAGACTATCAGGTTAGGTGGCAACTGGTGGCAGCTAGGATTCTCGATTGCTCGGCGCGTGCATTTACGAAAAGGAGCACGACGTGCACGGTGCCGACGATCGATGGCGCACTAGATATCCACAGGTGACGGGCAAACGACGGCACGCAAAAAGATTAGATATTCTCTTGGTGTTTCGCCTGTCTTGTTGTGTGTCATGGTCAAGTGTACAAGTTTGGACGGGCGTGTTTGTTGATGTGAAGTGAAACAGTTACCGGAGAGTGCTCGCTAGTCGCGCCGTGGAAGGCGGGCAACGGAGGAAAGAAAGCACCGATTCTGTCGTGGCAAGATGGATCCTACCTTCAAAAGCGACCAGCTGAATTGACCTGAACTGTTTTTTTGGGCCGCGCGTGACGTCGCTGCCAAACTTATGTTGTCTGTACTATGGATAGATCAACGAACAACTGGCGATGTCTACCCTAGTAAATCAAAAACTTCTGGAAAGAGTTGTGCGAATTTTAGACGGCAGAAGTCAGTGGACCACTACTCGACTCCGCTTTAAGCCCGGGTACACGAGAGATGGCAGAGGCCAACGTCCGAACGGTGTGAGTTGTGACGAGTTACTTTACGACGGAGACATGCTCTGGGCGGAGCGAGCTATTGCATAGGGCCCAAATGATATCAACGGCCTTGTTTCGCTCACGCAAGGGAGCCTTTCTTTTTTTTGAGTGTCTAGGGACCCTATTGGGCTAGTTGCTTTTACTATTGCAAGTAGGTTGGAATGAAATGCCAGTTCTAACCAGGCCAGTAATGGTACCGTGTATCGGAAATAATTCCACTGTGTATCCCGCAAATGTGGGTCAAGTTTCAAATTCTTCAACTGTAAAACCGGGTATAGCACATAGAGCCCATCTTCTAAACCCGAAGTAATTACTGAGCCTGATTTCGACTAGTGTGGTGCCTATGTGGCACTGGCCCCAGCCACCACCACATGACACCATTTCTCTCCTTTTCCACTCAAAAGATTAATAGTTAAAAAATAATATGAGACGCACATGTCACCACCCCCATCTTCTCTCTCTTCCTCTGCTCTCTCCCCAATCTTCTCTCTACCGGTTTTTTTAGTTTCGGTCTAATTTGTCCACCTCTACTCACCGGTGTTGCCCAAGAGGTTGATGTTAAGCCATACTATCAGGGCTCATTTGTGCTGCTCCAGGCCATGGGCCGATTCAATTGCTCTCACCCAAGACGGCCCAATCAAGCACACGAGTAGCAATACAAAGCAACGACAGCTTTGCTTCCAAAAGACATCGAGGAATAGTTTCAAACGAAGCACCGGCCAAGGCGACTCGGTGGCGGTGACCTAGGCAGCCGGTAGGCGTCCTTGTCTATTCTTCTCTATCCCCACCTCCTCTATTATTCTAGAATATTCCGGCACCTTTCCCGCTTGTATGCCCTTAATTTCCTTCTTCCTTGTTCTAAAGATCGCCACTAATTGTTGCTATTCTGAGTTGGTATTGTGAGATAGAGTTGGGTAGCTAACAAATTGGCATCAGAGCCATTCGATTCAACGGATTTCTCATAATGGCAGTGTGGGGAGGCGGGGGTCATCATTGCATGAGGGAGGAGGAATTGGGCAATGGAAGTACTCACACCCCATTGTTGTTGTTTTTTCCTCCTTGTTTCTAAGTTCAAGTTGAAGTTGTTGATGTCAGGGAATTCCGTTGCTAGACCCAAACTGCTGCTTATGTATTGGTATTCTAGCTATGCTTATATTCCGCTGTTGCCATATCTGATTGAAGGTTGCTACCCAGAGATTACCTAAAGTTGCAACATAAAGGTATAACTTATTTAATAGTAATGCATTGATTTCATCTTGTTATCGTGCGCACCAGTAACAGATTCCTGGAACTAGTACTTGCTACACGATTATGTAGGGAATGGTTTGTTGTTTCTGTACGGCATGCCCTCCACTACGCCATTGTTATAGTGGCTGAAGGGCAGGTCGTGATAGCTCATGTGTTTTTTAAAGAATTTCTTTCTATTGTTGCCATGTAACCGGTACAATCAACATGAGTGGATTGAGTCAACGAGCCATATCAATCAAAATTGTCTCAGGATTTCTTTTGTACTGGTTTTAGAAGATAGAGGATGCACTATACCCGATTTTGTGGTTGAAGGACATGATTGAAACTCAAGATATAGTTGAGGGATGTAAAGTAGACTTATTTGGTGCTAGCCGTTCAACTTTAATTGTTGCACAATGTCTTATTTTCCTTGTATGTCGGATGATATCATGTATAGACACATGATCATAAGTATTTTTCATTCGGGATGCTAGGTTTTGTGTGACTGGAATTGACCTTCAACCTAGCATTTGATTTGAGCAGACAACCGAGGATGGAGGGAGGGCCTTACGACGATGGTGATTATGACCATGTTTCTTCAAGCGATGAGCTCCTCTTTTAAGCCCTGACAACACAGGGACCTAATTAAGGTTTGGGTTTGGGCTTGGTGTGGGAGGTGGTTTGGGGAGGGAATGAGAGGGATTTTCTTGTCTTAGGGGGATGGGTTTGAAGTACTTTTGAACGGTGGTGCATTGGATTGGAGAAGCTCGGTGGTGTGACACTCCAGAAGAATTGGAGGAAAGAGGAGAAAATGGAAGAAAAAGAAAAGAAGAAATCAGCCCAAAGGAAAGGCTTTCAGCCTGTTACTGTAGCTTGAAGGTCGAAGCACTATAGTGCCCCACCCGAAACACTACAGCAGTCGAGTACTGTAGCACATGAGTATTGTAGCTTGGTGACACTATTCATAGTTTAGTCCCACCTCGGAAGTCCACTGGGAGGAGGATCAAGTTAAATAGGAGAGAGGCCTAGGGGCTATTAACTCCGACTCGAATCTTTTTGCATGAAGTGAGGACGAAAACACAAGGGTTAATTGTGTAGGTGTGGTCCAACAAATTGAGTTGGACCAAATGCCATATCCAGGACTTGGGTGTTAAAGGTGGGCAGGTTGATAATTGTGTAGGTGTGGTCCAACAAATTGAGTTGGACCAAAGTCCATATCCAGGTCCAGGACTTGGGTGTTAAAGGTGGGCAGGTTGAGAGAGATGGGTATGAAAGTCGAAGTGATGGCGGCGTGTCCGAAAACACGGGCCGCAGGAGGGCAACTCACCGCTACCCATCTTAGGGAGGAAGAAAGGGGGAGACACCGATCTGGTGGGCCTTTACGACATTGTTGGCCCCTTCCGGCATTTTTGAGCCCAGGGATGACGTGGCTATGCACTGGTGGTGGGGAGGATCAAGCTCGCAGAGTGTAGTAGTGATGCAAAGGAGATGCACATTGTAGAGAGAAACAGGGAAAAAAATATGGTGTTATAAGTGTGAACCTTGTGGACCGTCTAAAAGTGACTGAAATTTATAGGCATTCTTCAGATGGCTAGCTCGTTTTCGTGAAGTAAAGTGCGTCGTGCTTTTATATCATTTTCCCTAAACTACGAGATGATCGCTAGACACGCCGTCGGAGTGTCAATGTCTTGTAAAAGTGGTTGTGTTCATTATCCAAGGTAGCCAAAGGTTCAAGTTTTTTTTTTCGAGGAAGAAAAGGTTCAAGCTTTTGTATCATTTTTTTCAAGGATAAACTTTACAAAATGTATATACATGATAGATTTAAAGAAAAACTAATATGGCTGAATATTGCCATCCTTTTCAGGTTCAGCAAAGATAATCTTGAGACACATATCAAGTAAAAGCCTTCCCTTTTTTTTTTTGGAAACGACTGTGGTTTCTGATTTTAACTACTCTTCTGCAAAAGCTTGTTGCATGCTCAATCTTTTTCTATTTTCGAATATCTCCAATGGTCCCGTACTCAAATACAATCCTCTCGCAAAAACAGAGCAATACAATACGTCAAGAGTCTCGAGTTAGTTGGACATCTTAACGAACCAATGTTACCAGGTAACACCATTGATGCTGATTTGCTGAAAGCGAAAGCTTGAGGAAGACAATACTGCAACACAGCCCAAAAGGATCTCACATGAACGTGCCTTTCATCATGATGTGCAAAGATCTGAGGTGGATAACGCAAAATTAAGAAAGGCCTTCCGATTATTCCACAGCTTTTGGGTGATCGATGACGCGGAGTGCTTTGTTCTTCCAGCTAGCGAGCACACTACTATCTGCAAATTTTGCATCAGCCACAGAGTCAGCAACGATTCACGCAGGGCCAGTGACCCATCACCCGGGAGGAGTACGTACACTCACTCAGGACCATTCATGCAGATGAAGTATTCCAACTCCCTGTATACATCATGCGCCGTCCAGTTTGCCATAAAGAAGTTATTGAATTGGAGACAGCGATGCACGATCCTTCCATCGAAGCTAATCAAATGCAAGCTCAAAGCTATACGTGATCGGCCTCAGCCAAAGATAATTTCATATAATGTCAATGGTGACTGGCTGACTGCACCTCTCATGAGGTTCAGCTGTAATTCATCTGGGACAATGTTGCTTCATCACTCACGTGTGTCGATCTTCACTCTTCAGGAACAGAAATGAACATCTGTATCTACATGACTACATATGTTGGATCTGAAATTCAGAATAGCCAATTAGCAATTCTTGCTTGTCCAAGCAAAGAATATTCTTGGCAATCATGCACCAGGTAGGCAGTGCCGCGTGCCGCTATGGAAAAAAGAGCCATCTCCGTAATCAGCAGCGTAACTGTGCAGCGAATCAACGCATGATTGTGTCCGACGAGCGGCAAGTAGATTAAACATAATAGTAGTAGTGTATACACGTCGAGAGATTATCGGATAATCAGAGGCGAGCACAAGATTCCCTTCCCGGACAGAGAGGACGTTTCATTCCTGTAGGATTTTGCAGGGACATCGGCCCGTTTTGGAGGGACCTGATCAGCTGAGAGTTCCTCGAGTTCACGTCTTTGCGAGTCCCATCAGAGCAAGATCGTGTGATCTATTTCGGTGTGTCCACCCACATGGCTTTGCCTTCCTCTTCCTGGAGGCGTCTTTGTCACTTCTTCATTCCGGTCTGAATTCACGAGGAACAGGGGCGAGCAGAGCCAAGATGCTGTTACGTGTTATGTTCCTACTCGCAATGGTAAACTATCACATGGCAATCAGATGGTAATCTGAGAGTGTTCTGCTGAAAACTGCAATCCATCTGAACTTTCTGAAAACTGCTCCAGCCCCACCCTCCACTACTATATGTCTATACAGTATATACCACAAACGTAGGAGTAAGTGATAAGTTACTGCAGTTTTACATTGAGCCTTTTTGACTGGGAGTAAATATATGATCATTAACCAGAGATATGATACTATATCTTGCACCAGCATTTCTGTAGCAGCGATGGTGCTAGGCAACAACTTTGGGGGTGTTTGGGTGCAGGAGCATCACAATTCAGGATGGATCAAAACTGTTCAGAGAAGGACAGGAGATTATAACCGTAATGGCACACCATGTGCGGCTAACATGGCGTGGGAGAATCAACAAATGTTAGCCAGGAGAACTGTTGCTTTCACTGAAACCAGAGAGGGGAGCAGCATAGGTGCGTAGCTAGCTTGACACGAAGCCTAGGCTTTTTGCAAGGGAAAATCAAACTTCCCGGTTGCATAAAAAAGGGGTCAAGAACGTACGGCTTTGTGTCATCGGTAAAGATGATGTTTTGATATTTGAAGTTTGCAAGCTTGGCCTTGTGCATGGATGCATATGCTAGGTCGCAGCTTTATTTGAAGGCTGTTGGATTTATACACAACCTGCACGGTCATGCCATGTTCCACGCATGTGAGCGTCTGTATCCATGTGAGGCGCCTCCGTCCATCTACTTCCCCTAGTTGGCTAGTTGCATGCATGCTTCAGAGAGACAAGAGCCTACAGAGATGATTTTGCCCATTTCACACCTTATCCACCTTAAAATCTGCACCTGATCATTGACGGCGTGAAGAAACCAGAAATCTGGAAGTATTAACTAGCCTCTTTTAGCACATCTCCTCTTAGAACAAGGTTGATAAGACCCTCTTTGCATCCACGGATTTTCTAAGTCTCTATCACATCGGATGTTTGGACATTAATTAGAAGTATTAAATATAGACTATTAATAAAACCCACCTCATATTTTAGACTATTTCGAGAGACGAATCTATTGAGCCTAATTATTTCATGATTAGTGAATGTGATGATACAGTAAACATTTGCTAATCGTAGAATCATTAGGCTAAAAAAATCATCTCACGAATAAGACTTTATTTATGTAATTAGTTTTATTATCAGTCTATATTTAATACTTCTAATTGACGTCCAGACATCCGATGTGACATGAACTTAAAAAAGTTTCTGGATCCAAACAAGCTCTAATATAGCTCACTTGTATAATAGATAGGCTATAAGGTTGGCTGTAATCTTTCTCTCCCACTCTCTATACATTTAATGCATGTCTATAGGAGCACGTGCAAAAAAACAGGCTGTTAGATAAGAAACCACTCCCCTCTCTCTTTTGTCTCTCTCCTCCATATAAGGATATAGCCACCTTATAGCTCTCTTAGGCCCCGTTTGAAACTGCCGGGGAGTTTGGGTTTTTTATCGCATGCAAAACGAGATAGTCCTTTAACACAATATTAATTAAGTATTAACCATTAAAAACTTGAAAAATGTATTCATATGATTTTTTAAAAAAAACTTCTATATAAACTTCGTTTAAAAAAACACGCGGATAATCATTTTAAGAAGCGTGCTAACGAAAACGAGAGGGAAAAAATCGTTCTCAGGCTGATTCAAACGGGACCTTGGCTTGAGGAAGATTATTTCATACGTGTGTGGGGTAAGTTTTGTTCTGATCGATCATCTGATGTGTGTTTGTGCCCCGACAAAAACACGCTTTAATTCGTCCTTTGTATCATTCCCTGGCTCAGTGCTATTTGCAGAGGACTAATAAACTCATCTGAGCTTAATTAACTGTTGCTGACACTGGCAGAGTTATCACTTATCAGGCAGTGTCAACCTACCTGACCAGTACCACTTCACTCTAGCAGTAGAAAAATGTAGAAACGGCAACCAGATTATCAGAGATGGTCACCCACATATGGGCATCACTAAACACAAACCAGTTTATTAAAAACAAACAATGCCCACAAGCTGGAGTCGACATGCACGTGCACGCGCGCCCGTTGGATGCCGATCGCGTCGTTTTCAGGCAAACATATCACGTCGCGGCAGCGGCAGTACCACCACTCGCCACCACCCGGACACCGCCCCATCCCGCGCCCGCGCCGCGCGGCCGTGCGCCGCGACACCACCGAGCCGAGCACGCGCCCGCGCGAGCCGCACAGCGCGCAAGCTGCGGCGCCCACATCGGCGCCGCTTGTGCCAGTTGCAGTCTGAAAATTTCTCGGGCCGGAGGGTGGCTAGCGAGAGCCATGTGGGGAGTTGGAGGGGGGGCCCGCACGCGCGAGCGCCACTTCACCAAGCAGTTGGTGGCTGTTACGTGCGCGCGGGGATGGGAGGGGAGGGACACTCGCATGTGCGCCTGATTTGTATGTATTAACTGACGGTGGCCACCCTGCCCGGGTAGGGTCCGTAGGGAGCTGGCTGGCTAGCCCGGCCGGCCATTTTTTTTTTAACTTTCTCTGACCAAATCGGCGGGGAGAAAAAAGTATGCACGGCTCCGAGACGAGCATCCATTGAGAGTATCCAACCGCCACCGGCACTAGCTTTAGCTGCTACCATCGGCTTTTGGTTTGCTATAAATACATTCGGCTGGGAGCGCCGAGCTCTTCACTGCCAACCTCCGCTTCGAATGAGAGCGAGCTTAGCCGGCGTTTAGCTAATCCAGGCAACAAAGCAATGGCCATCGCCGGCATTCTCATCCTCCTCTTCTTGACCCGGCAAGCCTCCGCCGCCGGATACGGCGGCTGGCAGAGCGCCCACGCCACGTTCTACGGCGGCGGCGATGCTTCCGGCACGATGGGTGAGTATTAGCCGACGAATGCTAGCTAGCTGCAGCTCTACGGCAATGAAAGAGCGACGAAATGATCGTTTTCCTCTTGTACGCATGCAGGCGGGGCGTGTGGTTATGGCAACCTGTACAGCCAGGGGTACGGGACGAACACGGCGGCGCTGAGCACGGCGCTGTTCAACGACGGCGCGGCGTGCGGGTCGTGCTACGAGCTGCGGTGCGACAACGACGGGAGGTGGTGCCTGCCGGGCTCCATCACCGTGACGGCCACCAACTTCTGCCCGCCCAACTACGGCCTCCCCAGCGACGACGGCGGCTGGTGCAACCCGCCTCGCCCCCACTTCGACATGGCCGAGCCTGCCTTCCTCCACATCGCCCAGTACCGCGCCGGCATCGTCCCCGTCTCCTTCCGCAGGTGCGTCACATTCTCAAATCAAAATAGTACAGTAATCTAATTAACAAGTTTTTTTTTTGAGGGAACTAATTAACAAGTTTTTTTTGAACGGGTAATTAACAGGTTGATATCAAAGGAGTATTAGAACACGTACACGAACTGGCACGTTAAAACGTAGGAGTACTACTAGTGGTCAGTTATGGGTTGCGACTTTAGTCCTGTACCGCGCACGTCCGTCCTGGCAGGATCGGCCGGGTCGATTAAACACGCGACGTCGGTCGGTTTCAACTTTAGGCCGGGACCAGAATAGCTAAAGGCTCGCCCTGTGACCATTTAAGTTTTGGGTAGGACCAGCCTGCAGATTTGATACGTTGCATGCGGCCCGGATAGGCTGCTGCTGCTGCTGTTTGCTACTGTACGCATGTGCATGCTGCGTCGTGCCAGTGTAACCTCTGACGCGTACCCCCTCACACCGATTCGGTCGGATTCACCATTAGCTCGAGCTAAGAAAAACTTCATCTTTTACAGGTGTATATATCTGTGAAATTAACTGTGTGTTTTATCCTTTCAGGGTGCCATGTGTGAAGAAGGGTGGCATCAGGTTCACCGTGAACGGGCACTCCTACTTCAACCTAGTGCTGGTGACAAACGTGGCCGGCGCTGGCGACGTCCGTTCCGTCTCCATCAAGGGCTCACGCACCGGGTGGCAGCCCATGTCGCGTAATTGGGGCCAGAACTGGCAGAGCAACACGTTCCTCGACGGCCAGAGCCTCTCGTTCCAGGTCACCTCCAGCGACGGCCGCACTGTCACCAGCAACAACGTCGCTCATCCTGGATGGCAGTTTGGCCAGACCTTCGAGGGTGGCCAGTTCTAATCGCCGCCGTCTCCGGCAACAACATATACCGTCGTGTCCTTCTCCGTTTTCGTCGTCGTCTTCATTATTCTTCTTAATTTCTTTGAGGGGTTGATTGTTTTGCACAAGGAGAAAGAGGCCTCTTCGTTATAGTGAAGAAGAGGTTGTGGGCTATGCTGAGGCTGCTAATTAGCACCCGCTTAGACGTTTCCTTCTCTGGATTAGTCCAATAATGAAAGGACCAGTCCACCGTCAAGTGTAGTGGTAGTAGTAAAGAGAGTACTAGTACCTGAAGAAAAATCAATAATTGATTAAATTTCTACTTTTGAGCGTTCTTGTACCGGGGGTGATCGATGGCCTTGCAACGGAATTAAAAACCGCAAGGCCGTGTTTATTTATCAAGGAGCTATTGATGCTGTCCTAGCTAAGCTAGCTGTAGGCTGTAGCTTCTCCTATATAGCAGAGTGTTGGATTGGTGACAATGTCATATTTTCTCTGTTCCCTGTTTGTGTTGGCTGTAATGGAGCATTCAATTAAAGGCGTACTTATTCTTCTGTGATGGATTAATTGATGCGAACTTAATCCCCGGCCGGCCGTATCTTCTAGTCACATGGGGTGAGAGATGTGTTCTCGTTTTCGTGGGGGCATTCTTGTCGTGCCTTTCTACAGCCACGAGCATTGTCGGTCGCCGTATGTGACTGATCATAAACCTTGTGTTGGCCCTCGATTATCCTTTGCTTGCGTCCACACTCCACACGCTTGAGCAGTGCAACAAACAGCTACTACCTATGTGATTTGGTCTCGTTTTCGTACGTGCAAACTTTTGAAGGTGGCGGTGGAGACTGGAGACTGGAGAGTGTGCAGTTTGCTGCTAGCACTGCTGCTGCTGTTAGTCGGTGCCGTGCAGTGCTTGGACTCCCGGCGCTTTATCGCTTTTGTCTCCCCTGTCGGACGCGCGCGGCGAAAATGTGCGGTGCACGAGATGACGAGACCGGGCGGGTCGAGCCGAGCAAACCGCTCTCGCGATTACGACGCGAACGATGACGCGGAGCTCGTCAGGTCACGGAGACGGCATCGATCACGGCAATACACACCCCGTCAGCTCGCCGCGCGCGGGGGCGGGGCGGGGGCGGTTTTGGCGGGTGCATCAGTCTCCAGCGGCAACGTTTGGTCTGGTGCTGACCCGAGAGGCGTGCGTGACGCATCGATGAGAGCGACGCGGAACCGTTCCCTAACTCATGAGCCGCTCATCGTTGGATTTGCTGGAAAGGGAGTAACGTCTTTGCGTGCAGCTTGCATGCATGCGTGGTTGGTGAATGGCGACTTGGTGTGTGACACACTGCGTGACACTACCGCACACGAAACGAAACGACTCAGCCGCCATGGGAAAGCTCAGAGACCAAAATCGTCAACTGCAAGGCCCATACGAGGAGTCGTCATTTGTGGCCTGTACTCAGGCTTTCGAGCGACGACAGCCATCGAAAAGCTCCAAGGCCCATTGACAGTGCCCACATGCTCAAGTGGACTCTGACGGTCTGACCCATGATAGAGAAAATTTTGTTAAGCTTGGTCGTGTCAAGGACAGAAAGTTAAGATGACTTATTTATTGGGCCTTCAGCCCACAAAGCCCATACCTGGGCTTCGTCGAGCCTATAAATAGTCTCCCCCTTGGGCGGCCACAAACCCTAGTAGAGGAGAGTACCAACCCCTGCGCCGCCGTCTCCGATCGTCAGCCATGGTAAGGAGCTCGACGCTTCCAGATCCGGCCGCGGCACAGCAGCGCCGCCGTTCTCTACTTCTTGTCCGCTCTGTCTCCCGATTAGTCCCTTCTGATTGGTTTGATCCTCTCCCACGCAGACCTTCAAGCGCAGGAACGGTGGCCGCAACAAGCATGGCCGCGGCCATGTCAAGTACATCCGCTGCTCCAACTGCGCCAAGTGCTGCCCCAAGGTGCGTGGATTGAGACCTTTCTTGTAGATTTGCCCTCGTTCGTATTGCTGCTACTTGAGATTTGCGGTTTCGGCTGGCTGATTCGGTGGTTCTTGCAGGACAAGGCCATCAAGAGGTTCCAGGTGAGGAACATCGTTGAGCAGGCGGCCATCAGGGATGTCCAGGAGGCTTGCGTCCACGACGGTAACAATCTTGCTATGAGTTGACTTATGTCAGAAATCTGTTTATCGCATTATTGATTGGTAGAAACTTACCGGGCCGATGTCTTGTTGGTTTAGGGTACGTTCTCCCTAAGCTGTACGCTAAGGTCCATCACTGCGTCTCCTGCGCCATCCACGCCCACATTGTCCGTGTTCGCTCCCGCGAGAACCGCAGGGACCGCAGGCCGCCAGAAAGGTTCAGGCGCAGGGTATGACTATTATCCTTTGTTACTACTTTCACAGCTATATTCAACATTGATTTGTTCGTTAGTAAACTGCTGAACAGTATAACAATTTGTGATCTCACTAAAATTTACTGCTGTTGATTCAATGTTACCTAGTTTTAGTCTCATACCTATAGTGACTGGGTAAGTGGGTATTAATTGTAGATATGCTGTGCTAATCATATCTGCTTATTCTCTTGAATACAATGCATCTTTGTACTTGTTGTAGCTAAACTGTTTCCACAGTTTTTGTTAGTAAAGGGACTTTTATATAGCTTCAAAATTTTTACATAGCTTTGGAAATTTTACCTGCGGCTGTGGCGAAATACTTGTGGTTTTAGCTGATCATTGAGAATGGGAAATACTGTGTGCTACAAAAAGAAATTATTGAACTTATCAGTGTAGTAGTGTAAATTTAATTGATGATCAAGACAGGGGAAGTATAATAAGAAGAATATAGTTTGCTGACCTGATTAATTTCTTAACATTGCCAATATATGTTTGTTCTGTTCGGGTCTTAGTTATATCCCAGTCTTGTAAAGTTTTAATGTACTATTGTAATATTACTTGGGTCTTTACACTGCCCTGATGGCAATTATAGCACCCTGTGGGGTGATATATATGTATCACCATATTTTTTTCACTGTCAGCTGATGGTCATGATTTAGCTGATCATTTTAGATTGGGAAATGAAAATCAATATTATATTTTATTGTTCAATGAGATGCACTTCTCACCGTTGCATTAAAGCTATAGTATTCGATCGACTTGTTTCACTACCATCATTTGCAAGTTGCATATTCATGCTTTAAAGGTTTTATGCCTTTGCATTAGATGTCTTGTTTCTACGCCATTCAACTTGTCTGGGACGTTATGTCTGCCCCGATGGCAATTGCACTGTGCCTAAGGGATGAACAGGTCCCCATATTTACATCCATTTCGTTCACTTTGTCAGCTAACAATTATATTTTTAGCTGATCATTAAGGATGGGAAATTTACTTAATGGTTGTATTCATTAGAAGTCGTTCATCTGTTGTAGCAGCATCTCAACTCTGTTGTTTTCTCTGGATTAGAACTGAACATGTCCCCATGCTTTAATGATTGTATTCTCTGGATTAGCAGCACAATTATGATTTATTGAAATGCCCATCTTTCATCAAGTGCACACAGAGTCATGTTTTGTTCACTCCTTGTAGTAACACAAATCTGATTATCAGTGTTTCTCAAATTTCTCCGTATATAGATTTTCCTGCTAGACTGCCATTATCTATTAGTTTGTCCGTTCAATTCTTCTTTTTAGTAAGACATTGTAATTTGTCACTAATCTGTTATGTGTATTCTAATGTACAGGAGGATAGGCCTACTGGACCTCGCCCTGGTGGTGCTGGTGGACCTGGTGGTGCCCCAGCTGCTGGACCTGGTGGTGCCCCGAATGTTGCTCGCCCCTAAACAGTTGTAGTCGCTACTTGCTACTTTATGTTATGCCCTGTTAATGGCGCCATGGGTATCATCCCTATGATGTTTCATGAGGGCCAAAGTCATTCTTAGAATTATGTTGTACTTCGTGATTGGCAGTGCGACAATGGAAGTCTGAATTTTTGCCAGGGTTGTTTATCCGTTTTGGAACGCTATCACTACTTTTTGACTAGTTATTGTCTATTCAATCGAAAGTTATTATGTGATGTTTTCTTAGGGTTTCAGTACTGTCAATTTGAAAGTGGTGGTATGCAAGGGACCAAGCTGTCTGACCACTGTGCCGTGTTCGTTCAATTGATTGCTATCAGGGCCGGTTACACACTTACCCCCAGTTCGTCCTTGTGTTAGTCTCGTTGTATGATTGATTGACAATTGCGACAACAGTAGTGTTATATCGATTATACGAGTCATCTTTTTTAACTCTGTCGTTTTTTTAAAAAGAAATCAAACTAAAACTGATATTTTGGCAAATGTTTGTTTTGAGTTCGTGTCGGTTTGCGTCAAAGATTTGGTTGGTCTGCTGCGGTTGTTTTAGTTGAGTGAAAACTAACTTTCTTGTCGGCCCATGAAGCTTGTGGCTTGGCATGGCAACTGGCAAGAGGAAAGAACATACAAGACCACGGGCCGCGGCATTGTCGTCTCCCTACAGTCTTTTTCAGCAGTGGCAGCTTGTAGCGCTGCGCCGTCGGGAGATCAATCGCGTTGCCATCATGGTCACATCAACCTTATAAGAATTTATATATCCCTAAATATTTGATGCCGTTGATTTTTTATATATGTTTGACTACCTGTCTTATTCAACAAATTTCATGTAATTATTAATTAATTTCTTAAATATACTTTTATGCATATATATATATATATATATATAGCTTTACATATTTTATAAATATCTTTAATAAGACTAATGGTTAAACATATGTTAAAAAATTAACGGTATCAAAATATTTAGTGACGAAGGGAGTACTAATTCACCAGCGAGGTGGCGTGGACGGGCAACTCGCCGCCTCGCCGGTGGGCGTCGCGTGCTACGTCGTGGACGGCAGACGCGCCGCGGCTGGGACCGAGGACCAGCGGTGGACCTGGTGAAGGCAGACAGCAAGGCGACTCGTGCAAGATCTGATGCCGATCGGATTGCCAATGTCAAACATGCGGCCAGGCACCATGCGTATCACCACTCCTTGCGTGGTTCTCTCCTGCGAATCATCGGAATCATTCGAGGGGCCATCTTTGCTTTTGCTCCGGTCATTGTTTTGTTCTCCTCGCCTTTCCTTTGGTCTCTTTTGCGGCGTCCAAGCAAGGAACCGATCGATCGATGTTGCCAGTTTGCCACGTTCCGTTCGTAAAGGTTCGTGTATATCTGCACCTTGGTTTCTCTGCTCATTGACATGATACCGCAGCGTTAGGTTTGGCTCGTCTAGTCACCCTAATAGCTAAGCAGCACCGCGATACAAAAGACACCTGAAAAGCACAGTGAACTCGTGATGGTATATATACATATATGTTAGGAGCCGATTCCTTGATTATTCGTTCGACAATTTTTGGACTGCTTGACACAATGCCTGCAAGTTTTATATACCCAAAAACACACACATGAAAAGTAGGGAGAGTGAAGTGAAACGAAACAATCAACAATTACGGGTGCAAATTTTGACCGTCTATGACCACGTACACATGCTGCAATGGCCAGACGATACTCTGTCACTTTCTGCGTGCTTTTTTGGCCGCAGTTGCAAGGCCGGAGACAGATCGCTGCGCGGCTGTCACTGCTGAATTGACTCGCGATCCTTTCACCTGTGACTTCTCCATGGAAGCTTCGGCCAACAGTGGCCTGCCTGCACGAGCTGATCTCTTTCTGTCTTGCACTCTGAGCGAGAAAGACACAGTACAGTATCTGAAGGTCACAGGAGGCTAGTTTCTCCTGTTCACAACATCTGTGCATGTACATGTGTGTTGACCTGGGTGCCCAGCCAAGAGCACGGGACAAAAGCTGGAGCAGTGTGATGCGATGTGGTGATCTGGCTAGGGCCACGAGGGGCAGATCATTGATTGCCCTTTGGTTGTATAGCTTGCAGAATTTTCAGACACAACGAAATTTACATCCAGCCACTGCATTATGGTTACCTATTCCATCCGTCCTAAATTAATTTTATTTTTAAAATTAGACACAGTATTTAAGACAATACTTTAACCAATAATATTCATGTAAGTAAGCATTTTTAAATTAAAAAAGTTGTATTTTATAATAGCTTTGTTAGTCACAAATATAGTAATACTGTTTTTACATGATCATCTTTTTTATTTTCTTATATTAAAAAGGTTTGACTTACACCATTGCAGAAGCAAATTCTTTTTGGGGAAGAAGGTAAAAAAAAAGATACAATACTAACCTAAAAACACGAAGATTCGTTTCGCGATTTAACAGCAAATATCATCGTTTCTCCATTCTCCTATAGTCAATGGGAGTATGGATGAATCACTAGGCTAGATCGGCGCATTCCAGGCGATGGATTTGGGCTTTCCGGGCGGGCGGCCGCCGCGTCCGATCAGCATCGCCTGGATTGAATGGCCGGATTCCAGGCGGCGCGGCGGCCCGTCCGCAATAAGAAAAAAAAATGCAAAAATC
>CM002483.1:15286655-15317418 GCA_000325765.3 Leersia perrieri | reverse complement strand
CATTTATTAAAAATACTTCCTAGGCTCAATTAATTCCCAGAAAATTCCAGAAAATAGTTGAGGCCTTAAAGTATTTAAATAAATTTTATCTTGGCCACTTGTGTTGAAATTTTCCATAGATTTTAACCTAGTCTTTCTTTTTCATTTTAAATTTATTCTAGAAAATAATTTCCACAAGAGATTTATATGATTTTGAATTTCAGTTTGTTACATTGCTCTTTGGCATGGAGGGCGGGAAGTTTACGGGCGAAAGTCTAGCCTTCGGGCCGACAACGGCGACGCCTGTGGGTGTCGTTTTCCTCCTTAAGGCGTTGTTGTGTAATCCTGCTCCTCCCCGTGGGTTTTTTCAGGTGAAAACCATGTCCTGATCTTAGGCGGGCGGTGACGGCGCAATCGTCGTTCCCTTGTTGAAGGCGTCGCTTCGAAGAACCTATACCTTTGGGGTGCCATGGGGCTGTTCGGGTTTCAGTAGCGAGGGTTATGGTGTTAATGCGTGGTGTGGTGGTTTTTTCGTTTTCCTGATTATGGTTTAGCTGTGGGCTATAATTTTATATCGTTTTTTTTCTGCTCTATTAATATATACGAAGCAAAACTTTTGCCCTCCTTAAAAAAACAATGAATGCTAGAGGTGGACGCAACGGAGTTCAATCAGCTGCTTTGTGTGCCCGGCCGACATGTGGGCCAACACTATTTCATAGGCACACAATACTGGCCTAAATGGATCTACGAGATTGAGGGTGCCCATTAAATTGACGACATGACGTAGGCCTAGCATGATGAATTGATGACAACAAAAACTCTACGTCCCAATAGTATGGTAGCATTACCCACATCACTCTTGCAGCTCTCCAGTGTTATCTTCCGGCCTAATGGGTTTCTAGTTACTCTGCAGTACACACAAAAAAAAGTGTAGTAGTAGTTAAACGAGCAAGCACGCGGCGTAAGTAGTAGCAGCCGTAGGCAGCACAAACAGCAGTGGCAGGAACAGCGGGTTGCATGCGTCCCAAATAGTTATATAAAAATTCGAAAATTTTTGATTAAATGTGTTATGATAACATAAGTTAAATTTTGCCTATATTTGGACATATAAAATTAACAAAATTTGACACTGCGCAGTGTAGACATAATTTGTAATTTTAGTTTTTCCAAATGTAGATCAAATTTGAAATTGCATGTTTGTAAGCTAACTTATATTATCATAACACGTCTGACCAAAATTTTTCAAATTTTTATATAACTATTTGGGCCGCATGTAAAACCTAGATGTATAAAAAGAGTTTCCTGGGTACGGTATGTCGCTTCCACAACACTTATAGGGAAGCAGGGAGAGCAGCAACATGTGCCACTGTTGAAGCACATGACCTGACCACGCACTGAACCCAGACCATGTATGATCAGCGAAAGATCGATCGATCGATCGAGCAGCTCGAGCTGGAAAGAGGCGTATAGATCGATATATAGACTGATAGCTATAGCAGGCAGAGATGCCTTTGTTGATCCTTTCCGTTTCCCCCCAATCTCTCCTCTCTGAAATCTGAAATGGATACGATTGTGTACGGTAGCAGCTGATGTGACCCAACCTCGAGCTAGCTTTGGCTCCTCCGCCTTCAATTCGATCGCGTATGCTGTTACCAACCGAAATTTCACTGCTCGCACGCGACGGCACGATCGGTCGAGCCGGACATGGTACATGGAGAGGAGGACGTACTGCGTAAATGTAAATCAGTAAATGCCTTAGCCTTGCCCATGCACAGCACAATTGCACTTGCACAAGACGTCGTCCAGGTCGGCGAGATGCTCGAGCCGACCAATGCGCCAAGAAGGCAAGAGCTATACCTATACGGCTATACGCACTGGTCTACCGTTGCTGCTGATGATGCAACATCTATCATATGGACGGCGACGCGGGCGCGCGGCTCGATCGACGCAGTCACGCAAGTGGTCTAGTCAGCGGCATGCATGCTGGGCGAGGCGTTGTCTCTGTCTGCACTGGGAGTTCGATCCAAAGATGGATCCCAAAGATGGAGAAGAAGCTCCGTGCTGCAGGGCATGGCCGGTGAAGGGACAGGTCAGTGACTACATCGGGATGCCTGAGAGACTGACGAGCCTGCAGCTGCCCAATCGCGCGTACGTACGTCGTAGCCGGCTTTGCCTCGCTTCCATTTCACATCCAAGATTTTGAGCTTTTGGTTATTGTTTCAGGTCCGATCCGTCTTCTTCTTCGGTTCTTCCTCCTGATCATCCTGGAGCTGGCCAATTATTTGGGCATTGATCAGGTAGCTGCCATTGCATGCCTCCATTGGGTTGGTCAGGTCCAGATCCTTATGGTCGGTCCAAAAAATGGAGCCACGGCCAGTTTGCTGATGAAATGGCAGGCATTCGATGTGATGGATGCAGAGCCTCGCCTAGTCGCCTAGTTATAGTTTCGTTTCCCCTGCATGCTGCTCTGCAGTGGACTAGCTTCGTTCAGCATGTACTATTACATGTGTTTGATTAGGTGGATCACCGAAGAAAGCTTGGAAATTCATTTCTGCATCCAAAAGTTCCAAACTTACCAAAGGGCGGTGATCATGCATGCATTATGCAGACAATGCAATCGCTTTATGTGAAATCAGAAAACGTGCCCGACTGTGAAACTGTAGTAACGCCGTGACCTGAACAGAAAGAAAGCACGTATCGATCAGTAGGCAAAGCTATTAAAGGTTCTTGACATTGGCAAATGCTGCGTCAAAACATGGTCCAAATCTATCGCTGTCTGCACCAGATCTGCGTGTCGGAGAGACCAAACAAACAGGCCCCACAATCTAGGGAACAAGATTGCACGATCGAAACAGGCAACTTTGACTAGCATTCATTAGCATATGGCACCAAACGAGAGAAACCAAGAGAGTACTTGATCCATATCTCGTCTCTCCGGTGGTGATTAGTGTAGAACCGGAGAACACGGCTAGACGGCTAGTGCGAACTCGACCATGCCACAAAAGAAAAAAAATGCATAGCTCGGGAATTGCTTACTGGTGAATGGTGATAAAGAAATGGACCAGTGGACAGGTGAACTGATTCAGGGGCATAATTAATCTAGTGCAGGAATCTTAGGCGAATCGAACAGCTGCAGAAACACTTGACCATAGAAATGAAGACAAGACCTTACCTTGGCCCTCGTCGAGTCCTCATCTCGTGTGTGTGTGTGTGTGTGTGTGGAGTGTGGACCACTAAAATGACCATGCGTAAGCCTGATAGGTACCATAGTGTTTGTGTGCACACATGCAACAACGTGGTCCTTGCTCCTGCCGTCCTTGTGTTAACCCACGGGCAAAAGTAACCAAGGACAACAAAAGGAGTGACCGTGTACGTACAAGCTTCTATGATGAATGTGTGTGTATGGTGCTATAAATAAGTCATCTCTTTGCTCACACGAGCATAAGCTAATACAGTACAGACAATTAGGAGAGGGAGTTGTCACTTTAACGGACAAACACGAAACGTTTATTAAGCATATGTTTGGTTTGGGGACGGAATGGGACGGGTTAGGTCCATTGCTATTCTTTTGGGTGGCATGGCCCTATTATTTGTTTGGTGGTTACGAATTGGAGTGAGCCCAATTTTTATTTGGTTTGATGGATATGATGGGTTGAAATGATTTAAGGTAGTTGTCCAGATAGAAATACCTCCTGACGACATTACCTCTCAGATCGTACTAACTAAAAATTAATAGTTGTTTATATCATAATTTTTCTAGTATGGTAAAATTTACTAAAAGAAAATCAGCATAACTTTTCTTCCTCACATGCATGACCTCGTTGCGCCAACTAGCGGAGGAGGCACGAGGCCGCGGTGCCTAGCCACACGCATGACCTTGCCGCTGCCATCGACATTGTTCTTGTTGTCGCCGGCATGGGGACAACAAGACAATGAGGAAAGAGGAGTGGCAAGGGAGGATGGAGGAGACTGCGGCTGTTGATGGGGTGCATGCAGCAGCCACCACCGATGACTTGGGCACACACGGTTGCTGACACGGGCTCAGGTGGAGGTGTATGTCTCCGCCATTCACGCGATGTTGGTGTGTCGCCGATCTGGATCAATAAGAAAAAGGGGCGAAGTCGCCGTCTGCTGGCGCACGCGGTCGACGTTGGTTGGAGCCTGGAGGTCACTGGCTCACCGCGCCACTGTCTCTCACACCCTGGTTTCCGATCTCATTTGCAGCGGCGAAGAAATGATGACCGGGAGGTGAATCGGGGGAATACAGAAATATGATAGGGTCACCTCCCACTCCCAGCCGTGATGGATCACGTGCGCCTCGCGTGTCACACAAGGGAGAGTTGGATCGAAGCTATTTAGTAGTTTGGACGGATCGATTGAACCCAAATATTAGGGGAGTATTCCCATTGATGTCCAAACAACCTATATAAGACAAAAACCAAACACCTGCAAAAATAGGATAGCCCTAACCCAACCCACCAAATCCATGCAACCAAACACATATTGAGTGATGAGGCAACATGTGCTTTGAGGGTCTAGCTTTCTGATGACTTTCTCTAACGGTCTACTGAGACTATGTCCAGGGAGACGGAAGTAAGGAACATTGACATCATGATTGATCGTTAGTGTTGACATCAACTACGCCAACCAACCCAATGCAGCACCAAACCACACCACATGAACAGTTGGTCCGTAGAAGTTCAACTGCAACTAAGACAACTGATTATGGCAATGATCATACCTCACAACACTAGCTAGAGCCTGGATTTGGCGGCGAAATTATAGATATAGTGTAGCTAAGAATCTAAGATGGAAGGATAGGAGTACTAGGATGCCAATGAAGTAAGAGGGTGTGGTACCATGCTAGGAGGGGTGAATCATCATGGAGGCAACATGGCGGAGTCGCTGAGACAAGATTTCACTAAGAGTAGGGATGAAGCATGTTATTTTGATTTGTTTCACTGGAACTCTCTCTAAATTTTGTTGTTTTTCGAATGAAAATCTTTACCATGTGTAGGGTCCATGCCCAAACCTCCCCACACAAATCCACCCATGTCTATCGAGATGTAGTTGTATTGAGAAGGTAGTAAGTGGCTACACAAGTAAACCGAATCGAAAAGCTTTTGGCCCGAATTGGTAATCAAGATGATGATATGGTATGTCGTTGAGCTATAAAACGTGATGTTTAGGTTCTCCATGGTAAAATAAGAGGTTAGGTACTGCAGAATGATGGGTAAGATGTCAATTGTGTCTTGGGCAACACCAAATTTTGAAGTTTGGTCATACCAAAATTTTCTATTAAAATAAGCGCTAGATTATATTTGGTTCAAATTATGTTTCTTAAGGCGGTGGTTGAGACGAGAAAACCAACATATGCCGACCTACATATGCAATTTATCTTATCCTGCTTTCATGAAGGATGGTGTTGGCACTTGGCACCAACCTTGAAGGGAATGCTAAGCTTAGAGAGGGAACTATATCGCAACAACAAGCTAGGATGTGGTAAAAACATAAATGGTGGAATCTTAAGCCTGTGAACACGCTAAGCTCAAACTTTATTTCCAATCATGTTAAATTTTGGACCATTGTATTTTTCCTAAGATTTTTCTAGGTGCGATGGAAAAAAAAATCAAAGGGCATGCGAGGAAGGGAATTCGATCCCCATGACCTCCCGTGTGCAACAAGAGCATTTAACTATTTGTCACTTTTACGGATGACACTTTAATTGTGTCTATGACAAGCGGGACAGGCTGAGTCAGTGTCAGCTGGTCCGGATAGCATTTCATATGCCATCCTATCCGTAAGAGTGGCAAAAGATTAATTATTCCTGTGCAACATGCCTACCGCCATGCTAGCACAAAGTGTTACATACAATATATATACATACATACATACATATATATATATATATATAAACTACATGAAAATTACAATGTATACTATTATTACACTGTATTTACATTTGACATATTTTCAACAAAGGTATAGTAATAGATTTTAGTTTGACCCATTATTTATCCCAATAATTCGCGCGCACCAAGGCAAATTATAATTGGCTACCTGCCATCATCTCGATTTGTATCAGGAAACGATTTGAACCATAATCACATGAAAAACCAGACCTCGATCGCTAACATAACAGCATTACATGAAGACATGAAGTACGTAGAACAACAACACAAGATATGCAAAATAAACCGGCGCTCTCTCTTTAGGTAGAACAACAAACACAAGACATGCAAAACAAACCACACACATTCTCTCTCTTTTTCTCTGTTTCTAGAACAAGAAAACAAGGAAAGAGAGAGACCGCGAGATCAGCGGGTACTTAGGTGAACGACTGAAACGCAGCTACCCTACGCCGTACGTACTTTGTGCGCTCCGATATTAAATTTGACCTCTACTTGCTTGGAGAGTGAGTATATTAGCTCAGCGGGGAGCTGCACTCCCAGTTGCGATGCGGCTACAGTGCGGACGAGTGGTCGCCGAGAGCAAGACGAATTCGGCACACGCACCCACACGCGCGCCCGCGTAGTTCCATCCCCCTCATCTCCATGTCTTCTTCCTCCCTGTCCCTCTGAAAGCCAGCCAGCTAGCCGGCCGCCCCGCCGCTTCTTCCCCCCACATCAGGTCATCACCTTTGCCATTTTGCTACTAATCTCTCTTACCCAGCCACTAGCTAGCTCACTAGTCACTAGACGGGCACCTCCTCCAAAAGGCAGCAAGCTTAGGGGGCTAGTGCTTTTTAGCTGGCTGGTGATAGATGATGGCGACCTGCATGAGTTCTAACCGGCCGAGGAGGAGATGGAGTGGCGGATCCAAGCTCGCCGTGGCGTGCCTCGCGGCGGTTGCCGTCGCTTCCCTGCAGCTCTGCTGCCGCTGCGGCTGCTTCGCTGCGTGTGGCGGCGGCGCCTGCGTCGACGTGCTCCGTTCCTCGGGTAAGCAGTACTGCAGTAAGCGCGACTGGCAGTTGTGAGCCGGTTCCTTGCAGCTCTTATTTACTCTTTCTGTGCAAAGTTTTGTGTAGTAGAAACTAGAAAGTGCATGTGTTCTCTTTGGTGTTTGGTGTACTTCCTTGCTTTCGTTGCATCTGGCTAGCTGCAAAATCAGCTGGTTTTCAGATCTGAGAGTTGGAAAACTATAGGGATATATATGTTGATACTTGTACTGTGGCACAGAACTCTACGTTTCTTTAGCGTGTTTTGATGATACGAGGCGTTAACTCGTTCCAGTTTCCTCTCGCTGAACAGATTTCGGGAGGGTGGAAGGAGCAGCAGCTGCCCATTCCGGTGACCTGCTGGTGAGTTATTCTGCAACATGCATCTCTCCTGCTAGGCACTTCTCCAGTCTCCACTGTAATCTGTTACTCCTATGACTCCTATGAGAAAAGTAGAAAACCACCGGGTCACAGGCTAGGCTAGGCATCTTCCGTTGTCTTCGCGTCGCTAGTTGTTTGCGTCAGCTGACGGGTGACGAGTCAAATCACACGGCTGCAAGTTGCAAAAGATCCCAAGATCCCACGTTTAATTCATAATCGAGACTTGCATGCCACAGTTGACGGCGATGCACAAGCTCGCACACACGAGGGCGGCCATCCGTTGTTGGCTTGTTGCTGGTTGAACACCACCCACCAACACGTACGAGCACGGCGTTGCACGCCGGCGGTGGCCGGCTAGCTGATCGTATGAGCAAGGGAGCGAGATCGAGCGGGCATTAGAATACACAAGTCGCCGGTAACCCGTTTCGTAGTACCGTACGTACTGACTACTGACGCATGACATAGCTGGTTAATAATCAATCGATGTGCATGTGTGCATGCAGGAGTCCGAGCAGGAGGGTGGTGACCACTACCACTACCACCACCACCACCAGCAGCCACAGCACGTCGGGGTCGGGCGTCGCCTGCTGTCGGGAGGTCCCGGGTCGTACCCGCCGCGGTGCACGTCCAAGTGCGGCAGCTGCAGCCCGTGCTCCCCCGTGCACGTGTCCGTCCCCCCCGGCGCCGTCCTCGTCACCACCGAGTACTACCCCGAGGCCTGGCGCTGCAAGTGCCGCAACCGCCTCTTCATGCCCTGACCTCCACCCCTCTTTCCTCGCGTGTCGCTCGTGTGCCGCGCGCGTCTCTCAACTCTCTCAATCCAACCGAACGTGACACCGAGAGCGTGACTCGCAGCCGGGTTGGTGCGTGCGCCGTCCGCTGCGCATCGTCGCGTGGGGGCATGGATGCATGGGTGCGCGCCGTGACCGATGGCGCGGTGGGAGACCACCAGGCGCCGTGGCCCGTGGCACGGCGGCAGGGGGCCGGGTCGTATGCATGTTGTTAACTGTGAAAACTGCGGCAGTGGGCTACTGTGGCGATGGCTTTTGGTTGGACCTACCACGAGGGGGATGGCGCAGGTGCAGGCCAGGCCGCGCGCGGGGGCAGAGGAGATGAGGAGGAAAGCTGCTGCCCCAGGCGACTCTTCATGTGATCCCTGTGCATATCATTCTTGGCTAGCTACCTCGCTTGCTAGTAGTGAAACTGAATATAGGGTGTGTACTACTACCGAGTTCCTGTATGCATGTGTATCCCTCTCCTTTTCTCTCGTAGTTAGACTTACTTCGACGATCACGCTGCTATACTTGCCTATTTGGTGCTTTCAATCAGTTTCTTGCGTTTTTTTTTTCACCAGGCAATCAGCAGATCACGTCTATATATCCACTTTACTCACCTGTAACAAGATTCATCTTGTAATCTGATGGTATCATGCTGTAATATTTGAATATGTGTACGCGAGAACATGTTACATGAATCCTCGTGCTATGCGCGACATGTCCTGCAGCAGTCAGCACACAGCAGCAAATGGCCGCGCAGACATTTGGTGCGTTGCTGGTGAAGTTTTACTACTGGCCGAAGTGGCGCACGCTGCACGCACGTACGGTTAGCCTGCGAACGGGCAGCGTGGTCGTGGTGGCAGCGAACGCGTGTGTGTGCGCATTCGTGGGGGGCCACGCGTACTGCAGATCGAGCTGCGGTGCACTGGACGCTGGCTACGCGAACCACCGCCCGAGTTTACCTCTCCCGAAGCGGTAAAACCTGGCGAACTCACGCTCCTACAGTACGCCCTCTGTTCATGGACCTAACCCCCGGTGGCCGCCGACCCGTCCAACCATCAACAGTGTAGACAAATAGTCACGGCCCGGTTGAGTCCATGCCTGATATATGCAGGCAACCAACAGTGTGATTGTGCAGTGTTTCTCAACTTTTTTCCTTTCATTTTTCTTTTCTTTAGAGAGGGGATGCCCAAAACACAGTGTCTCTGTCCTGACCGTGACAGTACTGTAGTCAGTACGACTTGGGATTCTGGTTGCTAAATGGGCCTAAACACTTCAGGTTTCGTTCGAGCAGAGAAGGCCCAACTTTATGGGCCTGTTCTACCAGATCATCATGTGGGCCAGAATTTCGGCTACTCTAGCCCATATCAGTACCACATCACGAGGTGAAGAGATGCAGAAATCCCCTCAAAGTGGAGGGCCAAATCGAAAAAGACGCATCTTCCCCGCCCGTCTAGTTCGTCCCCACATCGCCGCGGCGACCGCTCGACGCCAACTAACGGCGGCAGGTAGGAGGAGGAGGAGGGAGCCGACCAGCCGGACCGGAGGAAGTCTAGCCTCCTCGCCTGCGGCGTGCAGGCGAGCCGCCGTGTAATGCAGGGGACGAGGGCGTCCGTTCCCAGCGCGCTGCCGAGAATCGCGCTCCGCTTGCCGCGCGGCCGGATCGATTCGGATGGGGTCGATCCGTTCGGAAAGGGGATCTGCTTCGTTCGGCAGCTGATTAGGTGAGGCTAGTTTTGTTTCATATGCGATGTTAGATTTCTTGGTGGGATCTGGTCCTGGATTGTTGCCGGGCTTCACTCGATTTGATAGAAGCTGTTGTCGATTGGGAACCTCTTCCATTTGATTGTATCGTCAGTGATTTTGAAGCCAATGATATTTTTTTACGGATGCTTGAAAAATCGACTAATGTTGTTCTGTAACCTGAATGCCATCAATCAACAACAAAATATTGCATATTGTAATGTCTTAAAATGCCTTATTATTTTGCCATTTCCTGTATTACTTGTGATGAGGCCATTTGGGCTATGGATGTGGGACTTATCTGCCATTGTTGACATTTTGCAGATAGCATCTAGGTAGTGAAGATTGAAATTGATTCTACTGGGAATGCAGAGATATGTGCCAGTCAGTACCACTCTGTAGATAGACCCATTCTGAATTTGGACGTGGTGCTGATAAAATGGAAGAGAGAAGTGTGTTGATGGAACGGTATGAAATTGGGAGACAATTAGGACAAGGAACCTTTGGTAAGGTTTATTATGCTCGTAATCTTAGTTCTGGTCAGTCTGTTGCAATAAAGATGATTGATAAGGACAAGATCTTGAAGGTTGGTCTTATGGAGCAGATAAAGAGGGAGATCTCGATCATGAGATTGGTAAGACATCCAAATGTTCTGCAGCTTTTTGAGGTAATGGCTACCAAGAGCAAGATTTACTTTGTTTTGGAGTATGCTAAGGGCGGTGAGCTTTTCCACAAAATTGCCAGGGCAAAGCTCAATGAGGACGACGCAAGGAAGTATTTTCAACAGTTGATATCTGCTGTAGATTATTGCCACAGCCGAGGTGTTTATCATCGTGACTTGAAGCCTGAAAACTTACTATTGGATGAGAATGAAACCCTTAAAGTCTCTGACTTTGGATTAAGTGCCTTAGCTGAGTCAAAGAGGCAAGATGGTCTTCTCCACACTGCATGTGGAACACCAGCTTATGTTGCTCCAGAAGTGCTCAGTAGGAAAGGCTACAGTGGTTCAAAGGCAGACGTGTGGTCCTGTGGAGTGATTCTGTTTGTGCTTGTGGCCAATTATCTCCCTTTCCATGACAGAAATCTGATTGAAATGTATAGGAAGATTGCAAAGGCTGAGTACAGATGCCCTCGTTATTTTTCTGCTGAGCTGAAGGAGCTCCTGTATGGAATCCTTGATCCTGATCCTAATACTAGAATGTCCATCTCAAGGATAAGGAGAAGTGCTTGGTACAGGAAACCCATTGCCATATCTGCACTGAAAGGTGAAGCTGGAGAGAAGAACTGCACAAGTGAAGCTCCTTCCTCTGGCCTGACAGGCTGCATCGATTCTGAGAGAAATCAACAACCGGCAAGTCTGCACAACTTGAATGCATTTGACATCATTTCTCTCTCTACCGGATTTGATATATCTGGTTTATTTGGCGAAAGGTTTGGCCGAAGAGAAGCACGGTTTACATCCAGACAGCCAGCAGCAACTGTACTTGCGAAGCTGAAGGAACTGGCCAAACGCTTGAAGCTTAAAGTCACAAAAACCGACAATGGAGTGTTGAAATTGGCTACAGTGAAGGAAGGAAGGAAGGGTATGGTTGAGCTTGATGCAGAGGTTTTTGAGGTTGCTCCTTCTTTTCTCTTAGTTGAGTTGAAGAAGACCAATGGTGACACATTGGAGTATCAAAAGATGATGAAAGAGGACATTAGGCCATCACTTAAGGATATTATTTGGACATGGCAAGGTGATCACCAGCAGTCACAGCATGCAGCAGATACACCTTTGTGACCAACTCATCATATCCACCACAACAAAGAATGACTTAACTGTGAATGCGTTTTTCTTTCCTCCATTCTCTCCATAAACCAAGCTGGGTGTCAATAAAATCAAAAGCAGCAGCCAGAGCTAAGATCACAACTGAGTTTTGACCTAGTAACACGGGAATAGATTAGAGAATTTATCTTTAGTTCTACATAAATGCGTACCATGGAGGGTTCATTATTTCCGATGTTTCTTTCTTGACCATTTTGTCCCTCGAAAGGCATGTACAAAAGTATTTCTATTTTCTCCAGTTTTGACCACTGTAAAATATGTTGTTTGATCTGTCAGTTAGGAAACTCTACCGAGCTGTCAAGCGATGAATGATAGTCCAATGCAGTAAACCACAGCAGTTAGCAAGACTACCAAGCGTCAAGGTTTGGTCCTCAGGTCTGCACCAGTGGACCAACCTTGTAAAATCTTCTGCACAGGCTACATGCTGTGCCTGACTGCCTGTACAGGCTTATACAGTTATACTAGCTTACCATACGAAATTGTGCTGAAGATTGCGGCTACATCAGTGGGAGCAGAGAAGATAATACTCTGTTGGCCTTTTCATAGCAGAGTGGTTGGTGACACTGTTCTTATTCAACTAATAGAATTTCCTGGTCATGGTCACGGTTACAAGATGCTGCTTTAATATCCTGTGCCGGCCAAATAGTCGAAGAACGAACATAGAAATTACAGTAAGAACGCCAAATGGAATAAAAGACAAGGGTTGCAATGCAGGGATTCTCGGATGGTATTTGGGACTAAAGTCCACTGTCCCCAGCTGCTGAGTTGACACCTTTTTATGATGACAGCAGACACCTTCACTTCAGCCCACCAGTCTAAAGAAAATCACGATCAGAATGAGCTAAACAATTTAAGCTAGCTTTACTGTTGAGTACTCAACCAATTCAAAATTGAGGAAACCCTTCTTCCATGTAGAATGGCTAACTGGGTGTGAGATCACTACAGCACCAGCGTCACCATATAATTCGAAGCCTCCTAGAAGACGAAGAACGCTTACATTTCGTTCATTCATCCCCTGTTGTTTCTTTGAAATTTCGATAACCTGCAAGAGATCTGCGCATCGTTGCATCGAGGAAGATTTCTTAGAAAATTGCCTGCCCATTTGCCTTAGTCTGGTGACGACAGATGAGTGCATCTGTGCATGCCTAAATATTTTAGATAAGATGCCCTAAGGGCTAGTTTGGTTTGTGGCCTATATTGATCGGATCAAAAGCATACCAAAATTTGTTATATTTTGGGCTTTTAGCATGCCTGATTTTGGCAAGGCCTTGTGTAGTTTCCAAAAAATTTTGTCCAAAAACGTCACATCAAATCTTTTGACACATATATGGAGCATTAAATATAGATTAAAAAACTAATCGTATAGTTTGCATGGAAATCATGATACAAATCTTTTTAGTCTAATTAGTCCATGATTAGCCATAAATGCTCTGGTAACCAACATATGCTAATGACGGATTTATTAGGCTTAATAAATTCGTCTTGCGGTTTTCAAATGAGCTATGGAATTATATTTTTCATTCGTGTTCAAAAACCCCTTCTGACATCTGGTCAAACGCTAGATGTGGCATCTAAAAATTTTATTTTCACGAACTAAACAGGCCCTAAGTGTAAACTATATTTGGTTTAAAGCCAAACTAACCCTAAGTTAAAAAAAAACTAATCCTAAATTCATTGTTTAAGTGGCCTAAATTTTATATCCTCACCAAAGTTCGGCTTCCATCCCCACAAACACTACACAAATAACCAAGTACCGGTAAGCCTAATTAGGCAACAAATTAAACCGGCCGTAAATATACTGGCATGTCTTGACGAATGTGGCAACGAACAACAATGAAGATCACTAGATCAGGAACCCAATTATCTAGAAGTGGAGAAAACCACCATATCTGTCATTAACAAACGCACAACTACTATATCTCGAAATGCTTTTTCACCAACACCAAAATAAACCAAGGTGGAATTGGAGAAGCTGAAAAGGCAGAACGACCATGACCAGCCACAGCCTTCTTGCCACAGAATCTTTGCGTGTTAACATGCCCTTGCATACGCAAATTCATATGTACTTATTACACAAATGCCTCTATTATTTCAAGTGTTCTTTTCTTGAACTTTTTTCTCTGTAAGTGATGTACAAAATTTTGTTCTGTTCTGATACATGTAAAAGTGTTTTTACTATTGAATGCATTAGTGTTGGTAAACTGCACTAGTGCACTGAGCCTGTTACATTGGTGACTGGCATTCCTAGGGGCCGCATGACTGTCTTCATATCTAAAGATTGAGAGAAAAAGCTTTTGAGTATTTTAAATTGGAGTTAATTTCCCTTTGGGCCAGTATTAGTTACTACCATAGTTTCAAGTTGGACTAGGGGTTAACTTCACTTTGAGCCATTATTAGTTACCATAGCTTTTGAGTGTCAAGGGAATAAAGGACATCAGTAATGCAGTACACACCTTGGGCATAGCTTACAGTCAAGAGCAATGCCCAATTAGTTACAGTCAAAGTTAATTTCACTTTGGGCCAGTATTAGTTACCATAGCTTTTGAGTGTCAAGGGAATAATGCAGTATACACCTTGACTTGAGCTGAACTGAACTGTATTAGAAAAACAGAATTAGCACATCATAGGAAAGCAGCGTTGAAAAGGATCATGCCATGCAGAATGCAGAAATCAACAACATAGTACCTGTCTTTTCTGAAATCGAGGTAAATTGTCAGGCAGAAGCTGGTTTGAAATAGCACCAGTGCAAGATTAGGGCAGCAACCATTGTCAACACCTTTGTCATTTCGACAGTTATTCCCGGCTGTTTCTCTGAACCTTCTCGCGACGTGAGATCGCCATGGTCGGAATCCTTATATATATCCAGTGATGTCTTCACGAATACGGCAACACCAACAAACATCAATGGACAACCATGAACTCCTCTCGCCGCGCCCGAACCAGCAGCAACCCAACGACCCACAAGCGGAGCGCACCATTAGCTTCGCCAAGGAGGTCATAGGAATCACCGGCTCCGCCATCGTCGGCGGCGTCTCGGGCTACAAGGACATCGCCAAGGGCGTCAGCTCCCTCCTGTTCAAGGCCGGCGGATTCTCGCTGCTCGTCACGTTCGTGTGCGCCGTCGTGCTGATGCAGTTCCAGATGCACCTGCCTCCCGGCGCGGCACGCCGCCACGGCCGGTGCATCGACCTCTCGTCGGCGGTGCTCGTCACGCTCACCGGCGTCCTCCTCGTGGCGACGAACGGGACGCTCGTCGCGCTCATGAACAGGGACGGGAACACGGCGCTCGTGATCCTCGTGCTCCCCGTCGCGCTCGTCCTCGCCACGCTCGCCGGCGCTGACATGCCACCGTGGGACGACGCGGCGGCGATGGCGGCGGTGCAGGACGAGGCATACGAGGAGGCGATGAAGGGGAACGGTGAGATCGCGTCGTTCGGCGCCACGGCGGCGTTCGCCATCGAAGGGGCGCTCATCCTTGGGTACCTCAAGTACCCTAGATTCGATGGCTCGACGTCGCCGCCGCAGGTCGACCTCGCCGTGGCGTCGTTCGCGTCGACGGTGTCCATGCTCGCCATGGCGGCCACCGCGCTTCCGATCCGAACCCTGTTCCCGTCCGCCAGGTCGCGCGCCGTCGCGGTCGTCGGCCACCTAAACCGCTCAATGCTCGCCGCGCTGGTCGCCACGGCCACGATCCTCGCCGTCGAGTTCTTGCAGTGGTGGTTCATGCTCTCCATCATCCCCGAGGCCATCGCCGTCGCTCTCAACGTCGCCATCATGGCGTGGACCGAGGACGGCGAAGCCGTCACTGACGTCGACAACGGCGACGGTGACGCGGCGGCGAGGGAGAGGATGTCCAAGGGGTTCAGGACCGTGGCGACCATAAGCATCACGCTCATGGCGTGCACGTACGCCGTGTACCTAGGGCAAAAGACGTATGACGTGTACCTGAAAGCGGCCATGCTCGTCATGCTCGCCGCCGTCGTGTCGAGCCTGAGACAGATGCTGCGGCCGTTCGAGCTCGACCTCCCGAGGGCGAAGGGTTGGTGGGCGGTGGCCGCGGGCGCGGTCTCGCTCGTCTTCCCTGGCCTCGCCTTGGTGATCGCCGTCCCTTTGCTTGTCAAAATCTTTGTACATTTACTTCGGACACGTTGACTAGTACTGTAAATCTAGGATTCAAGTGGTACTCCCTCCATCCATCTTTATATGAGTTAGCTTAAAATGAACTAACCGATGTGAAATAAAGAAAAAACAGAGGGAGTACTTTTTGCGATCTCCATTTTTGCGTGGGATTTTCTCTGTAATCCCTCGTTTCTTGGTTTGTCATTTTTATCGATTCTCCCATCCTTAAGTTGTACAGTATTACCTTCTTCACGTTTGCTATTTTAACAGCTTTGTGTATAATCATGATAATCGAGGGATAATTGACAAAAAAATATAAAATATGAACGAGTTTTGCCAAAAAGGTGAATTATATTTTTATTTTATAAAACAATTAAGCTTACTGAGTGGTTTCACAAAGCAAACCAGATTCATAAACAACGACCGGGCACAAAGGTTAAAAAAAAAAGTTTGGTTTCATGAAACCATTAGCCACCGGTTTATAAAAACAATTGAAATATCTTCTCATACAAGCATTTGATCATGATGCTCAAAACGTATATTTTTTATCCATCGGCTTTGTGTCTATCCATGATAAGCGAAGGGTTATTGACAAATGTAAAATATGTCCCGGTGGTTGGTCCTGGCTTGCGACACCTAGATTTGGCGTTGAGGGTGGTGCGGAGGCACCCTCTCTCCCGATCTATTGTGCCACGGCTATATTGGTGCGAAGGCATGGTGAAGCGGCCGCACTGGTGCTTACGTGGTGTCCGGCAGCTTCATGGAGCTGCGGTCGATGGATCGTTGGAGCCAGCGTTGGTCGTAGAGTCTGGTGAGCTGCGGAAGCGATGGCGGTCGAAGATCGGCGCAGAGGTCGGCATGCTGGTGACGCGCAGAAGGCAGAGAGGCGACAGTGAGACGGCACAGTGATTCGTGGAGTTGACGCTTTGCGGGTTGCCTGGCCGAGGCGGAGACGACGGGAGCGCCGTGAGGTGGGCGTTGCAGGTCTGCGGCGTGCTCTAGTTCAGACGGTTGTTCTCTCGTGGCGGCGTCTTTACTGTCATGGGATGGCCATGTCGGCGGGCTAGCGAGAGAGATCCATTCTTCTCTCTCACCCTCTCTCCTTCCAACCCAAACTCGTGGATGGAACCAGAGCTCACCGGATGTCGAGCACCTGCTTGGACGACTGGTGGGGGGGGAGGGGGGCGCTGGCGCAAGGGCTACGCGTTGAAGGCTTCCGTTTGGCCAAGATAGATACGATGGCAGGGCGGGATTTTACGGACGAAAACCTTGCCTTCAGGCCAGCAATGGTGACGTCTACGGACGTCGCTTTCCTCTTGAGGCGTTGTTGTGTATTTTCCTTCCTATTGGTTTCTCCAGGTGAAAACCTTGTCCTTAGACAGACGGTTGCGGCGCGTTTTGTATCATTACCTTGTTAAAGGCATCGTTTTGAAGAGCCATTAGGTGTGTCGTTGTGTCGTGTGTTTCAGTAGTGGGATCTGTTTATAAAAGCATGGCGGGGTTGTCTTTTTTCTTTTTCCTGATTACATGACTTCTTGGACTATAGTCTTGTATCTTTTTTTTTTTTGCTCTATTAATATATTTAAGGCAAAGCTTTTGCCCTCCTTTTGAAAAAAAAGAGTTTAATTCCTACCTTTCTGGTAGAGTTAGACAATCAAAAATGGTAAAATAGAAACAATATCATGAGCATAAATGGCAAAAATATTAAAGTTATTGGGGAGGATACATTTGAGAATACGTTCTTGAAGAGAGTGTCAAGAGATTAAAAACCCACTATTTCCTCCTCGGCTATAGGCGAGAGGTGAGCAAAACTGACCGACGGTGCAGCCGGCGACGTGCGTATGAATGCCAGGCGCGAGGCCGTCCGTTCGACTGGAGGAGGAGGAACAGCCAAATAGGGAGTAGGTAGGTGGTGACAAGAGTACAAGACGATGCTAAACAGGGAGGAGTTGGACGTTCTCAGACTCACCAGGAAGCGGCAGAGGCCGCGGATTTGCCGGCATATTCGTGATCAGATTCCGGCCATTGGCACCAGCTGGTACTTCACCTTTGCAAGTCTACGAAGTCGTCTCCCCTTATCCCAATCTTACAAGCCAGCTATATAGTACATACTTTCTCCGGTTTTTAATGCTGGACACCATTAACTTTTTAGCGTACGTCTAACCATTCGTCTTATTTAAAAAATATATCTAAATATTTTTTTAATAAAATAAATGGTTAAACATTTGCTTAAAAGTCAACGGTGTCAAATTAAAAACCGGAGTACTGCACTCGTTCGTAAGTCATAACTACAAATTGTCTCCCAACTATGGCTAATAAGAAAAGAAGAAATTTAGAGGTGATGGAAAATTTGCGGGAGTGGAGTGGAGGATGTTTATCATGCACTCTGCTCATGTACTTTAGCTAAAGCACTTTGCCGGGCCATGATGAAGGACAGGTTCTTGGCGGGGAATGGTGGTACTACTTCTCCAGGTAATTACTGGATTTTTGATACCCCCGAAACTCTTTCTTTGTCAGAACAAATGAAGTATTTAATGCTTCTCTGGCGTAATTGGCATGGTCGCAATGAGATAATCCATGGGAAGCCTGCACCGCCGTTGGAGAGCTCGAAGCGCTTCATCGAGAGCTACGTTGAGTCCTTACTGCTGATCACACAGCATCCCTGCACCAACCTTGAAAAAGGGAAGCAAGTGATCACATATGCTGGCGAGACGACATGCCGGGAACGGCCGAGCAGACCTCCAACACGCAAATGGGAGAAACCAAAGGCAGGGTGGATGAAACTGAACGTTGATGGATCGTTTGATCATAAGACGGATGTCGGCGGGGTGGGAATGGTCTTGCGGGACAATACAGGCCAGGTGATCTTCTCGGCGTGCCGGTTTCTGGATAAATGCAGTCAAGCCCTGGAGGCAGAGTTGCTGGCAAGTTATGAAGGTCTAAGGCTGGCTATTCAGTGGACTCTTCTCCTAATTGTGCTGGAATCTGACTGCTCTTCAGTGCTGAAATTGTTGCGAGACAGTACAGACGACAAATCGAGCCTTGCCTTCGTTGTCAGGGAGGCGAAGGCGTTAGTTTCAGGAAGTAGAGATGTAGTGCTCAGCAAAGCTCATCGATCTCAGAACCAAGCTAGTCATCATCTGGCTAACCTTGCGAGGTGTGAGCGTTTTTCTCATTTCTGGATGGGTGATTCTTGTGTCACCATATCTAATGTAATTCAGGAGGATTTGTTTGCTGAGTAATATATCTCCTTTTCCAAAAAAAAATACACTTGACGTTGATGTAAAGAATTAAATTTCAAAATATATGTTTTTTCTTTTGATTTTGTAAAAATATACTGAATGTATCCATATTTTTTATTAGAAATATTCACGGTGCCACCGCGGAGCCGTGCGGTGCCACGACACTGCTGCGTGGCATGCTCCGCGGTGCCACGACACTGCTGCGTGGCATCGGCCGTTGCCACGCAACAGTTTTGCGACACCGGACGGTGTCGAAGTGTGTCGGTCTGACGTTAGTGCGGACCAGTGCGGGCGATGACGCAGAATGGTTTCGCGGCAACGGCCGGTGACGCGCGGTGCCGCACTCGGTCATGCAAAATGATTCAGCGGCAATAGCTGGTGCCGCACGGCGCGCGGCTCAACCGCGGCACCGTGAATATCAAAAATGGATATATTCAGTGTATTTGTGCAAAATCAAAAGAAAAACGTATATTTTGAAATTTAATTCTTGATGTAAACCCGGGCAATGTCTGCATCTCGTTCTAAACACGGATTGACGGATAATGTATACAGTATGCGGAAGCTGATGATCCCCACCATACTATTATTAATCGGTAATGACTAAGAACTTGTCTTGTTGTTTCTCACAAAGCAACCTCTGGCAAATGCGCAAACGAACATTTCATCGAAACAAAAGAAAAAGAAAAGGTGTAAACGCGCTTATACACCACGTTAAGGAAGTAAGGCTGATTGGATTAGATTCCATTTGACGATCTTTTTTGTTTTCTTCTGAAGCGCGTTTATTTTTGTAATAGTGGTGGTATGAAGAAACAGCTACTACAACTAATTAGAAGCCATTCCAAGACAGTAACTGGGCTATCAACACATATCGGTGACCATATGTGTTCAGTGGCTACATAATCACTATACTAGAATTCAGAAGAAATCTACTATCTTACCTTAATAAAGTAATAGAAAAAAGAGCACCCACGTTTGCTCTCATGGCCTAGAAATTCCCACGTTAATAAAAAACAGAGCCCATATAGAAATACAAACTATACAATCTAATTTCGAATTAAAAAATATGGAATATTAAAAGAAGACTCTAAGTCTATAGAAATACAATATTGAAAAAACGGAAATTCATAATTAAAAATAAGGAATATCAGAAGAAAATTATAGAGTCCATATAGAAATACAATCTAATATCAGAATTAAAAAAATAAATCTAGAGTCCATATAAAAATACAATTTAGAAAAAAAAAACTAAAATCTGGAATTGAAATTAAGGAATATTTGAAAAAATAACTTTTTTGTGCTAGCCATGTAATCTGCGCAGGCCACCATGCTAGTTCTACGTTACAATACTTGAATTGAAAGTATGACGGCACATATGATCATCTTAAGTCTCGCTGTTAAATTTTAAGTACACAACTTCTTAAGTTTTTTTTTCCTTCTAGAGATAATTTTTTCGATAATAGAATCAATTCGATCGATACAACCAATTATTACAAAATATGCAGTACTAATATGGGTAAATAAGTTACAGTGATACCCAATTTGATTAAAAACAAGAAGAAGGCTACTCACAAAATAAACATCATAAAACATGTATTAACATTACAGATAGTCAGAATGAATATAGTTGTTGTTTTTTTTCCTATGGCTTATAAGTTGTACATATTACTTATCTTTCTCAAACCGAAAGGATAGAATTTTTGAAACCACTAGTCGATCCTTCATCAATTGAATCCTGCTCATCACTGTTGGTGATCAACGTCGAACCAAAGCAGAAGAAGTTTGGAGATTAGGTAAGCTATAAATAACTTGTAGGAGTATACTACTAGTTGGCAAACAACTAGCAGTATACTCTTACATCCTTAATTCACATTCATCTCTCAACCAATTTCTGGCTGCGATGACGACAGGGACAAAACGTTGAGAAAACCGAGTTTGGGAGATGTTACAACGTAAGTATTGTAATTACAATAATTACATTATAATTTATTGTAAAAAATTATTGTATTTGAATGTAATTTACCTTCTCTTTTTATTGAGTTTAAATTACATATTCTGTTTATAACCCAAAGCACTTGTGTTAATTAATGACTTTCATGTGTTTGATATGGTTCTAATACCAAACTATAAAAATTTGTGTGTTTTTGGCTTAAAAAACTTTCTAAAGATGCGTCGGTAGATCTGTCGACTGATCTGCTCAATTTCGTCAATTGGCGTTTGATCGAGATTATTTGCTAACACATGCTGACCAAGAATCACGTCAAATGCGTAAATTCTGCAAGAATATGAAATCACACGGTAAGAAAATTTTTAGCCGAGAACAAAAGGCCAAAGCTAAATATTCAGATTTTGCAAAGCTAAGGTTATGTAGTAACCTCTCTGCAGGTATATCCTGATCATTCGATGCATTACCTACGTCCACATCCATTTTTCAAAACTGGCAGGAGTTGAAAGGGGATAGAAACGAAGGGAATGTTGAATTGTATTGGGACCTCCAATTGAATTCCAACTTATCTAGATCTACGAACAGCCTAAATTCTCACAAAAAAAAATACAAACAGCCTAAATGGACTTGACCCAATGCAATTCCTCGATTAAAGGCCCAACCAAAATTTCATGGGCTTTATATACTTCTTCTGGGCTTCGAGGACGATGCACAGCCCGAATCAAGTTAATTTAACAGAGCGTCGCGGTAATCATAAGAACGGCAGATTGCTTGGACTTGAAACCAGGGAGTAGCTGCTGAATTTTCAATTTTGTGCATACTGCATAGCACCAACTAATTACACATGGTGATTATTTGTACTGCATAGCTACTACTAATGACACATTGATCCTGGAAATTAATAAAAAAGCACTGACTAATACACAGCCTTTGTGCTGAAGCTGCCATGGCTGCAGGACGAGGCGGCGGTGGGCTGCTTCTTCTTCCTGTTCCTGTGCTTCGCGAGGAGCAGCGCGTACACGACGAACCCAAGCTTCCTCCTCCTGGGGTGGAACTGCCTGCGCGACGCGCCGCCATGATCGATCCTCAGCGGCGAGAGGGCGTCATACTTCTGGCTCAGGATCTGCCCCAGCGACACCTTCTTCTTGGCGCTGCCGCTCTTCCCGGCGACCTCGAGCTCCCGGTGGTCCAGCTTCATGCTCAGGATCTGCCCGATGGACATCGTCTTCGTGCTCTTCGGCGTCGCGGACACCAGGCTCAGGCCGTTCACGTCGTAGATACCGGAGCCGGCTTTCCGGTGAGGCACCATCGCCGTCGTCGTTGCAGAGGTCTTGAATTTGACGGAGCTGTTACCGGTGGGTCGCCAATTCTGGATGATTTGCTCGGATCGCAGCCTTCGAAGTGATTCCTCGGCTGTGAGCTTTGCTTTGTTCGCGGATTCCTCCCTCTTTTGGGCATCCTCCAGAGCTTTTCTGCTGGTCTCAACGGCGACCATTGCCTCCTCTACTCGTTCCAAGAGTTCTAGCTTGCCCTGGTTTGCTTGATCCAGTTCTTGCATTGCCGCGTCGATTTTATTCCTAGAGGTAGTGTCTGCTTCTTCTGCTTTTTGTATGAGCATTGAGTGTTCTTCAGCAGTAAGTGTGACCTCTGATGCGGTACTGGCCTTGTCCTGCCCATTGCTTAAGTTCTTTCTCTCTGCAAGAGCAAGAGCTTCTCCACGCATTGAGGCTTCCTTCAATTTTTGAGCCATCACTATCCTGAATTGTAGGGTCTTCGTCCTGGACTTTATATGCTCAATCTCAGCAGTTAATTCACCAATCATATATTTTGAGTCCTCGGCAACCTTCCTGTGTTTTTCCTTCTCTGAATTTAGCTGTTTCATCTGCAACCAGATATCAGATGGTTCAAGATTAGGCTTTGGGGATTTTGCTGCTTGTAACTGTGCAACAGTTTTCTGCAAATCTGCTTCAAGTGATGAAGCCTTTGCTTTATTCAACTGTAACCGCCCACGGGTTTTTTCAAGTAATCCTTTCTCCTCCTCTATCTGTCTTTTAATCATCTGGACAGTATCCATGTTAAGGAATGCCTTTGCCTGATTCAGCTTGATCAATGTGGTAAGTGGGGACTGATTAGCTTTTGCGCTCTCAATCAGTGACTCAGAGTGGTTATTGCATTTCCTTTCAGTATCAGGGAGTGGATGCACCTTCACTGCATCACTGTGACCTTTAGCAGGAGTTGCACCCTCTGATGTTGCCTTCTCTATTTGTAACTTCAGGTCGTCAGCAACCTGCTTGGTCGCCTGTAATTCTTTCAAAACCTTAAACGTTTCTTTTTCCTTGACAAAAAGCTCCATCTCGAGCTTCACAGTCTGTTCCTCCACTTTCATAAGTTCGACCTCCTGACACAATGGCATCAAAAGCACAATGAAGTCTAAATTTAGGCAATAGGAACAGAAATATTTTGTAGACAGCAACAATTGAACTCTATATCACAGCAACAATTTTTTTGAGCCAAATATGTACAAACAAATTCGCTAGTGGTGAAAATCATGCTAGTGCCACAAACAACTAACAATGCCGCTACAAACACAAAATGCAGACACTAATTGTTGCACATAAGTTCGACCTGGAAAGGCAATGTGAGAGCCGTTGCACCAACTGATACTAGTAATTAAACCATCAACATCAAGATCCAGCGGCTGTGGACCTTTATGCCTTGCAAAGTTGCAATGTCGGGCCGAGCAGGTTGTATATCTACCAGTACTAAATGTGATCATGTATTTAGCTCATTTCCGCTAGAAATCGATCACTAGCCCCCACAATGTCATGTCACAGCCGCCCACAACAACCAGTGAGCGAACCACTCCGCCACCCCGCCGAAAAGGAAGCGTTTTCAGGACTGCAATTGTGATGTACTCCCCCAAATTTAAAGCAAAGCTGACGGTAGTTGTAACTTGCAACAACATTTATTTTTACAGAACCTTGCAGCAACATAGGAGACTGCAAATTGGATGGAATTACAAAACCACCCGTACTATTTCGAATTTACTATCAATTTTGTTTCTAATAAGATTTCCGAATCAAACAGTTCGATAATTGGAGTGCCTAAGAGTAAATTGAAGATAAATGCGAAGATGGCGAGCATTGCCGTTGTCGTAGCGTGAGCAGAAGCGAAATCCCCAAATTCAGTGCAAAACCGACGGTTGTTGAAAATTGGAACAGCATAGGATACTGCAAACTGGGTGAAATTACAAACAACGCATATCGCATAATCAATTCGTTTTCCAATAATGCCTCTTGAAGCAAATAGCTCTCAAGAAATGAAGCGCCTTGGAGGCTTGGAGCGAAAAGAAGATAAAGGCGAAGCTGTCGCCGCGTTACTGGAAGCAAAAATTAATCACTCGGATGGACTGACTAGTCGAGACGCCGAAAGGGTAGGGTTACTAGAGTAACTGACCTCCGGCCGGAGTTGCAGGGGCGGCGGGTGCGGATGCCGCCACGGGGAGACGGCGGCGCCGCCGAAGAGGTCGACGGCCTGCCGCACGGACACGAACGGGGACGACGTGTCCACCTCGCCGCGCCCCCGCATTGCCGGCGCTGGCGCCGGAGCTACCTCCGCCATGGCGCACCCGAGGAGTGAGGTAGTGGAGGCGCCGTGATGGGTGGACAGTGCGGTGCTGCAGGGGAGGGGGGTGGGGGCGGCGCCCGTGAACCCTGAGGTTTTCGGCTCCCGTTGTCCGTAGCGTGCTGCGCGAGGGCGCTTTTAGCTTTGAGAAAGCGCTGCCTGGGGAGCCGTAAAATAGTCGGGTAGTGGGCGAGTCATTGCGGTGGTGATCCGGGGGTGGAAAGCTGGTTGTGTCTGCGCAGCATTTGCCGTTACACACGCCGTAAAAATGGCCGTGATGGCGTAGCGACGTAAATGCATAATAATCCAGCCAAAAATCCAGATGTGAAAGTGGTGGCGCGGGTGCGGTGGATGGTGTTGGTCTCTGTTTTGGATAGTACAGGCTTGGGATACTGGTTAATTAGCTCAAATACTGTACGGAGTAGTTTCTAATTGTCGAATGTTTGATTCGTTTGAGAAACGTAGGTCTTATTTGCAGGCGTCAATGGCACCCCCATCCCTGGTCTGCTCACAATAGCGTTAGATCACAGAATCCTACACGGAACTTTTTTTTTTCAAGTGGGAATCCTAGACGGAAGTACGGAACTAATGAGCTTACATTGTTCACAAGCTGCAGTGGTGAAATGCTAATCAAAAGTGGAGCGCTCCAAACGCTGTGTGATTATCCTACCGAGACATGTTACGCGACATGAAATGTCGGCGAGTTAAAAACGAGATCTGTGATTAGATTGTCCTGTATGTTGTGATTCATCGTACTGCATTGCAGAGGACAACACAGTACTCCATATTACTACCACTATGATATTGCAAAATCTTGAGGTCGCGAAATCCACCGTTTTAAATCTCCTCCCATGCACGCGCGCACCCGTGAGAACGACGTCTCTTGTACGCCTTTGTCCTACTCACTCAGAGGTGCGCTTAACACTAATCTAAAACAAAAGCTGCACTGCTAAAGAGACCAGACCCTGACGGTGGCCCAACGTGCCGCTCAAAAGGAGCGGGCCCTCCTGCCAGACCACATCACATGAGAGGAGGGGTCAAATGTGGGCTCCTAAATTGGAATCTGGCTCTATGCATACATGTCGGTGACTCCAGGGCTTTGTCAGTTTCTACTACGAGGTCTGAATCATTAGGCAAGGGTTAATTAATCTCTCTGTTTATGGTCCTTTTTTTACCTGTACCGCTGGACACTTCACTAGATCTGATTCCGTTTTTCTACTGTAGACTCGTTAGCAGCGACAAGGTAGAAACAGGGGTAGATTTGGCCTGTATTGGAGCAAGTATTATTATCAGAGTTGAGACTGAAGCGAAACGCCTAGCTCCTCTGCTGCACCGTTCGTCTGCGCTCTGTTCGCGAGAAGGACGTGTAAAAAGTTGAGAAACTTTCACTGCCGCGCATCGGAAACCTCTCGGGGTCATTCTCTTCTCGCTTCGCTGCCTGCGCCTGCGCCTGCAAAGGACAGAAAGAAGAGCAAAGGCCTGATCATAGTAGTGCATCGGCCCTACCTGCCCATGAAGCCGTTACCGTGATGATGGATGTCTCACTGTCTTTGTACAATTGTACCCTCTTCTTTGTCATCGCCCCTAAGCCCCTTTGTACAGTTGTATTGGAATATATATATTGGCCACTGTTAAAAGAAAGACTCGTTTCTTTAGTATTAGACTGAAAATGGTGATTGATTTTCTTTAGTAAAGCGTTCTAAAGTACAGATTTGTAAACAAGATGAAACTTACTGGAGAGTACGTTTTGCTTTGCAGACCCATGGGCACTGGCTAGTATCATGGCAAACAGGCAAAGGAAAAACATATCTACGCTTCTCTTTGTACGGAATACGGACGTGCGGTAATAACAGTCCAGTGCTCTAATACGTGATGCATGTTAACGTGTTTGTTCGTCACGTTGTTCAGGTGAGAGCAGCTGCACTGCGTGGCTGCGTGCAATCCTGTAAAAACTGTCTAATTTTGTCACATGGTTTGGTTGCTACCCTGGGTAATATATGCCTGGTCAGACCAGTATAGGTAATTTTGTATCTTGTTTGGTTGCCACCATAAGCCTTCTTTTCACTTGCTTGGCCTGATACACATGGCAACCCATTAGCCCGAGCCAGGCGACCCATTTTGGTCGCCTGAGCTTCAAGCGCAAGAGCGGTGGAGATTAGCATCGTATAATCTCTAGCTATCGTTGCCAACGCCAAATCCCATCGAGCGAAGTCTCTCCATCATAGCTAGAAGCCCGCAGCCTACGACGCCGTCACTGCCGTGTGAAGCCAAAGCCACTGCGGATCCATCTCATCGTGTGGAGGCTGTCGATTAGCCCGGATCTGGTGTCTGTTCGTTGATGCGTCTTCATACGATCTCATCTCCCGCACGGCCATCTTGTTGGATACACAGTCATGGCTGTTTCCTTTGTTACGTCGATTGAATCAATTTGATGTGGTTGAGAGAAACGACCGAATTGATTTATCCATTGGTTGTTCTGCTGCTATATTTGGGATCCCTCAGTTTGTTTGCATTTTTTTTTCTTTTTCTGTTCTTCGCGTGTGATTAATTTGTGATTGAAACTGTTAGCTAGATCTGGGGATCTCTCCTTGCATTCCTTTTCTTGTCCCCTTCTTAGTGTATATAATTAATTTGTCTATGGAAAGCTCGTTAGCAGATTGATTTGGGTACCTGGAAGGGCATCGTAGCCTTGTTCCCATGAACACTTAGCCAAATCATATAGCACAAATCCACATTTTTCCTCTCAGACAGCCGTTGCAAACCAAACAAAGAAAGTTACAGGCTGCCTGGTCAGACATAGCTTGTGAACATCTTCCATGCCTGCCAGGCTCGCAAATTTCTCAGACATGTCATCCAGGGTACCAACCAAGCAGGCTCACAACGGGAGAACTCTGGCCTTCTCATGTTCGCCGTGAGCCTACTGAACGCAGGGCACTTGCCCCCCGAGTGGGAGATTGCCAGTTGTTGGTGGGATACAAATGGGCCAAAAATTACACTGGACTAGGCCAACGTTAGGCTATTAGCCCATTAAATGGAAATTGTTGGGCCTTATTTAATTAGCTTCTCGGCCCGTAGAAAACTAGGGTCCTTCAAACAATCAGACTGCACTGCTGCAGGATGCAGCCATTTGTTACTCAAATGGTCATTTGGGATGATCCGGATGGGTGATGGGCCTAACTATATATGGTCTGTACATGGGCCAAGTAGGACCATTCTTCCCCTCAATGTAACACCAGCAATAATAGATCACTTCACTTTCTGTTTCACGGAGGTGGATTTTAATCCCTCGAGGGATGTTCTCTCGTTATTCTCGTTATTGCAGTCATCCAAATAGTTATAATTAATTTTAAAAAATTAACATGATAGATACATATGTGATATATCTCTACACAAACATAAGTTAAAATTCGACATCTACAAGTTGCAACGAAAATAACAATTTTGACTGAAATTTGTTATTTTTGTTATTACTTGTAGAAGTCCAAATTTAAACTTGCATGTCTGTGTAGTGTTTTTTTCACATATGTATCTATCTTTCTATTTTTTTAAAAAATATTTCATACTATTTAGATGATCCCTTCACTTACTATTCAGTATTGCTGTGAATATCGGATATTTCTTGTTTCTTCCCAAGTTTGACAGTCTAGGACCTTTACAGTTGGCCGACATGGAGCGTTCCCCTAGCCCACGTCGACTGATAGGCGCCATGTCGGTCGTAGACCAGCTCCTGCAGGGGAGCTTGTCCCCTCAAAAGGAACATGTGCTTGGTCAGAGAAGTGCATAAGCTGTCAGGCGCGAAGGCACGGGACGACGAGGGCATGGGGCGACGAGGGCACACGAGTGTGGAGCTCGTGCCCTGCGCACAAGGTTCTTTGCCGCGACGCTGAAGCCGAAGCCGTTGGAAGGGGAGAGGAGAGGAGCCACGATGACGGCCACCGCCGCTAGATCCACTGCCGCCGCCGTCGAAGCTTTCCGTCCTCCGTCCGGCGCGGCTCCCCGCCCACACGCCGAAGTCGTCGGAGTCATCGAAGGCCGCCAGCGAGGGGGCGGGAGGAGCCATGGTCGCATCCACCTCCAGATCCGTCGTCTTCCCATCGTCCGACAGCCGCCGTCCAAGCCTCTGCGCCATGGTAGACGGCGCCGGAGGGGAGAAGCGCGCGCCGGCGCCGGAGGAGAGAGGCGCATCGATCCGCGCTGGCGCCGCTAAATCTTCGCCAGCGTCGGAGGGGAGAAGCTCGTGCCGGCGTCGAAGGGGAGGTGGAGGCAGTGCGCTGCCGCTGCCGGGGGGTTAGGGGGTTGATTTGAGCAGTGATAGTGTTTTTAGGGTCTTTATATGTAGTTTTGGATTTACCTATAAATTCAAAGATTGTGAGGGCTGAAATACAAACTTCCTTTGTCAGATTTGAGGATACTCTACATTGTGAGAGGTGTGTACTATTTGTTGCTTCATCTACGTGTCATCCTCCTTTTTTCACAGGGGTATGGAGGGGTGTTCCCATGACTGTAAAGGCCATAAGATTTCGACAACTCGTGTCAGATCCCAAGTGGCATTTCGCATATTGAAAATTTTTTTTGCTGGATGCGACACTTTAATCTGAATTGTATCCCAACACATTGTCGTGGTGACGTTGAATGGTTTGTAAGGAAGTGTGTGGACTCCACACTCATGTGGAGCATGCATATATTCATGTTTCAACATGTCAGTATGTCACTGAATTGGTAGGCAGGCTTCATGCACCCTTCACTGCACCTATGACACCCAAACAGAGCAGTCATGTTCGATCGAGCATGTTAAGATCATACAGAACTCACGACCTTGTCCGTTCTACCCTGTCAAAAGATTCTACCGCTCTACCTTAAAAATCAAGTTTAGCATAACAACTAAAAGAAATGCAAGGATCCAAAGATTATCTCGCTGATTGGTCCACTCCTCTGAAATTAACATGCCAGCGTGTCATCAAGTGGGTGAGAAAAGTGACTGTAAGTGCCTTCAGTTGCAAGTGAGCAGCCGAGCTCGAGGTCAAGTATAAAACACGCCATTGGATCTCTCGTCTTCTTGGATCGTCCGTTCGCGCCATCTCTCTCCCACCCAACCACACTAGCCGACCCATTCTCCTCCAATCGTACTACTACTCTGCACATAGCGTGTGTGACAGTGTGAGACCGATCGTCGAGATGCCTCCCAATGGCGGAGAAGCTGCGACGGGGAGCAAGCCGCAAAGCCCGCTGCGGATCACGCACGACGGCGAATTCTACGCGCGGCTTCTCACCAAGGAGAGTTCCCAGGGAAACCCGTCGTTCCGCTACTACGGCGCCGGCACCGGCGCCGTCCCCTTCGTCTGGGAGCTCCACCCGGGCACGCCCAAGGTGGACGCCACCTCCTCCTGCAGGATGCTAGCCGCCGCCGGCGACGCGATCCCGGCCATCACCCCGCCGCCGTCCTACCACCTCCGCGCGGCGTCGTCGTCGCAGTACGGACATAGCGGCAGGATTAATGGCCGCGGCGGCGGTGGAGGCAGGAGCGGCAAGTACTGTGGCTACTACAAGCTCAAGTGGATCAAGATCGGCTTCATCGCCGCCGTCTTCCGCCGTCTCAAGTCCTCTTCCCGCGCGTCGTCGTCATCGTCGGCGGTGCAGCCCTCGCCGTCCACCCGCTGGCTCTTCTCCAGCGACGACCAAGCGCCGGCGCCGGACTTGGCGTCGACGAAGCAGAGTGGTCATCTCCTCTGCCTCGGTGTCCGGCCGAGTCCGTGGATGTTTCAGTTCTGCGGCGGCGGCCGGAGCAGGAGGGTCGACGTCGACACGGCCGGCAGCTGGGCGTAGGTGGCGGCGACCGGTCGCTACCAAGTGTAAGTGCATGTGTAACAGACATATGCACGTACGTACACCATCGTCCACGTACCTCCATCACATCACATGCAGTGGTTGGGGCTTCTTAAATTAGCCTACAGAAAGATTGATGTACACGATACCGATCGTTCCTGTCACGTACCGACGTACGTATATGTGTGCATTGCTGTTCGATCCAGTGTCTGTGTCTGCTACTCTGCTACTGTGTCCTGAACTCCTGATAATGTGCAAAATATAAAAATTCTCAATATTAAGTGTATGCAGTTGTCCCCGCAAAGGGAAAAAAAAGTTTATGCATTAAATTTGTATATGATTAGTTTTGTTTTTTTTGTGTGTGTGTGTCTG
>CM002483.1:15238751-15286645 GCA_000325765.3 Leersia perrieri | reverse complement strand
GGGGATGTGATTAGTTTTGTTTTGTGACTGCCGTGTTTGGCGTATTGTGTGGCTGCTGGCCCGCTAGCACCCTGGATAAGTGGATATACAAGCATATCATTTCGAATAGTTGGCGTTTTATCTCTGGCTGGAACCGTTAATTAAACTTCTACCTGATAATCTATTCTTGATGGCTTCAAGCTTGTGATTGGATTGTGGAAATGCATACTTGTCGATCGCGACTGGGTAACGAGTGTACTCAATTCTGTATCTGTAGTGTGTCTATGTCCAGTGGTCGCTATTCTGAAGCTCCGAGTAGTCACCTCACTGGAGTGAAAAAGATAGGAGTAGCTATGAACGGTGGTCATCCCTGACTATGTACAGCCATATTCCTTGCGAGTTAAGCATGGCGAATTAATATATCTGTACAGCAAGATGCATGCTTTGACATGCGCAATTTTCTCATCACGTCTACAGTTCTGAATATGACATAACAAAGGGCTTCTGAGAAGGGAACTTTTTACATCATGATAAATTCAGAGAATGGAATGCCGCTATCTTCGGTTCAAAATGCTGCTCCCTTTTGTTTGCACGGTGCAACTCAGCACTGTAAATTGACAGTTTACAATAGTAACACTGCTACAGAATAACATTTTGGTGCCGGCCGGTAAAGCGCCATATGTCCGGCACCGATTTGATGGTACCATTGTCACATACAGGCACCATGATATATTTAGAACCGTCGCCTTAAGAAGTCTAGGAGGAAAAAAAAAAAGAAGTCGGCTTGAATTGAACCAAGATATACTACCCCAGATTTCTAACCAAAGCGATGGTCCAGAGCAATAATCCATGTGAATAACAATCAATAACAATCCATCAAAATGAACAACAATCACAAAAATTCACCAAAATAAAACAAAATCATGTCATCGACGGAGAAATTGAGGGGAAGAGGCCACTGATGCCGTCATACCTCTGACCACCCCATCTGTCATCACCTGTCGGGCAATGGCGACCTCAACCTCTAGGAGACCTCCGAGATCAGGGCCACCGAATTTAGCATTGGTGATAGTGCCATTGCCGTCACCGACAAGTCCGCCAGCGGGAGGAGGACAAAGACCAGCAGGCGCCGCCTCGAGTTGCAGCAACCACCATACCTTGATTATCTGTTGTGCCACGAGTCACCGGCACTGATGCGTCTTGATTGTCCGTCGCCTTGAGTCTCCGCCATTGTCCTGCCTTGATCCGTCATCGCCTCAAGTCTCCACCTTTGTCGTGCCTTGATCCGACGTCACCTTGAGTCTCTACCATTGTCTTCGTGCCTCAATGCGCTGCCGTCGCCACAGCTCAAATTCATCGACGCCTCAATTCGCCGCCGCCATAACCGGCTCAATTCGCCACCGCAACCGTCAGCGTGGGAGAGAGGGGGAGGGAAAGGAGAAGATTGGTAGAGATAAATGAGACACGGTAAAATTTTCTTTTATTTCCGGTGTCCCCGCGGCTGAGTTATTATTTGGTGTTGGTTAGTTACAAAGCTTTTCCACAAACCGATACTTTTTTTATATTATTGGTGCTGTTTTTTTATTTATACTCGTATGGAAGGATTGGGGGACGAAAAGTGTCACATAGGTGACAGTTTTAAAATGAACCGACACCTTTATTGCATTCCCTTTTACGTGTTTTGTAGTAGCGTTAATGATTATCCATAGCACAATGATTGCATTTTCCTGCCTATACAATGTTCAATAATATACTACTCTCCCGTTTCGTGCTACGAGGGATTTAAACTTTTTTGCTTTTAATGTTTAACTATTCATCTTATTTTTTAAAAAATAGAAGTGGTATTTATTTTATTTATGATTTATTTTATCAAAAATACTTTGATGATGAGTTATTTTTTAAATAAAATGAATATGACCGAATATTACATGTGAATAGTCAGATCATGGGACTGGGGGAGTAGTGCGTTAATAACCACATTGCACGCTGATCGATTTTTTTTTTCTCTCATGCAAAATCAATCAAGTTGTGCATGTATCATCATGTGGACATCAACGTCCACAATTATGATCGAACATGCGCGTTCGTAGGCTATTAGCAGTATAGCCCATACAGTCGACGCCTTAAGTAGGGATTGTGCCAATGTGTACTGTAGCGGATTCTTAAAAAAACTAATCATGGAACCCATGCTATGTAGAACGGTTGAGATGAGAACGACAACCCCTTCCTCTCTGTTCTATCTTGCATCCATGTCAAACAAAAAATGTGGAATTGCTAGAAAACTACGAAATGGCTCATTACTTAACGTTGTGCATGCTGTCAATGCCAACTTTTGATAATATCCATACCATATGCAACGCTCCTAACAGTAGCAAATCGCCAGTATCCATGTTAGCTATACACCTTCCGTTTTAAAATGTAAGTTTGACCTTTCTTCTTATTTAAAAATTATAAAAATATTTTTTATTTTGTTTGTGACTTACTTTATTATCAAAATTACTTTAAGCATGACTTATTTTTTTATAGAGTAAATTTCACAAAACTACAAGTATTTTGCATTATCTATCACAAAACTATAAATTTAAGAACTTGTTTCATAAAACTGCACATTTAGTGTCTTTGTGTATCAGAAAACTACAGATTTATTGTCCTTGTGTATCACATGACTACAGATTTAGTTTTTTCATTATGACAAAACTACATATTTTTAGTGTCTCAATTATCACAAAACTACAAATTTGGTGTTTTCATTTTCACAAAACTACATGCCTAAGCAATGCTAAAACATGTAGCTTTGTGATAATGTGTTGCTAAAAACTGTAGTTTTGTGTGATAATTGAGACACTAAACCTGTAATTTTGTGATAATATATACACTAAATGTATAGTTTTGTGAAACAAGTTCTTAAATCTGTGGCTTTGTGATACACAATGAAACTAAATCTGTAGTTTTGTGAAATAAGTTCTTAAACCTGTAGTTTTGTGATAGATTGTGCAAAATATCTATAGTTTTGTGAAATTTACTCTTTTTATATTTGCACAAATTTTTTAAATAAGACGAATGATTAAACGTCAAAAAATTCGAAACTTCTTGTGTTATAAAACGGAGGGAGGTAACAGTAATATGCTTGTAAATTAATGTGTACTAGCCGAAATCCGCAGACCTCAGATCTGCTTGTTTGCAGCCTGTACCCGTTGACATCAGTAATAAGCTCCACCGGATTTCACTGCCAAGTGCCAACTTTATGAGGCCATGCACCTGTGTCTGACCTACTAGGCCATCAATCCCACATCACTGGTGCAAAATCCGGAGGGTAGTAACTTCTACTACGCGGCCGGCGCTACTACAGTACGTACAGCTAATCCAGGCATCCTCGATGAGGACCGGTGAATCGATGATCAATATACACGATACACTTATGGCACTATGGCAGCGAGCCAGAGAGAGTACACGGGCACGTACGCACGCGTACGTACGTGAAGCAGAGCCATTAGGCATTTAGGCACAAATCTCCGACGCGTACGTACGAATCGTGCCAAGAAGTGTCCACACTCCTGTACGTGCCCCGCGCGCGCGCGCTGCTGCGCGCCCGTACGTGTACGTACGATTCGCACGCGCGCTCCGTGTGTCGTCGTCGGGTAGAATGCAGCTGAATATACACGGGCGCGCGCGGGGCACGCACGCATGGTCGTTCGATCCGGTTCGTGCGTCTTGGACCAACCACCAACACGCGCGGCGCACACTGCTGATCTGCACGGCGCACAGTGACACGGCCGGGGATAGCTAACCTGAGTGGCTGAGCGAGAGCGCAGCAGCGTCGCGCTGATGATCCTGGGCTCTGTACTACGGATGTGCCGGTCGTTTTGGTAGTAGTGTCTTTACCGGTAAGCAATCCTTGTACCTTTGCGCCTCCCGAGGCAATCTGCATTAAACGGGCATCGGATCGGGCGAGGGATGACGGGATGGATAGATCGGTTCATTGGTGCACTAAGATCAAGGCACCAAACCACTTGGTCACGTTCCCCGATTCCAAGCTGATCATGTCGATTCTTGAGCTTTAGAGTATTGTAGGAGCATGCAGGGGCGGATCTAGGGCCCGGCTAGCATGGGCAGCTGCCCGGGCTCGTCAACTTGCAGCGTCAGAGTAGTTGCTCTGCTATGCCAGCGAAGCTGCATGTAAACCGGCACTCTAGTTACCTGATCGATCAAGCGTCTTGCCCTGGCTGAGATAACCAAGTGCATGACATGCTACGTGGCTGTCTACCGGCCTACATGAATCTAGGAAATTGCTGAGTGCAGCACATAACACGTATGGTGCATGGGTGCTGGGTTCACACCAGCTAAATTGGCTACTTAAGTTGCTTGGCAGTGCAGATAGCAGGAGCATAACAAAGTACCACAAGTTTTTGTTATTTTGTTGAGTATAGTGACCAGTTATAATTATCTATATTGGTTTTTAATCAAATCAATCGATCAGTTTACCTTGGAATAGGATCATCTTTGCTTATTTATACGTAAAGTGATATTACAATCCTTGAGTAGGTACTGAAAGGTACCGAAATTTTTAGTATAAAGCTCGGTAATTTTGGTACTAGAAAATATCAAATTTACACTCCAAATTTTAATAATTCTCCTGGCACTTCTTAAGAAATATAAAATTTCTCTTATATTTATAGTTCAATGGTTAACTTTAAGAGTAAGATAATTCTTAATTGACAAGGAACCAAGAGTCTGGTATGTAGCCATAAACCTTCTTACACGCTATGGGCAATCTTTGTGCATTATTTGGCCCGCCTAGGCTCATCAAAATTCCTGGCTCCGCCACTGGGAGCATGGCTTGTGTTGGGTGCGCTGTGCGCAGGAGAGGTGAGTTGAGATTCTGCCAGTTGGTTTGGTGAGCTGATTTAATTAACTTAAATTTCTTTTATGGACTGGGTGTATATCATATAAAGATAACATATACAATATGATACTTCCTCCATCCCATTATATTTGTTATATTTATCGTTTCCGACTGGATCGAAGAAACTAAGGAAGCTATGAAAGTACTCTTTTGCCTTTTGCCCCTGTCCCCTTCTCTGTCCTCGAAAAAAACACGCTCACTCCAGACGATTTTTCTTTTGTGATCAATTCTAGCATAGTGAATTTATGAGTTATTTCATCGGCATCGGGACAAAATGAAAGAACGGCACACCACCACCCCTACTCACCAGAGCTGCCGGCCACCGTGCCGGCCGATCCAACCACCGGCGCTCTCCCATTGTGGCTCTGGCGGCATTTTTCCCTAGCCGGTAAACCCCGCCACCTTCACCCCTACTCACCGGATCTTCTGTTGTCCATTTGTTCCTTTTTTTTTGTCTGTGTTTTGGATTGGTCAGTTTGGTAACGAGCTGAACACCATCAGAATCCATGATGATACACTTTAAGCTTGGAAGAAATGACTGTGTCGACAAGTTTTAGGTCCTTGAACTTTTGAATCTGCAAACAATAATGCAGTCTTTCTTTGTCTGTCCAAGCATTTATGAATGTACAATTCGAATTAAAACTTGAACTTAGTCCCATAATTCTGCATTTCTCATTAGTTAGCTTCAGTATTTAATGGTCAAATTCTGAAGTTCGGTTCTAAAATTCAATACTTATTTGGCTTGTGAATTGGGAAAATTGTACTCCTACTCCTGATGTGAATTGTACTGAATCTTGAATTCTGCAATGTGAATTGGCCAAAAAAAAAAGCTCTGAATTTAATTGTAGAAGCATGAAAACATGAACTTCAGGTGTTAAAGGTCATATTCTGAAGACAATTGCAACGGGCCGGGTCGAGCACGGGCAGAGCGAATCCATGCCTGGCCGGCCTGGGACCCACGTGCCCATGCTCACAAATCATATCGGGCGAAACCTTATGCCCATGCCCGACAGGTACCCCTTGGGACATGCACCGTTACGCGCCCCGCCCGCCGCCTGCTGCCCCGCTGCGTGCGACGCCGCGCCATCGTCGCAGCCTACACCCGTGCGCTGCCACCTGCTGCCCTGCTCCTATGCAATGCTGCACCACCGCCACTGCTTGCGCCCGTGTGTTGCCACCTGCTCCCATGCGACGTCATGCTGACGCCGCTGTTGCCTGTGCCCGTATGATGTCACGCTGCCTGCACTCGTGCGACGCTGCACCGCCATCCACCGCATGTGCCCGTGCGATGCCGCACCGGCTGCTCTCGTGTGCCGACGGCCGCCTCCTGCGCTTGTGCGCCACCACCACAACTTGAGATTTGGAGAGGGATTGTGGGTTTCAGCTAGGGTTTCATTGAGAATATATATACTGTTGTAAATAAATGGGCCAAATGGGCTATTGGAGTATTGGCCCTTGAGGTGAGGTAAAGTAAAACTGCTAAAGGCCTAATTGATACACATGGGCTAAATAATTTTTGGGTTTGGCATGGGTTACCCACGGGTGAAATATAAAACTTGTCTATGCCCATTAAGTTCGTGGGCATCAGGTCAAGCATACCCACATGCAAAAAAAAAGGTGTCCACGCCTGTACCCATCTGGCCAGGTATCCGTGGATACCCGAACCTGTGAGCAATACTGTCATCCCTGTTCAGTTGTTCAGTTCTGAAATTCAGTAACTTAGTCTGAAGTTCAATTGTGAAATTCAGTATCTACCCATGATAATGGCAGATACGTGAAGGTGCTCTTGGTGTTGCTGGTCTGAAGTTGTGGCTATTGTTGGACTAAAGTTCTTGCTGTTGATGTGAATGTAGATTTACAAATACTGTATTCAGGTTTACCATACAAATAAAATTTTAGCATATTCAATTATTGATTTTTCCAAATCTGCTGACAAATTCAGAATCATAAGTATTTTTGCGCACACACATGTACTCCATGGCCTAGATCCTAAATTGAGGCAGGCATTTTTCACAGAGTCAACTAAACTATTAGAATATTATCTAATTTTTGGTTTGTATCCTAGGACTTTGTCAAACTAGCCCTGCAACTGATAATGGTGATATGAGGTTTGTTGTTGCTGCTGATGGTGATGATCCCTAACAAGTATAGATTCTTGATGTTGATGATCCCCAATGCTGATAATTAATCGCTAATAAGTAGGGTGCTGATGTTGATGATCCCTAACAAGTAGAGTATTGATGTTGATGAATTGGTCTTGTTGCTGCTGATCTGAAATGGTGGTGTTGCTGCTGCTGTTGCTATCTGAATTTGTTGTTGCTGGCTTTTTTTTAGAACATAAACAGATTTCTTTGTGCACTCTAGTGGACAGATTATTGTCCAGCAAACTGAGTACAAATTCATGGAGCAAAAACTCCGTTCAGAACATTTTTTTTGAATCAGTTGCAAGTTCAACATATTGCTACTCAGCATTGGTTTTTGCTGCTGGTGAATTTAATGTAGGATTCTTGTAAATGTTGCTGAATTGGATGGAGCATTCCTGTAAATGCTGCTGAACAGAGCATTATAGATTGTTGAGTAGTACCTGAAATGCCAAAACAATATGGTCTTCTTGCAAAGGTCACTTGAAAAGTTCAACAGATTGTTAAGTATTGAGGAGTAAGATCAAAACCATTTAGTTCAATAGAATTCAGAGTTTGCTTAGTTTTAGTTTCAGCTTATGATTCAGTTTCAGTTTAGAGCTTTTAGTTTTGGTTCCATGTCATAAATGTGCGAGTCCTGGCATGCAAAGCATGTGTGATTAGCAAAACTAAAACAAAATAAAAACTAAAACAAAAAAAAAACTAAAACCTGTGCACATTTAGAAAAATTCAGATTTAAGAGTAGCACATTCATAGGGAGTAAGCACATTATTGTATTCAGGTTTAGCACACAAATGATTCCAAATCTGAATTACGTTGTGCGGTGCATCTTTTGTAGTTTTGCACAAAATGACCATACTGAAGTAACCATGATGAATAACCTTTATTCTCTCCATGGCACAGAAAGGAAATGGTACATAACTGATCAATTTCATTTCATTTTAGAAACAAACTCACAAAAAACCACAATATTAAATTTACAAGAGTTTTGTCAAATTGCACAAAGAGTACAATAGTTTATCAAATTGCACAACCACAAGAATCTGGTTATATTGAGTTGACGGTGTCATCGATTTTCACTGATCATTATCTAAAATAAAAATCGATTTTCACTGATTCAAAACTCCAATTCTTTTCCGACTAATGTGCTCAAATTATGGATTACTGATCTGGAGCACAACCTTTTTTTTTACAGTTGTGCTGTCTGACCCTTCCTGGCTTCAGCAGAAACTAAGCAAACAAGAAGCAATATAATTAGCCTTGTCTTGCCTAAATTCATGACAAAAACACTCATGTTTTCATGCAGGAAAAAAAAAGGGGGAAAAATAAATATCTAAAATTCTAAATCAGTCACCTTGTGCTTCATATCCTAACAACAGAACACCACATGGAGTAGTTGTAGTGTCAAAACAACAGACTGGTATGCACCTTGAACGTGGCCCTATGGTGTTCACCACCCTGAAATCAGTTTTTTCCACAAATAAACAGCCTCGATGGACATTAAATTTACCACCCTGAAATCAAGACATTAAATTTTTTAGATATTTAAATTCTATAAATAAAGGGGAACAAATAGTGGGCTTAGGCTGGGCTCTAAATTAAGGTTGCTTAATGGGCTTAGGTTGGGCCCTGATGGCCTGTTATGAGCCTACTAGGTGAAAAGGCTAAAAGGCCCAACGAGTCGGACTTTCATTCTCAACCGAACATCGTGTCGACGCTAGGGTGCCGCCTCGCGTGCCTGATAGAGAGTGGGCAACCTCCATTTTTGAATCCAAATATCTCGTGCTCACGAGAAAGCTCACGCGTACCGGCACGAAGCACAAGTTAGCGGCCACACTTGAATCGATCTTCGGCCCGCGGAGCCGGCGCACCACGTATACACATCAGCATGCAGGTGCTGCGCATCATCGAATGATCTAATCATGCATGTCCGGCTCTTTTCCGAGACCGTCTCCGACACGTCGCGCGAGCGCACCGGATGCACCCCACAAAAAAAAAATCCCAGGTCGGCTCACGCTCGCGCGCGTTCCGATCGCCTTACTAGAAACGTATCATATCACATCCATCATCGATCGCATACGCATGTCCTCTTGCTCCCCTTCACTACTGCAAATGCGTACCTTTTGCTAATTAAAAGTTCATGGTATATAGCCAACCAGACCTACTAGCTAGCTCTTTCTGTGCCATTATCCGGCGATGCGTTCTTTTGGAACAGAAAGGAATTGATCAACCGGTAACCGACGAAAAAACGGGCAAACAAAAGTGACTGAGCAGGGCAAAGGCCACTTTGACGATCGCCGACTAAAAGAACTCTTATCACACGGGGTTGCAATGTAACCGCACGTATATCGATCAAATTAGCAAACATTGCATCACTACCTGCATCAGCGTGATGCACGTACGACACACATCCTTCGTTCCAAAAATATCAAATTAATATCCATGCTGCAAACGGTAGCTAGGAGAGGGAAATCTGAGCTAGCTCCCTGCATCTAGCGTACGTAGCTCCAGAAGTGTTCCGATCGGGCGCATGCGTGCGTGCATGACGTTCATGTCTCGATCGTATTTGTTGCATAGTACACCGCAATTTGCTAATATCGCTCATGGACAGAGGACCACGGCGCAGGCAGCCAGAATTAATACGTGCGGAATAATCAAACTGATCGGAGACTATTAATTCCAACGTGGGTTTATGGCATCACGGCCGCGTCACCGTGACGCTCCACTAGACATCGCGCACTTGGGGCCGGGCATGTGCATGCACTCTCGCGTCGTCAGTGTGCTTAGCGTGTGTCTGCAAATCCTGCAGTGGTGGCGATCAGTTGGCGGTTAATGGACTGTCAGCGTCAACCTTTTCCTTGTAACCGGAAATGATTATGCCCCTGTTAGTGCACGTAGTAGTTTGTGCGCGCGCGCTGATCTGCTCGTTAGAATCTTCTCCGCTTTCCGATCGCTTTGGCAACAACCTGAAAAAAAAGGGGTATTCTACCGCATCCCCCTGCTCCGTTCCCCTGCGTACGGTAGAAAACGAGGAGGAATCAGTCCATCGGCACGGCACGGCACGCAAAGCGCAAGCGCGTGGGGCGGCGTCTGCCGCGGGATCGGCTCGGTTTCAAGCCTCCCCACCAAGGCGAGGCGTGCGAGCGCTCGTTTATTACGGGGTGTCATCAGTAGTGGCCGCGGCCGGCGCGTCGGTCGATCGCGCCCGCGATGCCCTCACGCGCACGTCGCATTTTGCTTTCATCTCCCTCTCACGCCCGCGCACCACAACACGGACGGGTTGGCTGTGCTATGGGGGAGGCACACTGCCCCCCTGTTCTTTTAGGATCAAGGATGTGCAGACCGTTTTGTGCGTGTGAACGGCCGACCCGATGGATGCTTAGCTTTTCTTTTGCTTTGGGATAGTGATCATGATCAGCAACTCTTTCATCCTCCCCCTATATATCACGCGTGCGCGCAGTGCGGTGCTAAAAGGAGTTTAGCTAGCACTCTATTCCTCCAATAATATTGCTTGGACATACTAAGAAAGATAGTTGTGCACTGCACACTGCATAGTGACCCCTGCTTTGAACGAGCGCCTGACTGATCTCGCGATATGACGTTCTTGACCTGTTACTCTACTAGACTAGGGCGGGTTTAACTAAAATAAAACCAAAGAATTTATTAAAGCGTGATCTCTTGCTAGGTGACTACTACTAATAGTCTTCTGATGCACTAAGACAGAGTAAAGCACAAGCATGTAGTACTCCGTACGTACGTACTACGCGAGAGCCAGCATAGCGTAAAGAAAGCGGCACTTTAGCGCTAGTTACTTTCTCCTTTTCTTGACCTCTTTCTACTCGCATGCAAAAATTTTTGCAGACGTGTGATGTGTGGTCGTCAAAACCGGACGAAACGATATCAGGTCGGCATGTACTTACAAAAGTTATTACAAATCCGTTTCAGAGCTCTCAGCAGCAACGAGACAGGATCGACCCGTCGTCACGCTGCCACTCGCGCCGTGCCGTCCCTTTCCCAGCATGCATATCGACGTCTGCCATCCTTTTGGACCTGATGCGACCGATATTGGTGTCGTCGTCGTCGTCGTTCATTGTTGCCCGCCTCTGCACTGCACCGGTATCACTTCTGTGGATGGGGGAAAATCCTTCCAGGATTGGAACTTGGAAAGCCATGGTCACTGCTCGCTTGCCTCATGTGTACTTGGTCCCACTTGGACTGGCCATCCATGCAATCCCGGCTATAAACGTTCCAACGAATTAACGATGCGTGAGATTTTATGGTTTAATCAGGGTCATGTTTTAATGAGGGCACGATGTGCGCATGCTGTTTGAGGGATTAGACGAGACGAGACAAGGAAGATGTATATGGATAGGTCATGTAGAATGTGTTTGGTTTTGGAACCGAGTAGGATGGGTTGGACCCATTTCAGTTTTTAAGAATAGAGCGGTTCCAATGTATTTGTTTGGTTTCAAGGATGGAGTGGACCTATTTTTTGTTCGGTAGGAGGGATGAGGTTGGAACGGAGTTTGAAGCGTCAAAACGTCACTAGTGCCGCCCGCCGATTCCTCATCCTCCTCGCCTCCTCCCTCATCTGCGGCGGGCACGGAGCTCGTCACGTTGGCGGATCTGAGCTCGCGTAGGCGGCGGCGGTCGACGGACCGAGCTCGACGCGGGGGCGGCGGTTGACGGGACGAGCTCCGCACGGGCGGCGGCCGTCGACAGGGCCAGATCCGTGCGGGCGGCGGGTGGCGGCCGTCGACGGGGCGAGCGTCGCGCGGCGGGGCAGTCAACGGACGAGGGCGTGGGTCAGAGAGGTATCGTGAGCGGGCGCGTTAACGCCATTCTCTTCCGTCCGCGAGGAGCGACTTCGTCCGACATTTTTTCTCGGATTGCTTGGACCCGGATCTGGAGGGAATATTCCTCTATTGGAGCCAACCCACCCCACCCATCCTAGAACCAAACAGCCTAAAAAAATGGGTCTGCTCCGGACCAACCCATCCCATCCCTCCAGCCAAACACACCCGTAGATGCTACACTTGTGAATAGTGTTAGAGTTTGTATCAAATATGTGTACAAAGTCGGTTACAGTTTAGGATTTGGAGTTGTAATAGGTTATATGATAGTAGAAGAGTCGGACTCTATCTTAGGCTCTCCTTTAAATAGGAAGGCACAACTGTTGTAACCGCGACGGCGATTGTAGCATAGGTAGGCGTAGGAAACGGCCATCGGCGGCATAGCCGACCGGCCGTGTGATCATTGGATACCCTGTAAGCTGAAGTTATGCTGGATCGGGGAGGAGCCCCGTAATCAGTGTCCCGTGGAGTAGGTTTGGCCGAACCACGTTAATAAACATCGTGTCTCTGTGTCGTCGTCACATTTGGATCTTCTATGACGATTGCTTCCGCGGATAGCTACCGATGTGGTTTTGGGACTAAGTTCTCTAACAAATAGACAGACCGATCTGGCAAAGCAAAACACAAGTACTCTAAAACAGCTCACAAGAAAGAGACTAAAGCTGTTGTGAGTCGAACACGCTGATGGAACGATATTGTCCTGGTGAGATGTTGCAGGGAACTGAACTTTTGAATGTAGCTTTGACATCGCACATCATGTGAGGGCTCCCTATATATCGTGTCATCAGAGGATTACGGCCGTATGGACCATACGCCCATACTATCCAAACCAAACTGGCGCCTCACACGTATCACATCTGGTCATCGACAAGGTAGATCACACCATTTCCACACATTCTGGTCCAATACACAATACTACTCCGTAGATACCGTAGAGAATTACTACGTGCCAAAATGTATAGTTTTTCTACGCAGTGCATATATGGTCACGGTCGGAAAGGCATCTAAGCAGGTCAAAGTGACTCTGAAATACTTGCCTCCCAGAATGACCTAGTAAGAGCACTCTGCTCTAAGACCCAGATAAACAGATACGGTTAGCCGGTCAGAAGACGCATCTCAGTTCTCGACGTGTCCACTGTTACACAGGTTATCTTTCGCTGGATCTTTCAAGCATGGGCCATGGTGTAACTGTCAACGGTTGATGTCTATTCAGTATTAACTGCATCAGTGAGGAACGAGGAGTGTTGTTATCACCATCCATCACGGCAACTCTTCGGTACGTAGTGGCTCTTTCAAGGGCCACGACAGAAACTGCCCTTTTGGTTTAATTTTGACAATAGTCCAGGCGAATAGACCACAGTAATCTGTTTGAAGACACATTGCCGTGACCGTGATGCACATGTAATATTTACTGACGACCATGTTGGGTGGTTGGACCGTGTCTTCTCTGATCATTCCATGGCCTGTATTCACTGCCTTAGGAGCGTTTTAGACCATCCGTTGAACTTCAACTTGTCCAACACTGCAGTAACATATATTCCCTCCGTTTTATAATTTAAAAGGTTTGACATTTTTACTTACAACATTTCACCATTTGTCTTATTTAAAAATTGTATGCAAATATTAAAACTAATAAATTATTCTTAAAGTATTTTTTAAATAAAATAAATCACAAATAAAATAAATAATCACTACTAGATTTTTGTCTTTCGCATCGGTAAAAAAATATGGCAATAGGGCCAAAATAGTGGCAATAACTATCAATTGCCACGATATTATGGTCGTTGGGAGCCGTGGCAAGTACTTGTGTTGTCTAAACTTTGGACAATAACTTTTATACTTCATTGCAATAGATATGGTTATTGCAATGGAACGATGTGTTACATTTTATAATAGTTGCAACGGCCATAGCAATAGTATGTCTTGCCACGACATAAACGTTGCATTAAACATCACTTACAACGGATTTAACCCCAAATGAGGCGCATGCGTGACGTATAAAAAATTTAAATTAAATCCAAAAAATAAATATTTTAGACCGTTAGCAACGTTGCCACATCACCAGCCATGCATCTACAATTTTTTTTTATAATTTTGTAATCTTGTATACTATGGGGTTCGAACCCAAGACCTTCATCTCTCCAAAGAGCAACCTTATTGCTGGGCTATGAACTCACGTTGATAATATTTTTTCATACTATTCTTTTAACTATACATGAGTACGAGCTCGTCCACTATTAGCGCAATAAACTATTGCAATGAAATTTAAAATTATCACAACCAGAAAAATTTGTGGCAGTATTATCGACGTATCACAGCCATTTCATAAAAGGGTGGCAATAACACCTACATATTGAAGCTAAAAAAGAAGGATTATCGCAACAGAAAACATTCATGGCAATACAGTTCGCATACCGCAACAGTTTCTTACAATGGTGGCAATAAAACCTAACTATTGCAACAAAAATTAAGATTATCGCAACGCAAAATATTCGTTGAAATATTGTTCACCTATTGCAACCATTTCGCGTGATGGTGACAATAGCAACTATCTATTGCAACGAAATTTAAGATTATCACAACAAACATATTTGTGGTAATATTCTCCACATATTGCAACCATTTTGAAAATAGTAGCAATAACACCTACCTATTGCAACTAAATTTATATTGATGCAATGATATATATGGCAATAGGGTAGAAATCTGGTAGTGAATAGCATAATTTTTTAATAAGACAAAATAGAGGTAGTACTATATAATAAGTGCATAGGAAAGTTGAACGCATAACATATGAGCAAATCTTGAAAAGCGACGTGTGTGTTCAAACACACAATAATATAAACATATTAAAATATGGTATGTGAGCATACTAAACTTGATGTGATATCTCTGTCTGGACAGTGTATATTGTCTTCATCCTCCAGCAAATTAAACATGCTTAGTCCCACAGAATCTCAGACGAAGTGATGGAGATAGAAGACTTAGAGGAGAACCATTGGTTCTGTGATGAAAACTTAAGATTGCGGAAGAAGGGGTGATGTGACTGGTGCACGGATCTTGGAGTAATTTTAAGCGTCCAAAACAATTCATATATGACAGGTAAATAGACAACCGTGCAAAACATGATGCCTATTTTGAAGAAGCTCTTTTAATCGTGTGGGTGTACATGCACTCGTTGATGCCTATTTTAAGAAACTAATTATATGGATGGACATATTTGTTGATTGCATGCCAAATAAATGGTTACTAATTTTTTCAAGAAAATAGACAAAGATAGATTAGTATACAATGTAACTTTACGCAAACATGTAATTTTAAATTTAATTCTATAAGTTGTAACAAAACAACAAATTATAATCTAACTAGTATGTGTGTATTTGTAATCAAATTTGTTTTCTACAGCTTGTTAAAGTTAAATTAGAACTTGAATTTTTATGGAGTGATATACTACATATTAATATATTTTGTCAACTTTTTTTAATAATATTTTGTAACTTTTGGATGGCATGCAATAAGCGAGTGAACATCTAAGTTAGAGGTGGAGTTTTACAAGACACCTAACCACGTACTAGTTCACACTGACATGTGCTAAGGGTAATATACGTACGTATAGATTTTGGGTTGGCCAGAAATAATATCAATGGATTTTTCTTTGTAAAAGCGCCTAAGGGTGGAAACTGTCCCTTTCTCCATGTAAAATCAATTGGCCACAAGAAAAACAATTTATAGGTACATATTCTATACGTACGTGTTTAATCTAGCTTGAATACTGACTAGAAAGGCATATCCTATACAGATCAGTAGAAAAGTTATCCCTCCAACTTTCCCTAAAATGGTCAGCGTGTAAGTCGCCTTTTTTAGTGGTACATCCACTAAAGTTTGTTAGATGATTAAAAATAAGCTATTATAACTGTCCAAGTCCTAAAACTAGGACATGTTCAATGGTTGAGACAACGTTATAAGTAATTTTTTTTTCACGTCATCTAGAGACAGCATATGAGACATCGTGTATAATGAGTTGTCTATTGCAACGTATGTATAATAGTCATTGTCCTTAAAAATATGATTAATCGGTCCAATAGAAAATATATATATATATGAGACAACTATCTACAATGAAAAAACTGCTATCCTAACCTAACATTGTTGTCTTTTAGACCGTCAATAAAAAAACTATCTTCTCTCTCCTTACTCTCTCTCTCTTCGATCTAAGCGAAAAATCTGAGATGGCGTCATCTTATTACAACACTAATGGCATGTCCAATAGTTGAGACAACACTGTATGTAATTTTCTGTCACGTCATCTGGAGACAACATATGAGACTTGGTGTACAATAACATACAATTTTTTTCTTCTCCTCAATCTCTTTTTCCACGTAGATAAAAATTATACATGATACTTTTTACTTACGGCAGTAATTTACAATTGGATATACACAATACTCAATTGGGCCTGCCCTAAACCTTTCAAGTCACAGTGATTCGCTGCATGTAGTAGTAAAGTGAGCTGTATGTTATCCTTTCCTCTTTAACCATATACCTATATACGTACACACAAGTTGAGCTTCTCAATCCACCAAAGGATCACTCAAAAGGGTTTAGAAAAAAAAAAGAAACAAATGAAACAAAATATTCTCCCTGAGGAAAAAAAAGAAAACAAATCAGAGCAAATGCTACTCCACATCACTAGCTATAGATTTTTTTTTCTGTCCACTTAATTACGTGGCAAAGTGGCACCTAACTAAACTGTCAGACCAGAACCTTCTGGTCCCTTGTTATCATCACCTAAGTTAGTAGCCTGCGTCGTCGTCCTCGCCGCCGGCGCCGGCGCCGGAGGTAGCCTGCCGGCGAAGCCGCGGGACCGCGCGTACAGCGCGGCGCACAGCGCCGTCCCGATGGCGCACGTGGATCCCCACAGGAGGAAGGTGTCGCGGTAGCAGCCGGCGCCGACGCAGCGGTTGGCGCCGCGGGCCTCCTTCTGGTAGAGGAAAGCGGCGAGGTAGCCGAAGCAGAGCGAGCCGACGGGGATGTTGGCGACTAGCACGTTGTGGTTGACGCCGAAGTTCTTCTCCCCGAACAGCTCCCTCGTCGCCGACACCGCCACCGACGTGATTGCGCCCGTGCAGGTGCCCACCACGGCCGTGCTCGTGTACAGGAACATGTCTCTTGGGTTCAGCAGCAGCAAGAACGCGCCGGACATCGGCGCCATCAGCGCCGCCATCGATGCCGTCCGTGACAGCGAGTATCCGCTCCTGCTCAAAGTCAACCCGAACCAATATAAGAAAAGACTCCGGTAGTAGTAATATTTAATCATTGACTTAGTCACAACACGAATGATTTGATCGGCATGCAACCATGCATGCATGCAGCCATGCAGGTTCGTTACTTACTTGGCGGTGTAGTAGTCGAGGAAGGCGGGAAGGAGGCGACCGAAGAATCCAAACGAGGAGGAGAGGGAGACGAGAGTGGACGGGTCGCTGAGCCCACGGGACTCGGCGATCTGACCCAGGTTGTTGAGGAACACCAACCCCAACGTGCCACTGAACATGTAGCTCAGGAAGTAGAGCCAGAAGTCAATCCGCCGCAGCAGTCGGATTCCGCCGACCTCGTCTTTGCAATTGCCACTCCCACTCTCCTCCTCCTCGTTCTTGCTCTCCTCGGCCACCTCGAACACCGACACGGCGACGACGTCGGTGGTGGCGAGGTCGTGCACTCTGTTCTCCCGCTTCGCCTCCCGTAGCTTGTCCATGCTCTCACGCACCTTGAGCGCGGCCGGGATGAGAATCGGGAGGGCGAGGAGGACGTAGAGGCTGATCATGTGCTCGTTAGTGGAGAGCCCGATGGACTTGGACCCGATGCTGCCGACGACGGCGCAGGCGCCCGTGGCGAGTGTGATGGCGAACATGGCGAGGAACGCCGGGTCGGTGCGGCGTCCGCTGGTGAGCTCCACCACACGGAGCGACGGCGCCACCACGAGCGTGACGAGCATCGGCACGACGGCATTGAGAAGGAGGTACACCTTCTCCTTGGAGTACCCCGCCGTGGCGACGCGCGGCATCTTCTCGGCCATGGTGGTGTAGAACTTGGCGCTCAGCCCGAGGTAGCTGGTGGCGAGGCTGACGGCGACGCGGCTCTCGGACGGGAAGTTCTTGATGCAGAGGAGGTAGCAGACGGTGTTGATCCAGCAGATGCCGTTGCCGGCGAGGGAGGTGAGGAGGAACAGGTGCCAGTATTCCAGCCCGGATTTCTCCAGGAAGAGGAACTGGACGCCGTAGCCGACGAGGCCGAACGACGCGCCGACGACGGCGACGAGCCAGAGGGGAAGATACAGGGCGGCAACGCCGGCGAACCAGCCGAAGAGTTTCCCGGCATCGGAGGCGAAGGCGAGGAAATTGAGCTGCACCTGGGAGATGCCCTTCACTTTCTTGAGCTGCGACGAGTAGACGGGGAAATCGGCGTTCGGGCCGTTGATCGTCTGGAGCCAGACGCTTCCGACAAGGCTCAGCCAATGGGCTGAGGAAGGAGAAGGCATAGCTAGCGAGGATTTTTTTCCTCTCTCACCGGCGACGCTTGCGAGCCAGATACTACCAGCTACTTATGCGGAGCGAGATCTCGGTGGCCAGCACGCGCCGGTGTGGCGATAAATGCAGGGGAACGACGGCGACAGCGACTGCGGCGACGGCGATGGCTGTGGGCTGTGGCTCCGAGCAATATGCGCTTATGTGGTTTCTTGTTGGCCATTATGGCTCATGGCAAGCACCTTATTTATAGTGGGAGCTAGCTCGTGTTGGTTCGGACCAAGAGTGTACGTGACACTGTTAGTCTGTGAAAGGCACCTGACCTGACCTAACGGCCGGACGGACGGGGTTGGCAACGTAGAAAAGATGCGACTTACTTAGGGCATGTCTAATGATAAATTAGTGCCGTAAGTAAGAAGTATCATGCAGGATTTTTGCATATGTGGAAGAAAGAGAAAGAGGTTGTATGTTAATTTGCTTATGGTATAAAAGACAACAGCTGTATGTTATGTACATGATTTTCACCATTGTAGCCTATCTGTCTCTTAGATGAATGGTTTTTATTGGCCCACTTAATCCTATTTTTAAGCATATACATATAGCACAATTGACAACCCATTGTACATACTGTCTCATATATTGTATTTAGATAAGGTGGAAAAAAATTAAATACAACGTTGTATTAATTATTGGACATGCCCTTAAAACTCTATCTGCAATTAATTTCAGGAGCCTCTCAGACTCTGAATCAGAGGCTCCAAACTGCAATCCATCCGTCGTCAATTGGAAGCTGATGCTGCAGTGCTGGCTGCTGTATCTTTCGTTAGAACTGGGAGATGCCAGGTTTCTGGTACAGCAACGTGCAGCGTGTGACACTAACCTTAGGCGCTCGTGCAATTCATGGAAATTCAGGTGCGTCAGACAGAAGGCTCAGGCACAAGCCGCACAACCGCTAGACCTGAAGGCCACGAGGTACATCCGCCGGCCGCCGGCCATGCTATGATCATAAACTGCACTTTTACTACGTAGGAGTACGTGTTGGCCGTCTGAGATCAGATCAAGGAACGTGTTAGGTTACAAGGCCGCCAGATCGCACGTATCACGTCAAAGGTCAAAACAGAGCTCATGTCTTGAAGAGACCGGCAAGAAGGCGGCAAATTTTCAGTAAATGCAGGGCACATCATACCAAGGATATCCGGGTTAACCATCGTACGTGGCAGCTTTTTTCACACAGTCTGACGTATATGAGAAGATCGAATACTAGCAGTCGCTACCGGATGGCTTGAGATTAAGCCGTACCAATCCATACTTTTGATGCGAAAAATCGCGCATAATGCGCATATATACACAGATTTATATACGCACGCTGATCGAACTTATCCAGTTCAATATGCAACTTCTGCAGATCAAAATCAGTTTGGATAGAGGATACGTACTGAGAGTTTCGTGTTGTAAATCCATTTGATTACCAGCTGTCAGTCACTCAGAGAAAAAGACTTGTAACTTGGATTCTGTTACTCAGTTGGTAATTAGGCAGCATTTCTATGTTAGCTGGTTAGGCTGGCCTGTGTACAATCGTATTCGGATAGAAAAAATATCAGAGCGGTGTTAGGTAAGTGTCAGTACAAAATATCAGAGCTTGTTCACGGCCACATTTGGAGGGTACCATATATTTGTGTTCAAACTGTAATGCCATCATACTGGAACGGTAAAAATATGTCAATCATATATAATGAACAACTCTTTTGAATGTATGCTTCAAAAGAGCATAATTTGTGTTAGTAGATTGCAAACAACGGTAAATTCAATATCGTATATTCAATTTTTTATCAACTTACATCATTATATTACTTTTGTTAATTAAATCAACAATTTAACACACGTACAGACTATTAACTTTGTATCTTTTGCATTCCATCATCTAAACCGTAAAATTTTGTTTAAAAACAGACAATATTTGGTCATGTCACTGTATATCAGTTCAGAAGCATGCATAATAAAACAAAACATTAATATGTGAACGGTGTCAATGTCCAAAACACAAGGGAAAAAAACAGGCCCACAGGCCCAATAACAAAACAACACAAATCATAAAGCTCAACCCGACAAAAAAAATTGCCTGAAAACCAAAGAGTTTGTAGTCACATGACATATAGCAAATCCAAAAAAAAAAGGTAAACCCGTTCTGTCCAATGATAAAAGGACTTGAGCAGAGTACACCAATTATGATTTTTTTTAATTTATTAGAAAACATAGGCCATTACTTTTTTATTCTTATTGTAAAACTTGTAATAACCATGTCGTCAATGGCCTTCTCGCCATCCTATGCAATGGCGTTACGAGTTTCTCGACATCTTCATATAAGCTATTAAGGTAATAAAAAATAATTAGTTCTAAAGTTATATTTCTTATTATTACATATAAATTTCTGCTAATGTTGGGTAGGTTGTTTTTATCCTTAAAATAATACTATAGCTTGCATATATCAAAAGGAAGTGAGTTTTATGATATGTATTTATATACTTCGTCTTAAATTTAATTCGCATGTAAAGCATGCATGTAACAAACTGTGTCAATAGGAACCAATGATATGGAGGAGTAGCTTAATGGTACAACTAATTTTTTTTTTGAGCTTTGTTACGGTCCATCAAGTTGTACAGGACGGTACCTATACCGGGCTGTACCAAATCAACGACATCCGTCCGATGCTGATGGGCAGGATAGTAATCGCGGGGAAGAGCTGGGTGGAATCAAGTCTTCTCTCGCATCGGGTCCGTATCGTCTACGCGTGTGGTCAAGAAGGCGAGGTGCCGAATTTGCGGCGGCGGCGACGGCCGGCGACCAATGCAACTAGATTCGAACGCTTCCGATGGTGGTGACAGATGTGTATGTAATCGATGTGCTCAGCTGAATCCTTTTTCTCTTGCAACACATCCTGCAGCAACGCTGCCGTGCAGCACATCGGGGAGCAGCGCCTCCGCCGCAATCTTCTTGTCTGCACCATATTCTTCGCCGCGGTCATATTTTCTTGTTACAGCGGCGTGGTGCCGCACATCGCCTGCGGTATTCGCCGCCGCCGCCTGTAGGTTCAACGTCGCCGCCGGCACCCCTTCGCAGTCGTGCGGCCGATGAGAGAGGATTAATTACGGCGTAGGAGAGGGCTGGGTCACCGATTTCATCCATTGTGGCTTTGCTGCCCTTCCACGCCAACAAAGAAGCACGGTACCGTGTCAATTTTTTCGATGGTAACGGCGGTACGGGCTTTCCTCGTCCGTCAGATCTCACTGAATGAGCGGACCAGATTTTTGGTACCGCCCGCTACAGGTACCGTCCGGTACAACTTGATGGACCGTAACAAAGCTCATTTTTTTATAGCAACAACAGTTTGTCATGGTTTTGAAAAAATAGAGCACCTAAGATTCAATTAAAACAGAAAAACACACTAATATTAATTTATAGTTAGTTTGTCAGACCTTTTCCTAAACAAATTAAGTTTACCTACTTATTGTTAGATTTTTAGGATAAAGAGAGATTTCTACTCATGACTGAATCAAGAATTCATGCGGGAGAACTCAAAATCCATTCCATTCAATCTACTTGCACATGTTGCAAGCATTGCATCAATCTTTGTGCTTCTGCAATTGTTTCTTCCCACACTGATCTTGAAGGGTTATTTTTTGAAAGAATCTATTCTACGCTTGTGAGTTCGTTCAAACTCAACCGTTTGCCATTGGCATTGCTAACTTCAATAATATACCGACGAGTTTATCTATTCTTATACAATATGCCATTGAGTCAGGTAATTTCTTCAGAAATACCCAAAATACCATTATAACCATACCATGTTAACCATTGATTCATCCCATTAGAAGTTCCAAAAAATATCAAATACATTTATGTGGCTTCCTTACACAACATAAACGTTCCTTTTAGAAATTTAAAGATTTTTGTATTTATACTTGTACATAATATAGAAATGCAAAAATCTTATACTTTATACACAAATATTCATATTGTGTAAGGAGTTTACACAAAAAAAAATCATTTTTTTAACTTCTAATGGGACAAATCAATGCTTAACCTTCTATGTTATAAGGGTATTTGGGAATTTCTTAAATCATTACTCAACTCAATGGTATATTGTAGAATAATAGGTAAATTTGTTGGTATATTATAGAAGGAGAAAATGTGAATGGCAAATTATTAAACCAGGGAAAAACTCAGGGGCATAGAGATAGAGTAGATTCTCTCTTCTTTAGTAAGCCGGTGACCACCTTTGCATTATCAGATTCAAGGATAATTGGCATATGCACCAATTAAATTAATAGTCTCAGTCTTTACAAACAAGCTAAAACTTCGGCCAGGGTTGCTGAACTAAATTGATGTAACTTCTTTCAAGATGTTAGTAGAACTGAGGCCCGCCCTGTTTGTTTAAACTTGTGATTATTGTAATCTATATAATAGCCAGATTACTATAGGTTGGGTTGCTATAAGTCGGAGGAGATTAATTTGTGAGTTGTTCTTTCCTCAATTAAGATTGGATTATTGGGTCTAAAATTCAAATAAAGTGGGAGTGGGATGGCAAGGTGGATAATTTTCCACCCAATAATCCGAAATAGGCTTACTTAGAGGAGCTAATCGGATTATGGTAATATGGACTAGATTATTATAAACTACTCCAGTAATCAGTTTGTTTCTTTCATATTACTCCCAATAATCTATATTACCATAATCCAAGCTAAAAGAAACCGGGCTAAAACATCTGCAGCCTTTGATTTTTGTCCCCACCACTTGCATTGCCTATTTGTTGGATAAAGATCGCATGGACATTAATCTTTGTGTTACCTTTTGGTGGTGATTGCCATCTTGTAGCTTCCTCCTCATTTTCATATCTTCCCAGTGATGTTGATTCCACATACATAGGCTTCTTGCCGTTCGTACCATCTTCATGTTATCGAGTGGGCATTATACATTCCTCGTAACTAGCAAGAAAATTAACAGAAGCCGCTACCATTTTCATTCATCTGTCATGTGTCACGTTGTTCCTGAAATGGCAAGTCCGCCATAGCAGATATAGGATGAACGAATTTACCGTCTTATTATTAGATGGTGAAGTGATTATAGATAATTGTTTATATGTAAAAACTAAGTATTATACATCATACAATACAAATTTAACAAATAGCTTCAAAAAATTATATAAGCAACGTCAGTGAACAAAATTGCACTTTTGTTGTGGCATAAATAATACGATTGATTTTTTTTACCATTATAAGTTTCCTGAATGGCAACATATGATAGGTGCCCGCGCATTCGCACGGTCTACCTTCCTAGTTCTGCAAAAGGGACAATCAAGTTCATGTTGGTATGTTAGTTCCTCTAAAATAAACAGGTTTGGTATGTCAGTCTCTTAACTATTTAAACATGTGCGCGACCATAATGTACTGCTCCCTCTATCTCAAAATAAGTTCATTTTAAACTTGGACATGGTTGTCAAGGCAATACTTTGAGCAGTAATATTTACAAAAATAAGTATTTCTAAATAAAAATGACATATTACAATAGCTTGTCTAATAACAAATACAGTGACATTATTTTTACATGACCAATCATTTTTTATATTTTTTATATGGAGGGTTAAAAGGTAAAAAGTTTGACTTGATACTGTTGAAAAAATGAACTCTTTTTGGGACGGAGGGAGTGTGTGGATATACCATTTGGTGGACGAGATTCATACTAGTACAAGAACAAGGTCAAAGTCGACCGAACAGTCCTTTCTTTTGTGCTTCAGCGGTCCAATCGCTGGTCCAACCAGTGAAGCAACGTTTCAATAATCATTTTTAACATATTTATGAAAATATTGTAGATGGTCTACTAGAATTGGCCTGTATATAGGCCTTACTAGTTTGATCAGATGCAAAAGCCTTGCTACAAGCTAGGAGGAGGTCATGTGTGTTTGGGCATCCTCAATGCTTATGTCCATTGAGACAATCAATGGACCATATATAAATTATGTGTCATTTTGCTTATAAAACCCATCCAACAATGTATATAGTCTTTTCTTGACCTTAAGCTGGAGCCTACGTACCGAGGAAAAAAAATCTATTTGCCCATTCATAGCAACTCCCTCTGTCTCCCAAAGAAACTTAACCTAGGATGGGTGTGTGTGATTTTCATATTTGTAGTGTTTCTTTTACGAACGGGTATGATTTAAAAACCATAAGCATGTTGCAAAAGCATTAAAATAATTTTATATTACTTTTTTGAAGGAAGGACAAAAGCTTTGCCTCGTATATATTGATAGAGTAGGAGAAAAAAATATGTTCCTTAAGGTTACCCATAGCAACATTCACTTGCTTTCTCCTATTATAAAGCATGAAGCTATTACATAGATATTAATTTATTGCTTAGTGTCACATCCATATTGTGGTTGCCCTTACATCCTCAATCATCAAGTGGACCAAAATAATAATCTCCTCTTGTTTTTCTATTGCTAGTTTTTTTTAACAAATTAGATTAGAGTTTTCCCATGTATTCACTTTTTTTTTTCAAGTGGACCAATGGCTCGGTCTGTTTTTTTTTTTTACTATGGATCACACTAATAAGAACTTATTTTACTATTTGCCACTGATGACAAATAAAACGTAGACTTTACCGCTCTCTACTATTCCAACACATCTCAACTTTTTCTACTTAAAAACTATGCACTGACTTTTTTTCCCATGGCCAGAGAAGTTGAACAAAACAACATCAAAATGATAACACCACTTGGAATCAGGCAACAAGAATAGATATTAGATATAGTTGGGTAGTAGAATGGTCATATGTGATAAGAATTGTTCACAAGCCTATATTTTGACTTTATGTATTACCTATTAAAAGTACTCCCTCCTAATAATATAAGCGTAACTCTGTCCAGATTTCTTGACTAGGATATGTCACATTCTAATTCAAATACTTAAATATTTGAGCGGATGGAGTAGGTCATAAATTATGACCACCCTCTGTTGGTCATAAGACCAGTCTATCCCACTGGAAGGTAGTCCTATTTGTGCTATTTATAGAAGATGAATATCGATTATAACAATTCTGAGAAGAATGATAGGACACAAAGCACAGTTGAAAAACTCTTCTCGATTTGGTCATTATAAACACCCAAGGTATGGCCACTCGATACAGTCCAATCCCATGCACTTTAGATTTATTGTTCGCCAATTGAAAACTGAATTTGATAAACCGGCCAAGAGTTCAACTCGGCGACTGTATGTTTTGTTCAAATGGATGTACTAGAGTGGCCACGTAGATCCTAGATTGTAGTAATATTGTACTAGAGTAGCAACAATGTGGCTATCAAAGTGATCACTGTAGTGATGAAACATATCCACAATATTACCTTTTTCACTTATTTGTTTGTGGGCAAAAATTGAAAATGTTGGAGAGCATATGCAATCGCAAAATTCTAATTTTTTATTTTTTAGATCCTTAGTGCATCAAACATAATCTTACCAACTGAAAGTGTGTGATATAGACTCGTTAGGGGTTTTTGCCCTATGAGTCTTATCGTTGACAGTATTGACATTATACACAATCAGCAATATACTCCCTCCATTCTTAAATGTTTGACGCCGTTGATTTTTTTATACATATTTGACCGTTCATTTTATTAAAAAAATTATGAAATTTTTCCTACCATTTGATTTATTATTAAATAAATTTTTATTCACATGTATAGTTTTATATATTTCATAAAAGTTTTTGAATAAGACGAACAACCAAACGTGTGTAAAAAAATCAACGGTGTCAAACATTTAAAGACGCAAGATTGTTTCATTCAAGTTTGTTTGATGCGATGTTGGATTTCCCAAGTCTTCTTCCTCGTAAACCGAAGATTGTTCGTATAATGATCGACTCATCTCATCTGATCGACCGTATGCATGCACACGTAGATTGCTCCTAAACCAAGGGGTGTAAACAAGCTGTAAAATTATAGCACTGGAGAAAAAGAGCCATCACATCAAATCATCAATGACCCTACAAAATGATCACCAGGATGGATCTCCCCATTAGAAACGCACCAACACACCACGATCACCAACTCCAACCTCCAATCCTCCATTCTCGTGTGAATATATTTTGGATTCACTGGGTAGGTAACATTATTGCGGTTCCGCCATTAGCCCAGGGGAGACTCAGGACCATATTATTCTTTTCCTCTGCCAAAGTAGAGGGCCCTGTAATGCAAGCAAGAGTCCACGCGGCGCACTGCTCCGCACATCGTACTTAACCGATCGATATATATCCTCCTACCAGTGGAATGTTGATTGAGATTTGAGCATATCTGGATACATAGATGACCCGATAAAACGGTAACATCTCTCTCTCTCCATCCAGTGCCCTGCAGTTGTAAACAACAGTAATTACACATTGGCACTGCATTGAAAATTTGAAATCATGACTCCGGGGCGTCCGCTAGCTGCTAGAAGGACCGGGATCGAAACCGAAGTACCGAACCAAAGCGAAGTGCGCACCTTTGCCGTTTGGTGATGGTGTCGTACGGTCGTGTGTGTCTCGTTTGTTCCCAACTGCCGGTGCATGCATGGGCATGCCCTTTTCTAGCTAGCCCACGCTACTACTGTACTATACACGACCCATTTCAATGAGCGCACGTACGTACTCACGCCATGGTTTTACTTACCGGCGGTAACCGCGCGGTTAACACGCCACCTTACTGCTGGGCAGCGGCAAGGAAATCCGCGGTTTCGTTTGGACGAATTTCGCCGAATTCAAATTTTTTAAAATAATATTGAAAAAATACAAAAAATTCTCATAAATAGTATATGATTTATAGACAACAATGGTGAAAAGAATTGTACAAATTAATAAAGTTTGCTACAAATTCTTGCATCTAAACGTTTTAAATTCGGGAAAAAAAAGAAAAAACCATCTACATGGACCAATATGAGCCGGATTATTCACAAAGTAGGAAAGGAAAAAAGATTTTAGCCCACAGCCCCACAAAGAAACCTTAATTTGTCCCCATCATATTTTTATTTTTTAAAATTTTTTTCTTCTTTTTGCAACGAAAAATCGTCTTACCGTGATAACCTCGCGATTACCGCGGCTTACCGCGCGGTTCCCTTGAGGCCTCGATCATACCGCAGTTTGAATTTAAATTTTTAAAGTTTAAATTTAAACTTTTAAAATTTGAATTCATCATGGCAAGCCACGTTACCACGCTACCGCTGGGGACGGTAAGAGGAGCGTAAGGAAGTTGAACCCTGACTCACACAGGCAGGCTGGCTGTTTGAGCTTCATGGTGCGTATGCCGATTGCGCCGTGGACTGCAAGGACAAGGAATCTACATGTTCATATCATTGGCTCATTACCACAATCCTCCAATCCGGCGGGATGAGTGCACTGATGATTTTGCACAGTGCACCAATTGCTCGGTGTGGGAGCGACGCGGATGCAGCCGAGTTGAGGACTGTGGTCACACAGTCACAACAGCAAGAGGATCCACTATGTCCAGCTTAAAGATGGCAATGGGTATAAACCCACTGGGTATCACTACTCCAAACCCATCTCCACGAAATCAAAATATAATCACCGGAGTATCCATTTATATTAGTGGGCACAAATTTTCCTCATACCCACACCCACATGGATAAAATATACCCACGAGTAATTCACATCTAATTATCACTTACAACATTAATATAGAAGATATGACTTGCAAATTTAACCATAAAACATAAACATGACGAGAAAGTTCATCACATGATCAAATAGTGCATAAACTAGAAGTACATGACTACATTATATATGTTCATTTGGTACTTCCTAAGTCTTAACAGTGCAATCATTATGGCCTCATTGCTAAATTTTATATTTATTTAATTATAATGGGTATCCATTATGTTATGGGTATGTATACTATATAATCATACCCACTTCCAATAACCCATTGGTACAAAATTCTCCCATTAATATACCCATGGATATAAAATTTATTCTAACTATCTATCCTAATGGGATAAATATTCACCGGGTTTCGGGTGATGGGTCACCATTGCTATCTTTAGTCCAGCTCCCCTGAAATAGCCTAGCTCCAACCAGTGTTTGGCTGCCTGCGCTTCCCGCAATGGAGGACGACGCTCGAACCACGAAGATTTCGGCCGCGTCGCGCGGCCCGCCTGATAGTTGTGCGGCGCGATGAATTAGCTAGGCCGTCACGCGGTCACGGTCGAGCGGGAGATGCGAGGGGAAGAGCAGGAGGCGGCGCGGACGACACGCGCACGGGCCAGGTTGTTGTGTCCGTGGGAGCAGCCTAGCTAGCCGCGGCCTGCATACTCTTGTGCTCAACAGCGCAGAATTCGGCCGCGTCACGCGGCCCACCCGGGTGAGCGATGCATTGGGCTTCCGAAGTGGATGCGCACGCCGGCACTGAAGCCCACACGGGAGAAGGGAGGAGCCGAATAGCAGCGGCTAGTGGAAATAAGTCCACTTTGCCTCCCTCTTGTTTATGCCGAGTTCCGACGTCGTCTCTTAACCGGATTACCAGAATGTTACAGAAGTCATTAAAAAAAGGTTTCAGGACAATATATAGCAGTGGGGCATCCTATTCAGCAAAATAAAAATAAAATAAATAGTAGAACCCATTTATCCGTGAACTTAAAAAAAATAAAAGAATATATTATCCCATTCTCCCTCTTCCCCATCTCTTGTCTCTCCTTTTCCCCCCTCCACTCTACCGGGCGCCAGCGACCGGCGAGACACACTCACGTGGTAGCGGGAAACTGGGAACGGAGGAGGGTGGCAATAGGCGCTGTTGAAGGATGAAGTTGGCTACAGCGTCAGGGTGAAGACGTCAGTGGTGGGTTCAAGGTGACAGCGGCTACGAACACAAGGCGACGATGGACGTGGGGCGATGACTTTGTCTGCTGGCATGGGACGATAACGGAGACGACTGCGAGTGCAGATGGGTTGCAGGTGGTTGAATCCTAAGCTCCAGCCGACCCCCGACTCATTCGTCCTCCACTTGTTTTCTCTCGCCACTGTTGGGACCTTCTCCTCATCCCCTTGTCCTCCCTTGCCGCCGTAGCCCACCATCCTGCTCCCTTTGACAAACTCTACCATGTGCACCGGCATCGGCACCGGCACCTCTTCGCCTTGAGATTCCGGTGCATAAGGATTAGGTGGTGATGTTGCTCATGAAGTTCGGAGCCGAAGCGGACGCCGCCGATGAGGGGAGCACGATGCTAGCCTCATCTCCAACCTTTTAGATCCGTGCGCCTCCCATCACCGGCAAGGTCCCGCAACCAAAATTGTAGAGCTCATTGGCGGCTGCTTGAGCTCTCCTCCCCCGCTAACGGCATGGCGCTGGCTTTGGCCTCCATCTCATCAGCCTCTACCGTGCTGCGCAAGAGAGTTAGAGGTGGAGAGGGGGAATAGAGATTCCGTCGTCACTAACCACTCCACCATCGGTGTCGCTGCCTCGCGCACTGGCCCCTGCCACCCTCCTCCGCTCCCGTTGTCATGCGAGTGTGTCTCGCCGACGGCGGCTGACCACTAGTACCCGGCGGGAAGGCAGAAAGAGGAGAGAAGGGGATATTAACCCTTTTTATTTTATTACCAGGTGGGTCCTATTATTTACTTTATTTTAATTTTCTGGATTAGGATACCATGTCACCAAAACTGCTGCTCTAATTTTGTGGTATTTCGGTTAGGTACAATTTCGAAACTCAGCGTAAATATAAGAATGTAAAGTGAACTTGTTCCGTAGCTGGTCCGTGCATCGGTTGTGTCGCGTGAGACGGGCCGCGACTCGGATCCGACCGGCAGGTGAGTGGGGAGGCCCACGAGAGGACGACATGCTCACCGGACTGTACAGGCGAGTACGCCGAACGCTGCCGTTGGTTTGTAGGCTTGTAGCCGCACCTCCGTAGAGTAGTTCATCTGCTGCTCCAGCCAGCGTGTCAGCTCAGCCGCACCGAGCCCAAACAACGGACGAGCCAGTAATCTCAATCGCGAGATTCCTCGCATAAGTCATGCATGACATCAGCTAATCTGTCTGTCTCCCTTCCTGCCGGTAGTCTTTTTGTAACTCTGCTCGTGTGTCAGTGCCGCATCGAGTGATGGGCGGATGGCAGCATGTCCTTCCCCTCGCCCATGTTCCAACAAGGCTGTGTCTTGATCGCACGATTGGCCCTTTCCTTCCGAACGAGAGAGAGAGAGAGAGAGAGAGAGAGAGAGTACGAAGCAGTTTTCCAAACAGCTCGGTAATTGTGGGAGGTGCCGAGCCGAGGTGGGAATTACTGCTATGAAAATGGTTTGTTTTACAGGCAGGAGGCTATTTTCCCTCATATTTGATGTTCTACGTCAAACAAAAGGAAAAGGAGATTAGGGAGTATTTCAAAAGTTAAGACATAAGCTCCCCGCAAAAACAAAAAAGTTAAGGCTTGAGCACTACCAAACAAACTTAATTACATCCAGTGCATAAAAATTTTACCTGCATTTAGTACCATGCACCGGATGCTGATCAGTAATTGATCAGTAGTGAAGACGTTAAGAAGTTCCAACATCCTACTGCCTTCTGAGTTCTGAGGGTGAATACTTTCAGCTGACATTGAAAAAGATACGCAGAAATGTTCAGGTTCACCAAACCTCGCTACAAACCAACGATCATAGAGTCAGTGGCACGGGACAAGTTGTTGGTTATCGATGGCTCGCATAAATTATCACGATACACATCATCACTTACGTTTCACGCACGACCAACTTGGCTGTCGCTGGCTAACTAGGACACGCGAACACATCAGCTCGATTGGATCGGGAGGGTGACTCGGCACCAGTTTGCCTTTGGCCAAGCCGATCACGCCGTTTCTGATCGCTATCTGATAATTGAGCAGATCATGGAACAAGCTAGAGACTGACGAAATGCAGAAAAACTTATCAAAATTGCCTCGCCAAGCAGGGATGGATATGTGCTATGTGCATATGTATATGAGTATGAGTTGAGCTGAGCTATCTGAGCAAAGATATCTCTGCAGTGCCGTTGTGATCCAGCAACATGTAAATATTTGAACCTGAATAGGAGATCGGGACTTAAATAAGAATTGAAGAGGAAAATGGAGGAGAATTCAGAAGAGATGGAGAGGTGAAGTGTTCAGTTTGCTGACGATCATCGCGTCGCCATCTGGACATCGTACAAACTCACGGTGATTAAGATCGTTGAATAAACCAATCAACAATCCTAGGTGGTTACTTCACTACTAGCATTGATAAATACATAATTAAGGGTCATATCAGATGATTAATCGGTGGGGTGTTTGCCTAAAGATATGATTACTGAACCGTCTGAACTGCATTCTTTAACATCTCCTTCAGAAGGTACTTACTTAGAGCCAACAACCATGATGATGAACAAATTGAACACATGGCAGCAGGCGAGACCTATCGTCGGCCATCATATTCAGGGCTGTCCCCACGACGGGGTGTCACCGGGGCACCGGGGACCTCAATCAATTGATCGATCTCCATGATAAGGCATAGGATAAGCAGCCAAAAGATGTTTCCAGAAAGGAGCAAATGACACTCAGCTGATCATCATCCTACAGCACTGAAACTCCAAAAGCTAAAAGAGAGGGCAGTGCTATACTGCTATCTGACGATGAGTCGATGATAACTCTCTGAACTGAAAAGTTAACTCACTGATTAATTAATTAGTCGTTGCTCAATAATTATTTGTGTTTTCTATCAGAGATGAAAAGATACCAACCTACTGCATGTGTTAGCGTTTGAACAATTGAACATCGTTTACATGATACTCGAGTAGCTAGCACATGCTGTGCATTTCACTTACTAAGGTAAACAAGTTGGCTTTCCGTCAACCGCGATGGATTATTCATTCGAGAAACGGACCTTGCTGACATCAATAGCTTGACCTGCAACACAGTTAGCCGGTTCTCTAGCTATTGATGTTCAGAACAGTTCATTTGTCCCCCATTTTATCTCTTTTTACTTTTAAGCAGAACCGTTCATTCACGAGGATAGGTCCGTGAACAACTCTGAATTGGTACGTACGCACGTTAGTTTTGTCCATTCTGTTTGCTGCGTTAGAGACGCTAGTTGGCAGCTATCAAAGCTGAAATTTACTACTACAAGTACCTAACAAACCAACAAGATCGACTGATTATCATGTTGCGGTGGCATATCAATGGAAAAATGGACGTGCTGGGGTGCTATATATCATTTGCAAGATCCGCAATTAAGCATACAACTATATATACTTCCAATAGTAATTTAGTTGGGACGAGTATCGTTGATCCGAATTTGTTTGAACGTGTATTAATTAAAAGAAGGGCTCACGAATATGTGCGTGTGTGATGTAACATATGTATATATTGGTGTATACGCATACGTACGACGTCGGCTATAATTAGGGCGGTCAAAATAAAAAAAGATTCGAATTCTTATATTATTTTTTAAAATAGTTGTGTATGCATATTATAACCACATGATGTTAGTAACATAGTTATGAATACGAGTGGGAGATGGTCTAGCCGGTCAAAAGTCGTGAATACCCAAATAGCAATATGCTGGATATATATACAAGAAGCATCTGTAATCAATGTCCCGATACGTAGATTTTGACAGAACTTTTATTACTAAATATGGTGCTTCGACGATGTCATCTTTTTAGATGTTTTATATTGGATGTCTTGTGCTGTTATTTTCCATTAGATTCTCAAGATGTTTATTTTGACATCCAAGACATTTACAGACGAGCCTCCTATTATCATGAACCCACCATATCTCACTTAGGACCTATTTGGAAAGCTTTTGTTGGCTCAACTATTGTGAAACCGTCGACTCTTTCAAATAGGGCAGATTGCCAAAATCCCGTGGCTCATTTAAGTATACAATCCAAAAATTAACTATTATAAAAAAAATCCATATTCTCTCTAGCTACTTATTAGTTGTTTCTCCCAATATTTAATTTTCTGGATAGATCAGATTTTCACCCATATTTCAAAACTTGCCATGTATAGAATCCAGAAAAAAATATAATTAAGAATCCAAATTCTCGCCAGCTGGCACGGAACCATATCCTCCAACTTTAATTAACATCTAATTTTGTCACTGACATATAAGTCTTATATCTCTTGGATCCACGTGTAAGTGATAATGTCACGCCTGACGTAATTTCTTATTCCCAAATTAGCCTTGCACGAGCCCAGAGGATGGAGGGATAAGCTCGTCATTCCACCCTTTCTTCCTCCCCTGCCACCTCCCGTCTATTTATAGGCGCGGCCATGGCCTCCGGTGACATCAAACCCTTCACACGCGCGCGCCGCTCGAACCGGAGGAAAACATAGTCCGAAATGCAACGCCTCGCCTCCTCCCGGAGGCTCCTCCAGGCGGCGTTTGCGCCGGCCCGGGCCCAGTCCAGCCTCTCTGCCGCCGCCGCCGCCGCCGCCGTGCCTGCGCCGGAGAATGGCTTCGCCGCCGCCCCGAAGATGCCGCCGTTCGACTATACGCCGCCGCCGTACGACGGGCCGCGGGCGGAGGAGATCTTCCGGAAGCGGAACGAGTTCCTCAGCCCCTCACTCTTCCACTTCTACGACCGCCCTGTACGTACGCCACGCCCTTTTCACCCGCTCCCATTTCTTTGGAACGATTTGGGGGAAATAGTATTGTTACAGATCGGACGCTGTATTGCTTGTTACTTTGTTCCTCAAAACCATCGAAAGCTGAAAAATTTAACCGCCGGTTAAAAATTGAACTGTTATTGTGTCTGTCTCTAACGACGGCTGCATTTTGCCATTTTTACTCCAAATGCATTCGCGATGTTCAGAGATGACCAGTCCCGTAGCTTAAACAAATATTTTTTTATTGGGCAAAGGTTGTTGCTTTCTCTAATTATTTTTTTATTATGTCTTGCTGGTGGTTTTTAGTACATCTTAATACAATAAGAGGAGTCTTTTTGGTAATGCAACGATCTTTTTCTGTCGCTATTGGATAGGTTTGGTTTGGTTGGAAATTGGAATGCCATTTTACCAGTTCTTACTCTGAGTTAAGCTCTGTCACAAGATACTCTTCAGAATCTCCAAATACTAAATCACGACCACAACTTGTACTATTGGGACTTGTGAATCTAGTACGAAAATGTTGTTTGCCTTGTCACCCATCTTGTGTACCCACAAGGTTTTGTGCTGCTTTGTAAAAACAGCAATCTCGCTGTGCTTGCCTGCAAATACGTATAGTTAATAATTAATCAGTCCTTTTTATGCTGCCTGAATATGCCAATTTGCCCAAATAAGTCTTGTGTTAGTCTGCTAGATCTCAAACATCTGTGGCTGCGCCACTAATATGTATTTGTCTCTCCAAAATAGCTTCATAACTGACACCTTTCCATTTTTAAAACAGCACATGCATATCCCAAGTTCATAAAGAATAGTTAAGATTTGGGTTCCTGGCTGAGGATATTGCCAAACTGTTCACCTAACTTGCTGACTCCTCTCTCCACTCTCGAAGAACTCGTGTACCATGTGAAAAATACTTTTTGATATGGACATATATCTGGCTTTATAAAATTGTTAGGAAGAAAAGATAGCTCTTCTTAGAATGGTGAAAATGCTTACTCTAAAAAATATGCAAGTAAAAATCTTTGAAAAAAATCCAATTCTGAAAACTGATCGTTTTAGCATATAACAAAAATTGCAGTTGAACATAGTCGATGGGAAGATGCAGTACTTATTCGACGAGGATGGCCGTCGTTACCTGGATGCTTTCGGTGGCATTGCAACCGTTTGTTGCGGGCACTGCCATCCTGATGTTGTTGATGCCATAGTTGACCAAGCAAAGAGGATACAACACTCCACAGTTCTTTACTTGAATCATGCTATTGCAGACTTTGCTGAGGCATTGGCATCCAAAATGCCCGGTGATCTGAAGGTACCTTGAAGAAAACAGGACTTTCTATACCCGAATATTCTTAATGTTATAAAAATACATGAAGGTATCTTGCCTATTGCAAAGCATCACCTGAATCTGTTCTTTTCTTTTCTTTTCAGGTTGTTTTCTTCACAAATTCTGGCACGGAGGCAAATGAGCTTGCGCTGATGATTGCACGGCTTTACACTGGTTGCCATGACATTATTTCCCTCAGGAATGGATACCACGGGAATGCAGCAGGAACAATGGGTGCTACCGCTCAATGCAACTGGAAATTTAATGTTGTTCAGGCAAGTGTCCGACTGTTTTTCTTTTTCGTTTACAGCATTGGTATGTAAACATACATGACTTAAGCTGTGACCATTACATACAAATCAATGACACTAATAGTTTTTTATTTATCAATTATTCAGACGGGAGTGCACCATGCAGTTAATCCAGACCCATACAGAGGTGCTTTTGGTTCTGATGGTGAAAAGTATGCCCGAGATGTTCAGGAAATCATTGATTTTGGGACTACAGGAAGGGTCGGTGGTTTCATTTCAGAAGCCATACAGGTATGTGAATATCAATGCATACCATACAATGATCGTCCTCTATGTCATTTCAATCAAAAGTGTTTTTTACCTTTCTGAAAACAATTTTTTCCTCCAGGGAGTCGGTGGAATAGTGGAATTGGCACCAGGATACTTGCCTGCTGCGTACAATATGGTAAGGAAAGCTGGTGGCCTCTGCATTGCCGATGAAGTTCAGGCAGGAGTCGCACGAACTGGAAGCCACTTCTGGGGATTTGAATCGCACGGTGTCATCCCAGATATAGTTACAATGGCAAAGGTGAAGCTTGATGACCCCCTCAGTAAAATATATTTAGAGCTTCAATGCACTCACTCCAACGAATCTAATCTATGAGAAACTCACATGTTCCTTTTATTCATCTTCAGGGTATAGGAAATGGCATACCGATTGGAGCGGTCGTTACAACCCCTGAGATCGCTCAGGTGTTAACCCGTAGAAGCTACTTCAACACCTTCGGAGGCAACCCTGTCAGCACTGCCGGTGGCCATGCTGTTCTCAAGGTTCTGGAGAAGGAGAAGCTCCAGGAGAATGCATTTGTGGTTGGCTCCTACCTGAAGGAACAACTCAACAAGCTGAAAGAGAAGCATGAGAGTGAGTATCAGTATCTACTATAAAATCATCACATTGCAACCACATGGATTCAGGATAAATTTTCTGCTTAGAACTTACATTTGGCTTCTGTGGATGGATTTCCAGTCATTGGTGATGTTAGGGGGAAAGGCTTTCTTCTTGGGGTTGAGCTGGTGACCGATCGCGAGAAGAAGACTCCGGCGAAAGCTGAGATCGCTCATGCCATGAATCATATGAAAGGTACTGACTATTGCAACCTCTTCCAGTTCTACTACTGCAATATTTCACCGGGAGTAATTTCTGTACTTTCTTCTTCGACACAGACATGGGCGTGTTGGTTGGCAAAGGTGGTTTCTATGGAAACGTATTCAGGGTAACACCCCCATTGTGCTTCACTAAAGAGGACTCTGGTAAGACCTGCTACTCTTCTACTTGCTGAATTGCAATGCAATGCTTCAGTAACTTCTTATCCATGATTGTAACTTGATTCGATGAACAACGTCTTCCTGCATGCAGATTTCTTCATTGACGTGATGGATATTGCACTGTCGAAGCTGTGAGCCGGAGAGGAGCTGGCAAGATCAACCTGTTCGTATGGGATGCGTATCCATAAATAATATGGCGATTGGCAAGACAGCACCTCGTTGTCTCGTAATCTTGTCCTGCAAACCCATCGTGAGCAAAACCTCAGCACGTGCTCCAATCGGCGGTCCGGTATTCTAATTAGATGTGTTGGTGTAATCAATAAGTGCATTTTAATCAGATGTATTGTAGTTAGCCCCCTATTTTTTGCATGCTAGACTTAAAACGAACATACCTCATTGCCCAGGAGATGCAAACCAATACAATCATATTGGCAAATGTCAGTGGTTTTCTCAATAAAGTTGGGCAAAAGTCGTTCCAGTTTATGGACTATGGGAAAAGTATGCACAACAGCTATATTATATACACATACTTCACAAATGAAAACAGTGAAGTTAACGAGCAAGAAGCCACCCTCGGATGAATGTCATCGATCATTTACAGCAATGGTACTCTGCTTATCTCTTTCAAAATACAATCGGCAACCACGAAATTAACCAATGTAACCAACCAGAAACCTTAACAGATATACAACAAATGTACACAGAGTGTAACAGCAGTAGCAGCTAGCTTAAAATCTGGATACTATTTCTTCCCACCCAGCAAAGGTTGCCCACTGCCATTTGGACTAGGCATGCTCGTCGTTCTACTCATTTTACCTCCACTAAAACTCTTCACATCAATCAAATCACCGAACAAATTGTCTGGCATGTAGTATGGTTTGGCTGCGGCCGCTGGAGGTTGTGTTGGCCGTGGATTCCCGTTCATTCTAGCATCTTGAGCCATGGTCGGGCCATTTCTTGTTTGAGAAATAGGAGAGTTGTACTGTTGTATTGGTTTCTGGGTTGGGGATGGCACATGTTGCCTTGGCGGAGCAGCATATGGTGATGAAGGAGCTGGATAAGTATTTGTTGGGGCAACAGACGGATTCTGCGTCCGGTATGTGGCAGGTTGGAAAGGATTAGTAGTTGAGTTGATACTTGCCGGGATCGCCCATGGTGGTGCTGGGTAGCTAGATGTATATTGCATGGGCTGAGTTTGATATGCTCCAGCCTGTGTGCCCTGTCCAGCTTGGGCCCAAGGTGCAACATAATTGTTGTATGGGGTGTAAGCTTGATTAGTTGGATATGCCTGCTGATTAGAAGAGTAGTGTGATCCATTTGATGCCGCAGGCTGGTGGTTCGGTGGTAATTCTGGCCCATTTGACATGACAGGCTGCTGAGTGCCATTTTGGCTCTGTGAAGAAGAATCTGTAGATGCTTCAGGAGGACTGTACAGGGTGAGGCTTAGAAGGTCGATCATGTCCTGCTCTTTTGTCCGAGTACCACTGGCAGGAGATGCGTTAACTGGCACCAGTGCATTGCCCTCAACTGAAGATGAAGCTTCAGAAGTTGCTGTGTCAACAGGTACAAGGGCCTGATCACCAGCACTTGATGAGGCCTCATTACTACTTATCACGGATTTGTTTTTTCTGAAGATATAAAAAGCATTAAGATTTAAGTGCTGATATTTTTTCTGCACATGTTTAGGCATTAAGACTTAATTGCTGATAATTAATTTATAGATTGCATGTTAAATGATACTTTTAAGTACCTTCTTGCTATCTGAGCGAATTCATCATCTTCATCCTCTTCGACTGGAGGTGCAGATGTAGGTGCAATCAGAGGTGCAGACGGCTTTACTTTTGGATCTTCTCTGGGTATCTCGTCCCTCCTTGGTGTTTCAACTGGCAAAGGAGCTCCAGAAGCAATAGCATCATGTTTTGCAAGTACGGATTGTAAACGATCATTGACTTCTAGGCCTTGCTTCAGTAGCTCCTCATTCCTAACATCAGAAATGACAAAAACTCGGTTGTTACATTATGTGGTCTGGATTATAGCACCAAGTAGATGACATATAGTTTGCAAAATTAGCAGAATGGATATGTATTTGCTAGAGTATTGACAGCCTTTGAAGTTACCGACACCAAGCCACCAAGGTGTGTTAAGAAAAAAGAAGTGTCTTTGTACAGTTTGACAGACTGAGCTTTCAGACCTTTTCTTTAAACCATGATTCATAAGTAGGAAGAAACACAAACTAGAAATCCAATGAGCTTACCCTGTGGAACTGACAAATTGCATGAGCTTTTGTTGATTAGATCGGCACTGGCTGACAAGCTCTGTAATGATTTCATCTTTAACAGCCTGGGGTCACCAAAATGTCAATAGATCATTTGCATAAACTTCTACAAAGCTAGTTTTGTAATTTCGCTTTGAGAATTTCACCCTACCATGCGATCAGAAGGATTTAAAGCATTCACCATATCACACAACAGTTCTGTTGTATCCCTAATATTATTCAAGTCCCCTAAACTGAAGAAAGGAGATAAAATGTTATAACCATAACGTGAGGTAACAAAAAGGACAGCAGGAATTAGAAAAGCTAGTGAATTATACTAGATAGGAACGCAACCTGAGAGTTTCAATGTCGGATGCCATTCTCTCATTTAGACTTCCAGCAGGATATGTAGGTGAACCATAGGACTGAGTATGATGTGTTGCAGGGGGAGTAAATACTGGAGGAGCATCTATAGGACGTCTGGGGAACATTACTCCTGACCTCTGTAACAGATTTTGACATTAGCTATCATGGTAAATGAGACCTGTCCTAAGTAGTAATAAGTAAAATTAAAAACTAGTATCGTAATGCATACCTTAAGTTCAATGTATGACCAGTAATACTGTGGATATTTGCCTCCAGGTCCACCAAATGCTTCTTGCCATGAATCAAGAAGTATCAATACTTTATCCCTCACTTGCATATCATGCTGCATGGACATTCAAGTAATGAATTTTCTCATAAAAATTGGCATTATTCCAAATGCCCTGACAAAATTATATAATTAGTTTTACCTCCACCATTACTGGCTAACCAATAAAAATGCAGATATTAATGCTTCCAAGATTGTTAACACAAAGAATTTACACTGTTTGGGTGAGGCAACTTATTTTAGACTTTTTATTTAGTTCAAATTCCTTACGACTTGGATCAAAATTCCCAGTTACCAAACAGGCCTAGTGCGAAAATACATCACTCCTTTTACTTCTCTCTAATTTAAACAACGCAAAAAAGTAGTAATGAGAGTAGTGGTTGAGATACCTTCTTCTGGACAATTTTAACCATTTCCGGCAAAATATTTAGTTCAACAACTTCAAAGTGAACATATTCACCACAGTTCTTCATCATTGTCTCCAACAGCTGAAAAATTTGCAACAAATGTCAACAAGAAAAATCATAATCATGAAGTAGTGTTAATGGAATTAAAACTTGATTTGCTCCCCTTTATCATGCTGATAGTTCGGCAGTGAGTCAGGATAAATAAAACAATATATGCATAACTGTTCGTTCAATTGAGCAAATTGAAGTTTTGTCATAAAACAAAAAATAGAGTTTTCACATAAAAATATTACACAAATAACACATCCATGATGAATATTGTAGCACCAACCGTCAAAGTGAGAAATTGGACTCTTGGGTCCTTATGCTGCAAGCGCTTCTTCACAGCTTTTACCACATCCTTTGTTTGCCTGATTAAAAGTGAAAGTGCTTTAGTAATCACTAATCGTTGATCAGATATAGCTTAATCTTGGTAGTCTTCAATCTGTAAGAAATTCTTAGGGATAAAATGCAGCTTAAAAATTCAAATTGTGGACTTTACTAACAAGAAGAAAACCATATGCTGTGCTTAATGGTTCAGGTTCTTACATTGTACTGTTACAAGTTGATGTCTGAATTCAACAATACCTGACAGGGAGCACCAGATGCATTTTTTGTTTTACCATTTACAGCAACTTCAATATAAACTAGTGAACTACCTTCAGAGCTTGCCTTTTCATTAACAGAAATAGATAGCATGCATTTAAGCTAACACTAAAGTTACTTCAATTCATCTTTTGGGGACATATGTAAGTTTATAACCTTTGAAAAATAAACTATGAACAACTATCCTCCACAAATTTTGTCATAATCAATCAAGATATCTCAGTCCGTGCAGAAACATAACTATATCTGATCTCCAATTGTGATTCCTCAACTCATACTAAGCTAAAAGTTCTACTGAAACTAGCCACCCTAAGCTGAAGTTAACCTGTAAATCATCCGTTTGGCGCTTACACCCCTTCGAGTTCGCAAAACATGTAACCGATACCGGGAAATAATACATGCCAACATACTGGAAGCTACTTCCCTAAAGTCACCTCAATTTCACTTCGATTAGGTGTTTAGGTAGCAACAGCGCGAAATCGATCGAAATTTTGACCAGTACACGCTGAACCAATCGAGTCAACGCCCCCCAAACTAATTTCGACCAGGACAGCAGAGCCGCGACAGAAATTTCCCAGAAAGCAACAAAATAAAATTTTCCCCACAGCAACCAAGCTCCAGCCAATCCGTCCCCGCCGCAAAGCGCCGGACGGAGCAACAACACACAAACCACGGCGGCGCGGCTTCCGCGAGCTCGAGCACGGGGAAGGAGGGGGAGAGGGAAGGAGGCGATCGCTCACCAGCGGTCGGCGTTGACGGTGTCGCATATCTCGAGGTTGATGGCCCAGTCGGGGCCCTGCAGCAGGTGGCTCGTCGCCTTGTCCACCCGCGACGACGCCGGCAGCCGCGCCGGCGGCGGCCCCGTCACCACCGGGTACATCGACGCCGCTCCGCCGTCAGCCGACCGAACACGCGAGGCAGAGCTCCGCCGCCGCCGCCGAGGACTCGATTCGGGGTTGGGTTTGGGTGTCGTACGCGATACGGAGCTCGAAAAATTCTTCGGTTTTTTCGCTTCCTTTTACGAGGAGGAGGAGGGCAGGTGGACTCCGGAATTGCGACGAACAAAAGGAGAAGACTCGGGCGCGATTATGTTATGTACCTCGGGATATAGTAGCCATGTGGATGACGGGTGGGACCGGGATTTCTGGACCCACCTGTCAGTTACGTGTTAGGATGGAAGGGGCGGAACCGGATGACCGGCGGAGCATGTGTTGTGGATTGTTTGGGTTTATAAGCGGTTTTGGTCCCGGGAGGGTTTATCCATGGACAGCAGTTAGTACTTGCAAATCTTGTTTTCTCGGCTCTGTCTCGCAGGCTGTTTTGTCATCGTAGAAAATCCTTTGTCGGCTATTCTAATGTTCATCCATGGACTCAAGGAGGCTATCTAGGCCTCTAGTGTCAAGATGATGACCAATAGCAAAAAGTGCTATTAACACCTAGGTACAAATAGGTGTCATAGTTCGGAGAGAATGTTCCTTTTTACCATTCATATGCTTTAGGATAAACCGAAATTCCATCCTCGCTTCGTAGAAGCTCGGTCAAATTCCTACAATTAGATATCACCATATATGGTTGATCTGCATGCATATAACCGTTGACCTTCTGAAGACGTATACATCTTGGTTTTTTCAAAAAGAAAAACTAAAATCTTCGAAACTAACAATTGATCATTTATTAAAATGGAAGAAACTTCAAAGATTAGCTAAGATGAAAGCAAATCTAATCAGCACACAGACGAGCATCTATTACGATGTCTTCAAGAAGATTCACCGTATAAAATGACGTCTTCACTAGATTTTCACCCAGAGAGTGCATCTTATATCGTACTCCCTCTGTTTCGGAATGTAAGGCGTTTCGACTTTTGCTTACAACATTTGACCGTTTGTCTTATTCAAAAAATTATGAAAATATGATTTATTTTGTTTGTGATTTACTTTATTATCAAAAATACTTTAAGCACGACTTCTTATTTTTTATATTTGCACACATTTTTTTAATAATATGAGTGGTCAAACGTTAAAAGTAAAAAGTCAAAACATTTTACATTATAAAACAGAGGTAGTAATTGCTAGATTTTCACCTCTGGAAGTGGTGCCCACAAGCATCACCGATATCGCTCTCCCCATCCAGCCGCGGAAGTCCAGATTTAATACTTTGTTAATTTAGGTTTTTAACAATTTTAGGATAAAAGATAATTTACTTTTCTGCAAAGTTGCCATGCAAATGATATGTTTCACCCAAGTTGAATTTCCATCGATGTTGAAAAGTACATTGTTTTTAGAATTCTATTGGCCGGTTTAAAGTTTACCACTAATTTTCAAAAAAAAAGTTCATAAAGTTTATGGAAAAGATGTATATATATTGTCCCCCAGAGTACCTTGAATGTGATGATGGACTGATGGTCGCTCTGCCCTCAATAGGGTTTTGGTATTTCATTTGAGCTATAAGTTGCACCTAAAATTTATTTTTTTAAAAAAAATAGTTTGGAATCAATCTAGGGATTTTTTTTAATCATTATTCTCATCACTCAACTCTGTGTTTTGCATCTCCAAGAAGGCTCATTTTAAACTGCACTTTTCTGAGATTTTTTTTTAAGTTTAGAGCACGTAGTGCTATCTGTACATAATAAGGATCTTACAAGACCCTTAATATCATAGTTCTGACCATTTGATTTAACTCTATGGGAGTTACAACATGCACATCAAAGTTTGTAGCAGTTTGGTAAAAAAAAGTATGTATAACCCTTTTTTTTCTTGAATATATGTATATCCCTAATGTCCATTTGCACACACACACGTGTGTGTATTTGCATTATCATATTATATTATATTATATAAAAAAGGAAGAACTTGTTCCTTAATCTATTTGGGCGGCAAGTAACCAGCCCTTTCAAGCTTTCATACAGCAAGTGCCAAAAATAGAAGTATTCGCCAAGTAAAAAGTTCCATAGAACTAGGGCTTATAGTCATATAGAATTGCTGGCCAGGTGTCAAAAGAGGACAGAAATGTTAACAAACTCCATTAAAAATACAAATATAGTATCATGCTGCATCATGGCTCAAGCCGAAACACAACACACAATAGGGACAAAATAATTAAAACAACTTGCTGTTGGGTTTATTTTTAAAATGTATTGAGAAATATATTTTAAAAAGGGTAGTTAGTATGATTGGTCTCGTAGCTTCCTAAAGTTTACTTTTGAAAAATGGCGCAAAGCATCTGCCGTCACGCCTTATCCTTTTCAACTCAATAATAATTAACTAAAACTAAACAACTGTATCGAATAATTGACTAAAAGCGGCGGCCGGCTTGTACCGTTAAGTTGCTTGGTGAGGATTCTCCAAAAAGAAAAAAAAAAGTTGCTTGGTGAAGAGGGAGAACAAAACGTTGACTTGAATTTGTGAGCCTCGCGAGTACAGGTCGGCGAAATTTTTACAGGATCCATAGCAAGCAGTTGCTCTCGATGGGTCCACGTTATCGATCACAAGATGTATGCAATCTGTGCTGTCTCGCCGCCAAAGCTGAACGAGATATTAATCGTCTACTATCAATGCATTCCAATCGCACATGCACTTTCCAGGTCAGTCCTGAACAGTCTTGATGAGATTTCCTCTTTCAGGTTGGACCGCAGCGTGCACGTACACTTTGGTACATTGTAGCTTTTCCCAAAAAAAATGAAAACGTAAAATACCAACATATCCCAACATCCTAAAATACATCAAGTTATGGACTTATATAGTTTAAATTTGTCTCATAGAAACCAATTTTTATCATCTTAACTATACTCTATACGGAAATTGAGAATATCTATCTCATTTATAATCATTACGTGCCTCCTCATCGATGTAAGCTTTACACTAACGGAGGAATTACGGAGTAAATTGTGCTGTTCCATTTTTCTTTTCATACTTAAAAAAAATGTCCGCAACGAGGAAAAAAAATAAACTGAAATAGTAAATCATTGTTTGTAACACAAAGGTATTTGTTATTTTGTAGTATTCAGAATTTATTCTTTCAAAAAAATCATTTTTACCTGCATATAAGCCGGGAAACAATGGATACATGTACACCATGTAAATTCAAGTTATCTTCAATTTGGATTTGAATGTTTATTTCCTTAATTTGATTTAGTTTGATTAAAACAATCGTACTACCACATACTTTTTAATCAGTGGAGGCAAATATATCCATATTTCCATAGATTGTGAGATGTTGGCCGAGAAGCATTGGCTACAATTCCAATGGTTCAAAGTGGAGTTCGTTGTGAAGACGGAGGGGGAGCCGTCAAACCATTGCTTTGCATCCACCTATATAAAATCAAGAGTTTTAAGCCAGTAAGAAATATTGATTTTTGATGAATCTAGGTGTAAGATTGATTTGAATTTGACTTAATTTGAAGCTATGATTCCTTAAATTTGTTATTAATTTTAGGGTCCACATATCATACTAAAAACAAATTAAAGTAACGATTCTAATTATGTTTCTAATTAGAGTTCATAGGCAGGCCCCGTCAGGCTATCAGCATCTCCCTAGGCCGTTAGGAGATCTTTACAGTGTGTAATCGATATCAAAGTGGGACAACTTGTGAGCAATCTAGACGTGGTCCTCAATGTGGGGGTGGACGCACCAGGGGGGATCGAATGATGTACCACAGAGAAGCCACGCCCATGTGGGAAGCAAAGCTTGGCAACAGGGCAGGCGTGCTCAGGTTGGGCAGGATCGCCCCCCGGTTCCAACCCCCGAAATCATCGCTGACTCCTTGCCTCAACCCCTGTCATATCTACGGGGTTGATCGGGTACCCACATGGGTCAAGCACAAAACGTCTTATGTTTGGCGAGTGGTGACATGGAACGACGACAGGCTATGGTTGAAGGCGAGGGATGCCAGTGGCCTGCGCCAACAAAATCAAGGTGAGGACGATGACAGCCGGCGGCCGATGGCGAGGGAGGACGGTGGCCGCCGGCTGATGGCGAGGGAGGACGTGGCCGGTTGGGATGGTGACAAGGATTGACTTAGGCGAGGGATGATGGTAGGCGGCGACGGTTTGTGCTCACGCACGTTCACGAATTGCAAGGAAGTGAAGAGGAAGGCACAAGGTTGGCGGCATTCAGGACCATCATACCCAAATGGATGGGAAGGCTTGGGAAATGGGGGTTTTAATTGGTCCAGCATGTTAGTGTGGGCCTTTTATTTATGCACTGCTAGCTATTTATGTATCTTTGGGGCCCGAGGGATACTCACGGGTGTGATTTGTCCCCCGCCCCTTCTCTTGTTTTTTTAGGCCCCACCCTTGAAACCCCATGTTGGGGAAATGCCCCTACGCCCCTACCCCTACCCCCAACGGGGGAATTCTCAAGCTGAGAGGGAAGTGAGACCAAGTATCGGATGACGCTATACCATGTTGCGCGGACGCAGGTGCTCGGGAGCTAGTCATCGCACGAGGAAGGCATACGAAAACACGTTGTGACAAACGTCATCGCTTTTTATAATCTCTATCTCTTCTCTTCTCTACTATTATAAGTTGATTCCATGGTCAGTCAAAACTTCCGTCCGTCAATGCCTTTTTATATTAGGTTTTCATCTTCCACGATTTTGCGTCTGATCGATTTGTCTCCGTGCCTCCGATTGTTGTGAGTCTCTGTGTCTTACCGAACTGCGGTGCATCGTCGCCCATGTCACGCGCGCATTATCCACCACCCTTAGCCCGCGTGTTAGTTAGATTAGATCGATTCGGGATCTATTCGATTGGATCGTAGCTTCACCGCGGCATTCATCCTAACGAACGATAACTGCACATGTGAAGGTTCGCCCATGCATCCCGGATGTTAACGATTCATGCCATGCAATCAGATCACCTACTCACTCCATCCAAAAAAATTGCAATTGTACACTAGTCCAGATTCAATCCCAGGAGCTGAAAAGCTGCGCCCCGTTTGAGTCATTGATGTTCAAGAGGACAAAACCCACAGAGTCACAATGGCTTTTGGTTTCGGATAATAATGAAATCAAGTAGCTCCGAGAAGATCCTCCGCGGAGATCCATGTACACTGTCATCGTCGCGACAACAATAGAGTCGTTAGGGCGTTTACAATCAAAAATGCCACATAGGATAGAGGTACTGCCAAGACACCATCTACACAGTGCAAGGTACTTGGCGTGGGCCCCACCAGTTCAGAATCCCTTTCTTCTTTTTCTCTCCCCTCTCTCTCGTGCGGCTGCTTTCCCCTCCCCTCATCTCCGGCCTCCACCCGCCGCCTCTCCCCTCCGCGAATCGAGCACGGCGGCGGTGATTCGAGCGGGCAGCAGCGCCGACGAGCGCGGCGGCGCCGAATCGAGCGCGGGCCGCCAACCGGAGCAGATCCGGCGGCGGTGGCGTGACGACGGCGGCACCGGCGTTGAATCCCGCTGGCTCTCCACCTTCTCACCCCTCCGGCGCCCCGCCGGCCTCTCCACTCCGTCGCCGGCGAGACGGGAACAGATCGACCGGCGACGGCGCAGATCGGGCGCCGCCGGCGCGGATCGACCGGCGGCGGCACCGGCGTTGAATCCTTCTCTCTCGCTCTTCCACTTCATCTCTCTTTCACTTTTATTCTTTTTCTCTGCTGCAAGCCTGCAACTGACAGGGAAACGGTGTCCCTCAGAGGGAACGAGCTGCCCTGCAAAAGGTGGCTCACCGCCGACGTGGCGGGAATCTTCCTACGTGGTGCACCAGGGGAACAAGGTCGTTTTCTTGATTGTAAGGGCTTTTACAATCAGGACTACTTCATATGGAGTACCCCTAGCCTCCACGTAGGTGAAGAAACGAAGAAAGACACGGCTCACCCAGTCAAAGCAACCTTCGGTGGGGCCATTTCTATTTTTTTCTTCTCCCTTCCATCTCTCTCCTCCGAAGTCCAGATTCTTCTTCTCTCCGCCGATCCCCTTTCTCCCTGGCTTGCCCCGCCGACGCCATCTCGCCCCGCTGACGCCGGTGCAGGCCTCTCCGCCGGCTACCACGGCGGCAGCGGCGGG
>CM002483.1:15205293-15238651 GCA_000325765.3 Leersia perrieri | reverse complement strand
GCAGATCGGGCGGTGGTGCCGGCGCGCCTGCTTCCCCCCTCCCCTCCTGCGGAGCGGCGGCGGCGGCGGCGGCTCAAATCGGTGGTGGCGGCGCGGACCGACTGTCGCTGGCCACCGACGGCGGCGACGACCTCTATTTTTTTTCCTCTCTCTCATCCACTCTTCCTTGGTTCTCTTCCACTTTTTTTCCCTGTTCTGACAAGGGAACGGGAGCCCCTGCAAAACCCGAACTCCCCTGCAGAGGCCGGTCTATGGCAGACGTGGCTCCTGACTGCCGACGTGGTGGGCTAGGGATACGGTCCACGTCGGCAGCCGTTCCCTCGATTGTAAAAAGCCCTAAACGCACGTACTGTACGCTGAGCTCACGTATACAGGTCTAGCTACAGCCTACAGGCATGCACAATTTGTTTTTTCTGTGACCAGAGCTGACGCTCGTGCGTGACATGTGACATGTGCAGTACGAGTGCGGTAGCAATGCTGCGCATGACACCACCAGAGCACGTGTTCATGCTTAGCATCGGCCGGCACTCAGAAGAGGCTCCTGCCGGCCGGCCGGTCCGGCGCCCCGGCCCCTAGGCCCCCTACGTATACGTCGTACTCTCCCTTGTGTTACAAATAATATGTGTTGTTTATAACAAGATCCCATTAATAGATTTTAAATGCTTAAATAAAATTTGAAATGAAAAAAAATGTTATGCATATTCTCCTTCAATAATATTATTGTAACATCATAAATTCACTAGATCTTGTAAATATATACTGTTGTAATACTCCGTACTAGTTAAATGCTCGTGCTTTGCAACGGATAAAATATATATTAATATTTGCTAAAACAAATATTTTTTATGATATGTGTTATAGTATTTGATAAAACGAATATCATTTTATAATATGTGATTAATATTTCTTATAGGATATAGTCACCTTAATTTGAATTACATATGGATATACATCTATATATTTTAAGAAGTTTGAGGGGTAATTTATAAAAAGACGGTGAGGGTAGTTGATGGTTGCAGTGCCACCTAGATAAAATTGTTGTTCAAGTTTTAAAAGTTTAACCAAAATCTCACGTAAACATCAAATATTTATGACTATACCTAGGAAGCAGCTTAGGTATTACCCTACATATTTATATATCGTGCAAACGAGAAAACTCCTCGTTACAATTTGTTTTATAAGTGTTGGTTGACGATCTTCTCTTTTTTCTTCATGTACACACACCCACGTTAAAAAGTATGCTGCTTATTAGTTTTAGTGCGATGAAACGTGTTATCTTAGCTTTATATTACACTTCATTTCGTGATATTTATAGTAGAACTTTTATAAGATACGTAACTGTAATTAAAATACATGTTGGTATAGTGTCCTAAAATACAAACATTCTTAGACAGCGGCCCGGAGGAACTAATACATTTCAACCAATTAGGTGCTTGAGAAGGTCATTAATCTAAACAACTCAAAATTTGACCATTGAAATGACTGAAACATAATCTTAGCATTAGTCTTTGCTAAACAATATAGATATGCTTCTATATTGGAATGGATCAGGGGTATTACCTTTCACTCCCTAATAATTGAACTATAAGTTACATAAGACAAACTTTAACTCACAGAAAATTACAAAATTTCTGGCAGAAATTAATTGAAAAAATACATTAAAAACAAATCAGAACCTAAACTGCACATTGCATAGGATTAGTTATTTGCAATTTTAGGCTTAGAGGCCTGAAATCTAGCAAATCCCGTGTTAAATACCAATAAAAGTCACCTATTATTTAATTTAGATCCTACTACTTTATAGTACTTCAACCAGTACAGTAAGAAACGCTCTTTTCGTAACAAGTGTGAATCGTTGAAATACTACTGTGAAGTGACGACTACTCTGGTGTTGCTCTTTTTGGTTTTGCAATCATGCATACAACTTCAGTGCCTGGCATGTGTTCTTTGTGAGAAAGACAAAGTGCCATGGGAGTATAGGAAGATTTACTACTTGTAGTTAGTTTTCGCATCATTGCATGCGTACGGTTAAAACGATTTATCATTTATATCTAATTGGTTGAAATATTTGCTAATGTATCCAAGAAACTTGTCATTTCTATCTCATCAGCCAGCACAGAAGCTCTAGCTCCCATATGCACTTCACTACTTCAGCAATACGAGCTACGTACTGTCATACCGTACGTTACCACGATATATGATACTACCTCCACCTAAAATACTTATAGTTTTAATTTTTTTGACTATTTATCTTATAAAAAATGAAATTATTATAGATACCTTAATTAAGTATGACCTATCATTTTTATATCTGCATTAATTTTTTAAATATTTTTAATAAGACGAATCAATGCTGGATGAATTAACTAAGCTAGCAGACGTGGCCTCCCTCACCCTAGCACATGCGTCTTCCATGGCCAGGAAGAAGATACAATAAATCTTAAAGCAATTTTAGAGTCCTACCAAAATTTTAGTGTAAAATTTGATATCTTTTAATATCTGAGGTATCAATTTTTTTTAAAAAAATAATACCTCCCAGTACCTCCTCAAATACCGTAAAATTACTCTAGATCGTATATCTCCTGATAAGTTGTGCATACACACTTCAGCTTTGGTGGAGAGTGTTGTGCACATCAACAAAACACAATGTTTCTCCACTGCGTGGCCAACTCGTACACCTCTTGGTGGTTCGACAACAAACAATTGATCAATCTGCCCAATATAGAAGGGGCTTCAACAATATCGCTGTTCTGATTACTTGGTCAATTTAGAAAGAAAGGAACAACCATATCTTCAATGGAAAAGGAAATCTACGGTAGAACTAGCCGAGGAGGCAGCATAAGAAGCTGCTCTCTTATGAGAAGGTGGTGTCTCAACATGAAGAGACTGGCCAAAATCAGGGTCGCTCAATGATCGACAAAAAATATCGGCTTAAGTTTCAAGCTCTTTTTCCATTTGTTTTCCCTTTCTATGTAAATATGGTGTCCGATTGTGAATATCTACCATCTAAATCTTAATATTTTGTATATTCCAAAAAAAAGGCATATCCCCAAACAACTTGTTAGATTAATGCATATACGGATTATACATATTCCTTAAATTTTTCTAAATTCAAATATTGTATTCATACATGATGATGATGCATAGCATTACAAAAGTATAATTTAGAACATAAATACTACAAACAAGACCCTGTTGAAACGGTATAGGTTGAAACCTACAGCCTGAAACCTAGATTTCAACCTATCCTATTTGAATCTGTTGTGTAGTTGTTCTTAATTTAGTAAGGTAACGAGTGTTCTAACCGTTGATAGACAAACTTGTACTACTAAGTTTACTCTTTGCTATTTTGTTGTACTACTATTAGTTAGTTTTGTTTGTACTAAAATGTAGAAAACCGTCAGAGTATAATAAAAGTTCCAACAATATTGATCCTTACCTTGTGCTTCTTCGTTCAACTAATTAATCGAAGACAAAACAAATTGAATTTCATCATAGCACTTAATTATTTCAAAAATTTATATATCGAAAATACGATTATATATGTACATATATATGTATGTAAATTAACAGCTTAGCACTGAGCTTCTCTAGTTCTCTAGACCGACCTTAATTAATCGTGGAATAGTAGTAAGCAAAGGCAGATAAGATGAGAATAATGGCTGCTCATCAAGTCAGTATGGCCAACGTACCTGCCCTGAATGTTCGTCTTCTTCCAATAAACCGTGGCTGCAAAACCCTGCAGGTGCAAAGTGGGAATCCCATGCATCGCAGGTCGCAGCTAGCTAGCTAGCTCGCAGGTGAGGCGTGCACGGTGGAGAAGAAGGGCACATGCATCCAAGCATCGTTTGCCGGCGTTGCCGCGCGCCGGCGACGGCAGCATCAGGCAGCTCGAGAGCCAGGCCGCCGGCCGATGGCTAGCCGGAACAGCTGCCTCATCGGCGAGCTCTAGCTGGAGGCTAGGAATGCACGTGCCCTGCTTCTCCACCTCGCGCGCCTCGCCATCATCCTCGATCAACAACTGATCTGCCATGGCCGACAACAGTAAGTAACACACTGCACAATTGCACATGAGCTAATTAAGCTAGCCGATCGATGCCGTGTCACGGTCGGATTTATACCTCTCCTACTACTTATCTAGCAAGCTCCTAACTGTTATCACATACAGGGCTTTGAAGACTAATTAAGGAGAAGGTAGTACTGTACACTGCTACACTAGCTAGGCAGAGTTATGGCTGTTTCGTTTAATCGGTGCAAGCTTAAGCAATCAATCTTAGCCAATGAGGAGGAAGAAGAGAGGCCACCAACAACAACCCAGTAGGGTCCAGTACAGCAAACAATGGCTGAATTCTCAAGGGGACCAGGAATTGACAAACGAGTGTTGAGTGAGGGTGGGATGCATGGCAGGAGGAGGACGAGTGCTACTAGCCTTTGCCTTTTGATAAATTTAACAGAGCATCGGTCTATTCTCGGTATCCATACATGTTGCCTTCGTCGTGAAATCTCAGTGTACCATGCAGCTAGCTATAGCTGCTACCGTCGTGACATCAGAAAGCGTCAAGAATCATTCTTGGCTCTCGGCGAAGAAAAGCAACCAAGCGAAGAGGTAAAGCAGCTCGCTAGCTTAGCTAGCAGCGTCCTCATCCTCTTGAGAAGTTGAGAGCTTCTTCTTTGGGAATCCGTTTGGTGCACGATCGAGCTAGCTGCTTGCTTAATTTGATGTTCCTTTGTAAAGTGACTAGCTAGTGAGTGAGTGCGAGTGTGGGGCGCGGACAGCATTCACAAACCGTGGCGTTGTAAGCCTGTAAAGTTCTGTGCAAGTCTTCGGCTTAAGATATTTGCGCAGCGCACTTAACGGGTGGCCAAGGTTTGATCAAGATTCAACACCAGTGCCAGAACATATTCCTCGGGAAGTCCTATTGTAAGGTCAACTGCAAGTTAATTATTAGCTCGCCGTCACATTCTATGACCCGTCGACAATCCTAGGCAGCCGTTTGGATTAGCATGCATGGTGACATTCTGAATTTAACACACTGTGCCACCAGCTCATTACCAGCAAACACTCCAGCGCTCTCTGCTGACAGTATTATACTTCTAATACAAATGATTTTAATCGTTCATTTAAAAGGACATATATTAGTCATTTACTAATAAAATGAATAGGGTAAGATTGTCTTTTTTTTTCTCTATTATTTCTGGGAACGGTGTTTGTCTCGTTCTTTATCGTTAGAAGGCATCAGATCCGATCGATCGAATCCATCGCCATCAAACTGGTGAGGGGGAGGCACGTAGTCGAGGAACTGATCAGGGGAAATCACTTGGTGGATAAGAGAAATTATGATTTTACCCATCCGCGGTATTTATTTTTTCCTTGGACAATCATACCCTCAAAATATCTACTGCCCTAAAATATTTGGCAGTACAAGTATATAGATTCAACGGTCCATATTATTTTATACTGTCAGTAGGAAGCACCGAATTGTAGCTCTTACTATTTACGACGATTGAATTTCTTGAGTTCACAACTACTTTTTATATCGACATGTATAGGCTATGATAGCTCTAAATCCAAAATACCGCATCATCCAAAATATCTTGCGAATATAAATATCATAGAATGTTAGCACTCAACACACAGAGCATGCTATCCCACACTGATCAACGCCGCAATGCAATAGTGCCTCTGTTGGCATCAAACGTCAGGGGTGGACGGGTGGTATGCTGTGCGCGGTCATGCTAGCACCGACGCTATGGTTTTACTCGTGGGAGGCAGCTAGGGTATATTGGGTGTTTTGGATGATGTGTCTCCCTTAGTCCCTCGTCCCTGAAGATATAGAGGTTTTGGCTGTGTATTTTAGGCCCATCAGGACTTTCCGTTTTAGGCCCATCAGCACCGACGCTATCCAAACTTAACACATGTTGTATCTCGATCCAACTTTCCGCTTCAACCCAGTAAGTTTGCAACCCAATAGATTCATTAATACTCAATTGTAATCCGAAAACACCTTTCGGTTCAGTATCAATAGCGGTCACGGGTAAGGTGTAGAATCAAGATGTCGATTGAGGGGGTAAATAGACGATTTAAAAATTAATTATCCCCTAAACAAACTATCCTAAGTTGCTAGGTTTGGTAGTGAGTGTTCAAACTAACTACTCTAAACAATGTTTTGCAAACCTATGGTGATAAGGGTTCAAGTTATCTCTAAAAAGTAAATTGCACAAGTAAATTGCAATAAGTAGAGAGAGCAAGAGAGAACCAATTTTTGTTTGACCGGTATTGTGAAGCTTAACGGTTTCTTAATCACCGTTGAGGCGAGCCCAACTTCACACTCAAACCATGAAGCCTCCAAACCCCTTTGCTAAGGGATGGACAAAGTAAGAGCCGGCCTCGAAGTGTTCTACACAATCCTCGATCACTAGTGATAGATGATGAACTCCAAACCACTCACAATCAATTATGGTCCTCCTCCACAAACTTCTTCGGAGAGGGCATCGGATCTCCTCCAAGCCGTTTAGGAGGCGGCAACCTCCAAGAGTAACAAGTAAAAAATCCAAGCTTGAAAATGATCAAGTGCCACACTAGCAAGAACAATGATGCAATGCACTTGTCCTGGCTTCATCTACCCTCAAACCACCCACAAATTAATAGAGAATGCAAGCTCTAAGAGCGAGAGGAAGCATGCAAGGGCTAGCTCAAACCAAATGTCAAATGTGCCAAAAGAGCTCCCTTTCTGCCTGCAGGTGGGGGAGTATTTATACTCCCCACACCAAAAACTAGTCGTTGGGGCGAAATCCCCCAACTCAGGCCACTACCGGTCTGATCGGTGAGCAAGGCCAAATTTGCTCTCTGGTTGTACTTAGTCTGACCGGCCGTACGACCCGGTTAGACCGACCCAACTATGCAAAGACAAATTCTCTCAGACCAGCCCAAACAGTAGAGCAAAAATGGTAGCACTTGAGAAATCTTCTTTGTATCCACCCGATCTAACCGCCCCATTGGCTTGGCCAGACCGGCGCCGCTGGCAAGCTAAATTTCCCCTATGTATCCAAGAAGTCTGACCAGCCACAAGCCCTCGGTCAGACCGGCCTTAAGAAAAAAACGCAAGGCCGACAAGGATCAAAGCCAAAATAAAAGGCACTCTCATGAAATGTAAATATGGCCTATGATCATCTCTTTGTCAAGATTATCACCCCTCTTGATATTACAGCAAAACTAGAAAATAAACCTAGCCCAAGCGATCATCCCAACACCTCGATCGACAAATTAAAATTACTAGATTTATCACCTCACTTATTCGCTTTGCACCATCAATTTTAATCCACGGTAATTGTCCTTGGCGTGTACACAACATGGACCTAACTCAAATTTTCTCTTAAATACAATAGATTAGTGCTTGTCATTAATTACCAAAATTAACAACGGGTACTAGAAACTTCACAAGTCATATTGATGCGCCGAGTTTACACAAGGATCATATCAACTGAACCTGTTGTGTATCTATATTTGAGTCCCTTTGCCTCACGGTATCAATGAAGCACAAAGTGAGACACGTGACATCCTTTCAATAGTTTAATCATTCACTCGATCTTGTGATAAATTACTCATCTCATGATTGATTCCTCAATCACTCATCATGGCCATGCACTTTCGTAATCTATTACATCAAGGGTCCCATGAGATATCTCTCCCATACACAAAGAGGGGCTAATCCCATATTGATCTCTCACATGCATCTCGCTGCATGTTTGATAATGAACTCGAAAACTATTTTTATAACTACCTTGTTTCGGTGCAACATTTAACTCCCTAAGTATGTTGAGAATCATGACGATATCAGTTATAAGGAATCAACATCATCGCTACTTAATTTGATATCTCCAAACATTACCCATGAGACATGATCATCAATCAATACATATGATAATCTTAGAATCATATTCATTCCACATATAATATCATTAGGGACCATTTAGAAATAATTAACAACATATTGTACTAGGAAGTGTCAAATCCACCACAAAATACTTATATTTTTGGACGAAGTGAGTAACAGATAGAGAGTCTCATGAATGAATCACATATTCATTGATCAACAAGAAATAAACTAATTCTAGAAATGAAATAACTCTATTCATAATATTCATAAACATAATAAATGATATAATCATCTCCATGATTGTCTCTAGAGCATATCACTAACACTTTCAACCATGGAAAGAGAGGGAGAAGTGAGATTGATCGTGTTTACCAAGATATCCCCTTGTTAATTAGGGACTCTACCTATAATTTGATAGAAAACACCCCTTCAATATTGAGAAGTTTGGACCATTAGGTTGCTTTAAGATTTGTATGATACACCTGTAACCCTAACCCCACCCCTCCTCTTCTCCCGCTAGTCCACCATGACGGCACGACGGGAGCTCGATGCCCTGTTGCCATTTCTACCACGTGCCACTAGATGGCTAGAAGAAGCCAATAGCGCCGGTGAGAACACACCCCCACCCACACACACGGGCCCTCCCAAGTCTGCCTCCATATCTTCCTTTCCCACTCTCCTCCTCCTTAAGCCGGGGAGGTGAGGTGCTCTGCTCTCTTCTTCATCTTCGGACGCCACCTCTTAAGCTATGGTCGTTTTGCCTCTGTCGCAACACTAACCCACCATCTTCCTCCATCCTTGCAACTCGGGCACCAACATCAGCACGTTGCCAACCACTCGTGTACACAGTCCACCGTCGGGCCGATGTCTCCCATAGTCGCCCCTCTAAGGCCCCATTCTAAATTGAGAGAACAAGGAAAATCAGCAACAATATATGAAAAAACATGGCCTAAGCTTCACAATCATACTCCCTCCAATCCCTCCCCCAACAATGAACCTAACTCGTCGGGCTGCCATGAGTCATCAGAGCTGGAGGAGAAGGCCGATTTAGTTAACCTGATGTCAGAAGTTCGCATGATGGGCTTTCTTACGGTACCCTATACTAGCTATAGGTGGAAAGTAGTATGGATGAAATAATTGTATAGATTTTCTAGCAATTGATCTATTAACTTAATAAATTATCCACCACACAATTAACTTTGATTAGTATGCCATTGTGAATTAACGGAATTTATTTTTTTATAACGAGGTCACATATTTAGGACCACCCTTTCCATACAAATGCTTATACTATTGCATACTATAGTTATATACTACCATATACTACCCACTAGTATAATTTAATCTTAACCGTTCATTCACTAGTATAATTTGACTAGTATACACTAGTATTGGATACCGTAAAGAAGCCCCCATGATTTTGGGCCCTAAAATTCCATGGAATGCTATATAAACGGCAATTTTTGCGTTAACTAATTAGCTCGTTTGTACTAGATGGACAAGATTAACTATTAGGGTGATGCGAACGGGCTTGTAGCCTAGTGGTTACAAGAGCCTCAGTAGCACATGAGGTCCTGGGTTTGATTTTCCATGGGAACGAATTTTCTAGGATTTAACGGCTTTGTTGTAAGCGACGTACCCGTTGACAGCAAGACGCTCGTGGTGACTTTGTTAATCTCAAGAATTCGCCGGCCCAGTCTTCGAAGATGCTTATAGGAATAGGGTTTGCGTGTGTGCGTTTATAGGGATGAGTGTGCGTGTGTTATGAGTGTTTACGTTGTACCTTTTAATGTTAAAAAAAACTATTAGTGTGATGCAATATAATGGGGCGCCAAAAGCTCCTGATCTGCCTATTGCTGTCGGCCGTGCGATTCAGCAATTAATTAGTCCCGGCCTATACATGCATCCTTGTTACCCTGCTTGTAAACTTGCATTATATATACACCGAACCATCTTCAAGGCAGAACAATATATATACACCTTGCCCCCACATTATGTAGGGGTATACGCTGCTTAATTTCCCACCGGTAAGCTGCCACGGCATGCAAACAAACAACAAATGTAGATGTAACAAACTGTGTGCTTGCTGCAGATCGGGCCGTACATATATAGCTGTACGTACGAAGCATCGCTGTTGAAGTTGAACAGTACTATACAGCTGCCGCATGCACGAAAGCGTACTGGTTCCTTTGTTGCAGAGCAACCTATACTACGTACTCCGCACCAGTAGATCTACTACGCGGATGGGGTATGTTACGAGTTACGACAGTACACCGCACGAACAGAAACGTTCGGATGTGCATGCATTTGTCTCTGTAAGCGGCGGCGGATCCAGAAAATTAATTTATTGATATCATAATATATTTATCGATATCAAACTTTAATAATTTGCTTATATCATAATATTATATGATATATATAAGCATTTTATCTATAGGTTTGCTAAAAACCACATCCCTTCTACAGGAGATCCACCCTGCTAGCTAGTAACAACAAATTGAATGGTCTGGACCGTGTGATTCATTATCCGTCGACCGACCGACCGACAGATGGCCGGTGACCCGTACGTTGCTTGCGTGGCCGTGGACAGATTGATAGATTGATGGGTTACGTTTGTTTCCTTCTCCGAAAGGGATAGCCTGAATGTCTGATAGACAGCGATGAGCAGCTGGTTGCTAAACTTCTACTCTCTCTGTTGAAAAAATAAATGCTTTAGGCAAAGACACGGTCTTAAAAAAACAACCTTGATTATATTTTCTATTATAATATTAATAGGAATATAAACAAATATATGATTTTGTTGAAGTACTTTTCAAGATTAATCTATACAAAATGATCTTTATGTTGATAAAATAAATATTTCTAAAGTTATTTATACTTAAAGTTTGAAAAGATTGAATTTAGGACATTCTAGAACTTCTAATATTATAAAACTGGAAGGAGTACTGGATGTGCTAGGGGTCAGCCTATACATTTGAACAAACATGTGCTTAATTGACCCCGAACTAAATTATAACGGTTAAAAGTTAAAACACCACAGTACATATAGAAAATTAAATCCAATCTGCTGCAGCCTAAGAGAACAGGTGCAGCGAGGAGATCAACAAGATGTATCTATCTATTATATTATTAAAAGAGCCTTAAAAGGAGGCTCCACGTTCGCTCTAGAGGCTAGAAATTCCCACATTAATGAGAGAAAAAGGAAAAAAAGAGTTTAAGTAGGAATACAATTTATAATTTTTGGAATTAAAAAATTAGGCATACTAAGAGAGGTATAGAGTCCATGGAGAAATACAATTAAGAAATAAACGAAATTAAAAAATAAAAAATAAGGAAATTTTGGAAGACGGCTTAGAGTCCACGTAGAAATACAATTTCATAAATAAGTGAAATTCGGAATTAATAGATAGAGAATACTAAAAGGAGCCTAAAGTCCATAGAAATACAATTTATAAGTAATTGAAATTCGGAATTGAAAATAAGGAAATTTAAATAATGGTCTAGAGTCCATATAAAAATACAATTCATAAATAACTAAAATTCGGAATTAAAAAACAAGGAATTTGGAAGAGGGATTAGAGTCCATATAGAAATAAGATTTTACAAATAAGTAAAATTTGAATTAATAGATAGGGAATAATAAAAGGGAGTCTAGAGTCCATATATAAATAGAATTTATAAATAATTAAAATTCAGAACAAAAAACAAGAAAATTTAAATGATGGTCTAAGTCTATATAAAATTACAATTCATAAATAATTGACATTTGGAATTAAAAAATATTATATATTAAAAGACAATATTTAGTCCACATAAGAATATAATTTTAAAATAGACAAAATTTGTAAATAAAATTATTTTGAAAGAAGATATAGGTTGTGTTCCATATCACATGAAAAAAACAGTGTTGGCTACTAGGAACGGTGTTTTTGTCTCTTTTTCCGTGCGCATGCTTCCCGAACTGTTAATAGAGCGTTTTTTGGAAAAAAAATTTCTATATGAAAGTTGTTTTAAAAAAATCAAATTAATCAATTTTTTATGTTTAAAATAGCTAATAGTCAATTAATCATATACTAATGGTGTTTCTTGTTTTGCGTGCTACTATTCTTTTTCTCCCATTTGCCAAAGCACCACATTTGAACACAACCGTAGAGTCCATATAGAAATACAATTACGTTCACTATGGAGACTATTAATTCCCACGTCAATTGGAGAAAATAAAAAAAGAGTTAGGGTAGAAATGCAATTTTGGAATTAAAAACATAAAATGCATTGAAATAAGGGTTTAGAGTCCATATAGAAACACAATTTAAAAATAACTAAAATTTGGAATTAAAAATAAGAAAATTTAAAAGATGATCTAGGAATATTAATAATAAGGAGAGATTAGAGTACATATAAAAATATACAAAGGAAGCAAAACACAAAGGACAAGTTACACGCACAAAATGCAAAGGAAACGAGCAACTACAGAACGAGTAATATTGGTGGACAAACACACATAAGTGACCACACTACAAAGAGCACTCATGAGCTACAAAAGTATCGAGTAGTTGTGAGTAGAGCAACAACAACGAACATGTAGGCACAAGCAATGACGATGACGAGCGAGCACTTATGGTCCCTGAAGGCAACAAGCGGTAGGGGTGGGGAACAATGTACCATCAGGGGTGGCAGCGGCCGGCGAGCATGCACAAGTTATGAAGACAATGAATTACTTGGAAAAAGAATTGTAACAACGAAAACACCAAATAAGCAATCTCGAGGAAAAAGAACAACTGTCATATTGGACTGCATGGACTATAAGCGGTCTTGATGGTACAATAACCATGAATGAGATCAATGATATGACAATGGCATGCGAACTTGGTTAACCACTTTAACGCAAAAAAGCTCAATGTAGATAGTGGCGACGGGATAGCTCAAGTGCGATAGAGAGCAAGTGTGAGGACATCAACTTTGGCAGTATCAAGTGAGTTTTAGGGTGACCGTCGGTAAGCTCTGGTGGACAGTAATAAATATGGCAGTGTCCGTTGAGTTCAAGGAGTGGATATTGATAAGCTCTTGTAGGCTAGCTATAATGGCTATAGGCTTGGTGGATGATGCGGAGAAGAAAGAAAGAAGATGACGTGTCAAGACTTTTGGAACAAGAATTAATAAAAAATTATAAAGGTAATATTTGAATGGGCCATTATAGATTAAAATTAGATAAATTTTGATACTACGTACTAGAGTAGATTGAAAAGTTAAATAATAACTAATGGATGCGATAGAACCGATTTGATCAATGATCGAGGAATCTAAAGATTTATATGTTTTGAGATTTGAAGAAGATAGAGTAAGTGAGTAACAAACATTTAATTAAATGCACGGGGCACGCTGCTCCTGCCAGTTCATTGGGGGAAAGCCAATTTTGGCTCCAATGCATGATGCATGCGATCTGACCACTGAATAGCACTGAGGCACTAACTCACGTACGTACGAGATAAACAAAGGACTTGCATAGCGCCATACTAGCGATTTGTGCGTTTGCCCCTCCGTTTTTATGGCGCGACCACCGACGACATCACGGCCGTCCACAAGCGCGCGAGGACCACTGAAATTCTGGGGCTTCCAAGCTGGTCCTCGCAACTAACGCCGCTCACCTACCGATTCCGCTCCTGCACAGCGGCACATGTCGTACGTGGCTACGTGATGAGCAGACAGAACAGTGGCCTTCAGCTTCACACTGTGCAATAGCTGTCGTGCAACTGTGCAAGGCTGGAGGCGTTACAAAAGTAACAAAACTATTCCACTTAATCATGTTTCTTTCCTAATTGGGCAGAATATTTGAAATAAGAAAATGATTACCAATGCCTATTACAGGTCAACAGAAATACAATACTCCTACCAACTTCAAAATATGTACTCCCACGGGAGGCGTGTTTGGCCTCAAGCTGTGACAACGCAACCAACCCAAACAAATGTTTGTGTCAGCATAGTAGTACAACGGTCTGAATTTCTGTTCAGAGTTACAATACTTGGGATGTGTGATATTCATTCTAAAATGCTTATATTTATGGTACAGATGAAGTACCAGTTAGTACTGGGATGTCTACAGATGCTTATATTTATGTTTGTCTCGGGTGGCTCCACTAGTCGTTATCGTTACTCTTGATCAGTCTTGGATGATCACACACTTTACACATAATAATGCACACACTTCTAACTTGTGGATAACATGGTGACTTGGTGAATACGGGTGGAACTGGATCGTCGAGTACGGTTGGATCGAGCCCATAGTACTTGACCTGGTTATTGCAGCGTATGTGCGGCCCATATGTTTGGGCCAGGACAGCGCGATCCATGTTAAGGCTAGCTGATTGTCTGGGCCGTAATATGCGTATGAGCCCCGTGTGGCCTACGTACACACGTACATGCACAATAAGGATACATCATGGATGGGGATCCTATATTATCATTTATCCTTATCAACATAAACCAAAATTTGAATTTTAAAACTTAATTTAAATATGATTCGGGGGATTTTATTATGGTCTTTTTCCAACTTTGGATTTTAAACCATGAGTATTCCATATGTAAAAGTTTTACCCATAAATTATTTTTTGTTCATTCTTTCACGTGGTAAACACTTATTAAAAAAAGCGAAACAAGCACAGCCTTATACCTGCCGCAATTATCTTGCTATAGTAGTATTACAATTTTTCCAAAGAAAAAGTACTAGTAGTACAATTTTGGTTGGAACTTTTGAAAGTACTACCTCCGTCTTAAAAAGTATAGGGCTAAATTTATTTCATTAGGACAAATGTTTGATTAATATTTTTTTATTATATTTTTATTTTTATAACATAAAATAAATGTCGTTAGATTAAACCTATCTTGATGAAACGAACCATGCACACGCCTATACTAGTATGTATTTCCTTTTCCCCCAACGGAAGACCGAAGGGCACCATCTGAAACAAAACGAAACGACTGGAGCTTCAAAACTACAAGTGTTCATATTCAGCGTACTAAAATTACTCTCAAGCCTTGTTAGCAGCAAAACACCTATGAATAAATTAGGTCACTTGAGCATTGAACAATAAACAAAATCTCTGAATAATTTGCAACCTATTGAAACTCAACTGCCCGTTACGCCATCCCCCTACTATTTTCTCTAAAAAAATTGCAACTCCCACCCAAAACTCAACTTGCTCAATAATTATTCTACCTTTTCCAATTGTCATTCCAAGGAAACATCCATCTGGACCATCTATGACTTCGATATATTTCCTCGTCAACCTGTAAAGCTCCCGTGCACCTCCCTCGCTCTTTCCATCTCGAAGCCCTTCCCCTTTTCCATCCATCTGACCATCTCGAAGCCGTTATCAACGGTGGTTTCAATACGGAAAAAGCAGCCGTCGAAACAAGTTTACGGACAAAAAGGCGTAAAAATCCGCGTGTCGCCGGCGGGCGAGCGGTCACGCCAACGCGCAGGGACACGTGCCGTTCAACTACTTGGTGGAGAAGCCCCCCGGTGCCTGGGCCCTTTTCTCACGTGGAAACCACCGTTCGCTTCGTCTTTCTCCGCGTGCTCGCCGTTACGTTTCTCAGAGACTTGGGCCAGTAACGGGAGGAAGCGATGGAGATGGAGGAATCTGACTTTCTGGTAGCACGGCCATGTTGACTCCGCCCCCCTCGTCGAAGAATCGAAGGGGAAAAAATTCCTCGTTACGCCCTGTCTTCCTCCGCCCTGCCCCTTCCACGGCTCCACCCCAATCTCCTCTCCCAACCCCACCCTCGGTCCCCCCCGAAGCGGAGCAGCGCAGCGGCGGCTGGCGGGAGGAAGAAGGCAAGAATCGGGGGGGCTTTCCCTTCCGCGCGCGCGCGTCGTCCCGGTGGACTGCTGCGGCGGTGCGGGTGGTGAGTAACCGCTTCTAGCTTCCTCTCTCGTTCTTCTCTGAAGGATTGGTATTGGATCTGTTCGCGCTTGTATTCTTCTCTGGGTGAATGATTGAGTGCGCTGTTTGTTTGCGCCAGCGTGGTTTAGCAACCCTGAACTGGTTTCTTCCGATAATATCGCAAAGGGTGGAATATCGGTTCTCTGTTGGGATAAGTGGGGTTTATTGCTGTTTGTTGTTAACTACAAAATCTTTGCAGTATTTCCACCTGCAGGCATCAATTTGGTGATGCCCAACTAGTAGAATATTTGCTACCAGTACTATTTAGAGAAGCTAATTCATCAGTAACTGTACTCCATGATGTATGGTTATTACACAGCAGATGATATTAAGAAACTTGCGCATAGCTAATACTTGCATGGACGATAAGTTTCCTTGCGCTTGTTAATCTGTATAAACAGCCAATTGGCAATATAGTGACAATTAAATTGCTTAATTTCAGTGTTTGCTGAAATTGATATCTGTTATCTGTACTGGGTTTTTTTTTTCATTGTAGGTCCTTTTTTGTTTGTGCAGAACTTCGTGGACAATAATATGTATCTTTATTCTTGCAAACATAAATAGTACACCGATCCTTCCAGTGGAACATTGCATTTCAAGTCCGAAAATAGGTTGGAAACAAGTCCAGATTGCATACAATATCTGAGACCCCGGTTCAACAAAATGGTCTCCAATGGTAATGAGAATCTCAAAGCTGATGTTGAACAAGTAGAATCAACAACATTGGACAATGATACTGTAGCCCCAGTTGCCAATACTCTTTCCACTCAGGGTGTTCCACAGCAAGGAAAACAGCCGAATAGGTTTCAGAATTTCTGTAGTCGCTTTTCCAATGGCGCCAGGCTTAGGAAGCTGGGTCCTACACCTTCATTCAAGTTTCGACAGCTTGCACTTGAGAGAGATGAATTCTCACGTTCCATCCACTCAGACAGCCATGATAATCATGATCACTTCCAGTTTATCAGGAAAATTAATTGGAGCCATGTGTGGGCAATGTGCAAGGATTGGATAAAAGAGCCTTTTAATATGGCCCTTTTTGTTTGGATTGCTTGCGTGACCGTATCTGGTGCAATACTATTCCTTGTCATGACTGGAATGCTCAATCGTGCTTTGCCTAGCAAATCACAAAGAGATGCCTGGTTTGAAGTAAACAACCAGATTTTGAACGCATTATTCACACTCATGTGCCTTTATCAACATCCAAAGCGGATATATAACTTTGTGCTATTGTGTCGATGGGAGCAAAAGGACATTTTAATGCTTAGGAAAACATATTGCAAAAATGGAACATACAAGCCCAATGAATGGATGCACATGATGGTGGTTGTAATCCTTCTTAATTTGAACTGCTTTGCTCAGTATGCCTTGTGCGGTCTCAACCTAGGATACCGCAGATCTGAACGGCCTCCTATTGGTGTTGGTTTGACCATTTCTGTTGCAATTGGGGCTGCAGCATTTGCCGGATTGTACAATATTATCAGTCCTCTTGGGAAGGATTATGACACAGAACTGACTGAAGTTGATCAAGAGGCACAAACTCAACTCACCTCAACTCAGGGCATGAGGACAGCGGCCTCACGGCTGTCACTTGAAAAGAGATACTCTTTCATTCAAAGTGAAGACCGCCGTTTTGTGGAGAGTAGGCCTGAGTGGGTTGGTGGACTAATGGATTTCTGGGACAATATATCTCTTGCTTACTTGTCAATTTTCTGCACTTGCTGTGTTTTTGGCTGGAATATGCAGAGGCTTGGATTTGGCAACATGTATGTTCATATTGCTACGTTTCTGCTCTTTTGCCTTGCTCCATTTTTTATCTTCGTCCTGGCAGCTGGCAATATTAACAATGGAAACCTTCAAGTAGCATTGGTGCTCACCGGTCTTGCTCTTTGCTTTTTCGGCTTGCTGTATGGTGGCTTTTGGAGAATACAAATGAGGAAGAGATTTAACCTCCCTGCAAACAACTTCTGCTGTCGCAGTGCGGAAGCTACAGATTGCTTCCAGTGGCTGTGCTGCTGTTCTTGCTCCCTTGCTCAGGAGGTGAGAACTGCTGATTATTATGATATTGCAGAAGATAGGTCATACACAGAGCAGATAAGTGAGAGAAGTCAGCGTGTAATGTCCCCATTACCGCGTGAAGATGGTTTGCCTCTTTTTAGGTCAAACCCTGGTTCTCCATACCATAGTAGCACTGCTAGTCCGTCTATCTTCATTATGGAGAGTCCACCAGCGCCACGGAGATCACCTGGACCAAGCCCTCTGGGGGGTTCACCAACATTGGGTGACAGGATGATGAAGGCACCTACTCCATCTGTTTTCCATAGAGACAGTGAACCTGAATCATAGCATGGGGCCAATGCAATGAAGCATTAGTTATCTTGAGTCTACTCTGTATATTTGATGTAAAGAAAACTACATGCGTTTTTTTTTTCATCTGCAGCTTCAGCGCAACAGGCCTTGCTTATGAAATGTATAGACCATTCATATATTATGTACTTCTGTTCTGTCCTGCTCTGTAGGATTTATTTTTGAGGTGAAGCGAATGGTTTGTGAGAGTTGTCTTTTACTATCGAGTTTTGATGTAAAGAAAACTACCATACGCCTTTTTTCCATATACAGTTTCAGCGCAATTGCCCTTGTTTGTGGAATGTATAGACCATTCATTTCAGTTCAGCTTTGCCCTGCTCTGTACGATTTATATATGAGGTGTGGTGAATGGTTAGTGAGAGTTGTCTTTTGTACTATCCATTTTCTGTGTTGGGGAATTCATGGCTATCATGAAAACGTATGTGATGCTGCCGTTAGTATTCTTTTTTTGTCATCTATAGACCATTTAGTTCTCTCCTGACTAACCTGAGCAGGAGTTTTTCTTATATTCATCAACCACAGGCCATTTTGCTTCAAATTCAACATCGAGCTTTTCATTGTTGATACTGAACATATGTTTGACAGCTTCAGCGCCGTCAGTCCGTTCCATCATCTGATGTGCTAAGTGGATAAAACTACAAATTTTTGCAACCTGCCAGGTCAATGAAAGCACCACTTCTGTTTAGAACTTGCATTATTTTTGCTAGGAGCAGTGCTTGCCGATGAAGGCTTCGTTAGACCTGTTCATGGTTCAACAATTCTGACATGAAAATACTTGTCATTCTGAAGAAATAAACGATTGCAGCTTACGTTTATCTGCCTCTCCTCGGGAAGCAATTTCTGAGAATGTTCTATACTTCTGACCGCTCGTTAAATATTGGGACTAGTACTCCAGCTGGCATGGCTTAAAAGGTAAGCATTCATACGTATATAAAATCAGACATAAAGAATCGGATGATTGCAGGTGCAAAAATACACGAAAACTAAAACGTTTGCACTACGAACGAGAGTATCACTTGACAACACCCTGAATTTTCCGAACTGGTAGTGTCATACTGTTATGCACTTATGCTCACGCACTGTTTTCCCGAACTATTGCCATGGGCCTCTGAAGTTTGAAATACTTGCTGCTGTAGCTAGCAAGCGAGTAGGAGTAGCACCATCTTTAGAAACAAACCATATTACCGCTACTAGTAACCCGGAATGCAGTGGCTGATTCAGGTACAATACAAGTTGTGGGTCAGCTGGCTCATACAAGCTTGAAACAAAGCTGTGGGTTATGATTGTTTCGGGAGCACTACACGTACTAATAATTTTAAACTCGTACCATTTGATCTTACTAAATGAAAGTTGTAGAAAATCAAGATTCACTCGCATCGTGCCACATCAATATTAGTAAGAATCCAGTACACAAAAATTAGTAGGCATAGCCTTTTCCTTGTTTCGCTTGGACTGGAAAGTGATAGCCACATGAACGATGAAACTTTTACATTTGTGTCATTTATATTTTGAAATCTAAGATTGAATAAAAACACTACTGGGATGAAAACACCCCCAAATTAACTCTAAATTTAACATTTAAAATTAAAATCTAGCTGTGATTCATAAACCAATAAGAGAACACCACTAGTTTGACATTTGACAAGACAGTATACTCTATAATACCGTAGAGTGAACACGTAGCATGTCTGGCACGGGTGACGTGCGAGTCTAGGGCGCGGTCTGTTTGTACTCTCATCAAGAAAAAGTTTGCCATTTCTCCGTGTGGCCAAGGGACTTAAATCCATAATACGCTTGTTTCATTCACGTCTTAGGAGTACACACGCAGCTGGAGATTAAACACGTACGCCAATCATATGCATGCCCGCTGCATGTTATAGGTCTCACGTCGTCTCGGCTTGACTACTAATTTTACGTAGGTTTCATGGAAACTTATTGGGTTACTATCGTGTATTATTATTTTAAAGACGACATCCAGACAATGGGAATTAAAAAGCAAAATGGCTGGCGGAAGGGGCGGGCACTGGGCGTGTCCACATAGGATAAGAATAGTGTCCGGGATGACTTTTTTTGCAAAAAGACCCTCGTATGTACAAAATCCCACTGATTCCATGCAACACCATCGATCCATGCTCTATCTCGGTCGTTCGACGCTTCATTCCATGATTTATTATCGGAATCGCATATGGAGGTGCACGATACCTCGTCGGCTCCGCCGTCGATCCATGCTTTGTACTCGGACTCACATGTGGAGAGTGCGATATCTCGTCGAAGTCTTCGTTGAGCCATATCTTCTTCCTCGTATTGGGCGTGCATACCTCATAGGCGTGTCGTACCCACTACTTCATCGATAGTTCCATGCATAGTTTCATGATTGATATTGAGGTACCAAATCCGATATCGATGAGTACCAGAGTTTGATACTTTAGATACCTCCTCCATGTGATACCTTGTCGGAGCCGCACCATGATACCTCGGTGGCACCACCTCTCCATGATATGTTATTTAGGTACCATACCCGTTTGCTATCGCTCCACGCTAGTGCTATTGCAGCCTCGCGGGCTTGCAATAGCTACAACATTCTAGCACCTCGCCAGAGTCACCGTAGCCTCGTCAGCGACACAACAACATAAACAAAGCCATGTGTTCGTGCTCTGTATCAGTGTTGCAATGACCTAATCAGTCCCACAACAACCGCTCCTTGTTGACGATGTCAGGGCCTCACTGGAGCCGCAATAGTCGTTGTTCCTCACTGGCGTCGCAGCTTCGCCAAGCTGCCACAACATTGCCATAGCCATAGCAGACTCGCTCCTTGCATTTACTATCGCCGCCTCACTGGAGATGTCTCCATGTGAACTCGCTGGTGTCTGTCTCCATGATATCTTGCCGGCACAAATCTTCCCGCGACAGGGGAGGGAGAGATGACATTGTTGGCGGAGCAATTCCTTCGGGCTAGGGGGAGAGGAGGCCAAAAATGAGTGATGAAGAAGAAGGTGGAGAGGCATGGATTAGGACAAAAATAGACAAAGACATTGGGACCCGTGTTATAGTCTTTCTATATTTTCTAACAGAAAATCTATGAAACACGGGTATGTTTCAACGGACTCCTTTGTCTTCACGTCCGTCTCCCACCTCCTCTCCTCCTTCCTTCCTTTTTCCTCCTCCTCCTCCTACATCCATGAGAGTCCACCCCTCTCCTTTTGCGTGCCTCTCGCGCTCACCGGCGAGCCATCCTTCCTGTCGACGGTCTAGCCGGAGCGAGGGGCGGGATGTAGCGTGAGGGGATGACGTCGACAACTATGGCAGGGAGGAGATGGCAAGGGCCTTAAGAGGTCTAGATCCGTCACTGACAACCTCAGAGACGGCGAAACCGGCAGCGGCGAGGATGTGCGGCTCCGAATAAGTATGCAACTGCGATGTGACATGGGAAGTCCGGTGATGTATCAACCCTAAAACCTGAGGTACCATGCCTAATACCTACGGGCACTAACAGCTTAGTACCTCAGTATTAGGTATGATACCTCCGAAATATGATTCTCTGACAAGAGGCACGACAACGATGAGGTATTGGGGAGCGCGGTCTGACGTACCAGGCCTGGTACCAGGTATCGGATCTGGTACCCCTATGTATCGGATGTGGTACCCAACCACCTAGGTATCAGATCTAGTACATTCCCATGAGATGTCGTTGAAGAGAAATACGACAACATCGGCATCGGCATCGGCATGCATTGCGCGGAGGGGTGGCACCAGATCTAAAACCTATGTGGATAGGCACTCTGTCACCTCCGGTGAGACCTCGCACGAGCATCTGCAAGCTGGACTGCTAGCCGGTTAGGGATGTCGGCACTTTGGTTTGGTTACATGAGGGGTGGTGATGTGGTGTTCTGCGGTAGGGACCTCGCATCACATGGGAGAAGGAAGATGTTGTTCGAACGGACGTCTGTTCTCTAGTCGAGCTCATTTTCTAAGCATCTCTAAAAATCAGTGACTTCTTTTTAGAGCTATCATCTTCGTCCTAAATAAAACATAATGATTCCTTAAGTTTTCCATTGAAATGAAGTACACGGATTTAAATAAGAGGATGGTTATGATTGGTCAAAAAATATGTGAAGAAATTAAATGAAAGATGTTTGTGATTAGTTAAGATGAGAGTATGGATTCCCTTCCATAGAACATTTGAGCTAATTCTTAGAAAAAAGTAAATAATCTTGTACTCCCTCCGTCTTAAAATATAAGGACTTATGCCGTTTTCTGGAGAGATTAAGGTTTAGGCGAAGAAGAGCTGTGATTAGTTGAGAGGAGAGGGTAGGTGGAAAATTTAAATGAGGGATGATTGTAATTGGTGGAGATGGAGTAGGTGGGTGTAGAACTAGTTGTATTTTGAGACAAATTTGAATTGATAAGTTAGTAGATTTCAGTGACGTTATAAACTTAAGCCACCTTGCCCCTGATTTAAAACCTATATATGCTTATATATAAATCACCTTTCTTTTGTGTAAACTGCTTGAGCTCTTTCGTGAGAACTGAGAACATATTTTTCTGATATTTGATAATCTAAGAAGGGGCAAATCAATTCGATAATCACCATAGCCACTAGCTCCACTTAATAAACAACTTGAAGAAATCCACGTAGAACAATCTCGTGTGACTTCCACTGTCACTGAAAGTCTGAAACACAGTCCGAGCAGACAACTAAAATGCAAATTTCAACTGTAGAATCAGCCAGCAGATTTAGATAGCCCATTTCACTACTAATAAACAAGGTAAGAATTTAAGCAATTAATTAAAAACCGATATATACAAACCCCAATTAATCATATACTACTTACATACTACACCACCATCTAACATGCACGGTTTACCACGTACTTTACATATATACTTTCTTTGTCCAAACAATTTAGGGTTTTTGTTTGCGATCTTTAACCGTTCGTCTTAATATTTTCAAAAAAATTTAAATAAGACGAAAGGATAAATGTTACAAATAAAATTTTCAAATCCAGATGGAGGGAGTACCAAGGTAGCTCACCAATTCATCTAAAAAATAATCCTACTCTTTCAAAAAAAAATCCTACTAATCATTTAGGCCTAGTTTGAAACAGATGGTAGAGATTGATTATTTTGGACACACAAAACGAGGAAGATCATTAGCACATGATTAATTAAGTATTAACTATTAAAAATTAGAAAAATGGATTTGTATGAATTTTTAAATAAACTTTTATATAAAATTCGTTTGTTAAAAACACACGGATAATTATTTTGGGAAGCGTGCTAACGAAAAATAAGACAAACAAAATCTATTGTAGGCTGAAAGAACGGGCCTTAATTAATCAAATGAAATGAGCACATTGCGATTTCCTTTTTTTGCCTGTAACAGTACGATTCGTCTGGAACTAGTCAGACAAACGATTCGCGACCGTCACTCCCCGCTCCAACGCGCCCACCACCGGGAAAAGTGCCCGCCCTCCCATCACTGGCCTGTAGCGGGCCCCACTGAACTCCAAGTCAGCTGCTCTCCCGCCCTCGTATTGGTGGGTAACAGGGTGCGTAGCCCAACTACACATGTGGTCGCATGCAGAGCCCGCCAGTCAAACATCCCGGGAGATTTGACCAGTCAACGGTCAAACATTCAAAGGTCTATATAATGATCACCAGAGGCGTCGTCATGGAGACCAGCCACGAGCCTCCCATCATCCTTCCTTCAGTAGTGGATCGACTCGCCTCCTTCTTCTTCGTCTCCGATGACCGCCGCGCCCGCGTCCGGGAGCCTTTTGGTGAACTCGAGACCCGTCGCGCTCTCCTTGGCGAGCAGATCGTCTTTCTCCAGTTTGCTGGCTAGCCCCTCGTCGTTTAAGCCCATGACGCCGTCGTCTTCCCTCCCGCTGGCGGCGGCGGCGACGTCGCCGTCGTCCTACTTCGGCGTCTCCTCTGGGCTCCTCGACTCGCCGATCCTTCTCACGCCCAGTGTAAGCATAGCGGCCACCGTAACTAAGCATCCCCTGTTCGAGTGTGAAGACTGAAGAGTTGAAGTGTTTTCTGTGGCTAATTATTGAGCTTTGATTGTGTCTGTTTCAGTTGTTCCCATCGCCGACGATTGGCGGCGCATTCAGCTGGATGACGACGGCGCCGGAGAACGAGGTGCAGGGAAACGGCGTCAAGGACGAGCAGAAGCAGTACTCTGACTTTACGTTCCAACCGACGGCGTCGACGGTGGCCGGAGGCACCGCGACCACGTCGAGCTCCTTCATGCAGGCGTCCATGCTGATGGCTCCATTGGTAAGAAGAACATCTACGCTAGTAGAGTCCTTAATTATATGAGCAAGGTCTGACATGTGGGTCAGTTTCCTGGTCTGGAACTTTGACCCACTTGTCAGTGAGTAATTTGTCAAATTCCTTACGGAACAAGAAAGTATGATAAGATTATCCAAGATCAAAGACGTCCATGCTCTATTATTTCTTCTTTCGATTGTGAGGTGGCGTTTTGACTTTAATTCCCATATCTTTTCTTTTATTTCAAAGCATACATATATGCTGAAATTACTGATTCATCTCCAGCTAGATATCTTAATTTACATGTTTTTTTAATGACAAGCGATACTCAAGCTAGATTTCGAAAGCAACTTCCACTTACACGTTCTCATTGAAAACCTAACAGCATACAATTCTAAACTTCATCAATTAATTAGTCAAAGCAATCTGAAAAACAATTCCACACGTAGTATGCTCTAACATTTATTGTGTTTGCAATACTGTAGGATGGGAACTCGTACAACGGCGAGCAGCAGCAGCAGCAGCCATGGAGCTACCAAGAACTGAGCATGGACGCGGCCACGAGGCCAGCGGACTTCACCACGCAATTCGAGGGAACCTCGTCGGCGGCGACGGTTGATGTGCTCGGGAACGGCGGCTACAACAACCAGGCGCCCGTGGCGGTCGCCGGCTTCCGTCAGCAGAGCCGGCGGTCGTCGGACGACGGTTACAACTGGCGAAAGTACGGGCAGAAGCAGATGAAGGGGAGCGAGAACCCGCGCAGCTACTACAAGTGCACCTTCCCCGGCTGCCCGACGAAGAAGAAGGTGGAGCAGTCGCCGGACGGCCAGGTCACTGAGATCGTCTACAAGGGCGCGCACAGCCACCCCAAGCCGCAGCCCAACGCGCGTGGCCGTGGTGGGCACGGCGCCGGCGCCGGCGAAACCTACTCCGCCGACGCGCTCTCAGGCGCCACGCCGGTGGCGACGCCCGAGAACTCCTCGGCGGCGTCGTTCGGCGCGGACGACGACGTCAACGGCGTCAGCTCGTCGCTGCAGGCGGTCGTGGCGACTAACGGTGACGGCCACGAGGACGAGCCCGATTCCAAGAGATGGAGGGGCGACGGCGGGGAGGGCGGCGTGTCGTCGTCGCTGGTGGCCGGGAACCGGACGGTGCGTGAGCCGAGGGTGGTTGTGCAGACGATGAGCGACATCGACATCCTCGACGACGGCTACCGGTGGCGCAAGTACGGCCAGAAGGTGGTCAAGGGCAACCCAAACCCACGGTACGTTGCGTACGCAAACACATCGATTTGTACTACGTTGTCACGTAAGTGTTCGACACGTTGTGGTACATGTGAGCTGACGTGAATCTGTGGATATGAATTGGCAGGAGTTACTACAAGTGCACGACGGCGGGGTGCCCGGTGCGGAAGCACGTGGAGCGCGCGTCGAACGACCTGCGCGCGGTGATCACTACATACGAAGGGAAGCACAACCACGACGTGCCCGCGGCGCGCGGGAGCGCGGCCGCGCTCTACCGCGCCGCGCCACCGCAGGTGATCGGAGGCATGAGGCCCATGGCGCCGACATCGAGCTACCTGCAGGGCGGCGCCGGCGGGTACGGCGGCGCGTTCGTCGCAGCGCCGACGGCGCAGCACGCGAACGGAGGGGGATTCGGCCTCTCCGGCGCCGGGTTCAACGACGCGATAGGCGTGTCGTCGTACTCCTACACGAGCCAGCAGCAGCAGCAGCAGAACGACGCGATGTACTACGCATCGAGAGCCAAGGACGAGCCGAGAGACGACGACATGTCGTTCTTCGAGCAGCCGCTGCTGTTTTGATCAGGCTGGATGGGGCATGCGGTGCGAATCAGGCCGTGAATTTGATCGACATGCTTGGCAAGAAACGGCCATGGATGTTGTGTACATGTGTATCAGTTTATGTGGAGTGAGTTTAGTGCATATATAGCTCCCGACTTCAGGTTTGTTCATTTGTTTCGGAGGCCCCGGTAGTCATGCAGATAGATACGTCTGTAAGAGTGGCCTTCCTTTTAACGCATAACACAAGGGGCGTAGGGAAAATAAGACATTTAGATCAGCTTGTAGCAGCTTAACAGGTTTATTTTTTGCAAATGAAGAAATTTGTTGTATTCAAATGTAAACAGAATTTCGGTGTTCTATTCACATGTCTGCATCGTGCTGGATTTAAGATTCATTACACGGCTTGCTAGTTGCTACCTATGATTTTTCTGCTGTGATGAATTCTCGCTCTTCCTTACTAATTTAACTGGTTGTCATATACGGCAAAATATATTATCCGAGTTAGATGTCTCAAGTTTAAATCCTACTCTGGTTAGTAGGAATCTTAATAAGTCAATATCCAGTAGCACTCTTCACTTCTTCAGGCTGCGTTCGTTAGTGGTTGAAAAAAATTGTGTTGACAACTTCCTATAGATTTTTCCCTCTTTTTCCGTGTGCACGCATCCCGAACTATCAAACGGTGTGTTTTTTAAAAAAATTTCTACACAAAAGTTGTTTAAAAAAAAGCAAAATAATCTATTTTTAAAATTTAAAATAATTAATACCCAATTACTCACACCCTAACGATGTTTATCGTTTTACGTGCAATCACTATTCTTTTTTTCCACCTACCCTTTGGCAACAAACGAACGGAGCCTCAAGCTCCTAATTCTGGATGGGAGGGAAGCGAGAAGATGGGGAATGTGGGACTTTGGGTAGGGCTGAAGGAAATTAGTAGTGCACAATAACAGGAGCCAATCTCTAAAGATAAGAAAAGGCCTATATTATATCAAAGAGTGTATGCATGGTCTCTAAACTTATTTGGTTGTGTTATCTATATGCCTAGACTATCAAAGGTATTTTTAGATACATAAACTTTGTTATGGTGTCATATAAGTCCAATCGGACTCTAAGTCTCTAATCTACCTCACGTATTGATGTGGCAGTAGGTCCCACCGTCCCACTACTTTCTAAAATAAATTGCCAACTAGTTGCACGTAAATTGTGACACACCACGTCACCATACGAAGCGAAGTAAAATCTGTTTGAACATGTATGGGCACCTAGGATAAGTTCAGGAATTTAAAATACATTTTGAGCAGCGACCTGTATGACACACAAATTTAGAGAGAGCCCATGCACTCTCTATACCAAATCATATTCTCATAAACTGATGTTGATCTGCCTCTAGTTTTATAATCCATATACTCCAAAAAAAAAATGGGAGGGGAAGAGGTCACTGAAGATGAAGTCTAGACTCAAGATAATGGTGAAGGTGGTAAGCATAAGAAAACCACAAATGAGTAGCAAATACATGTACCAGCGGATAGAAGTAGAAGTTGAGTCGTTGAAGATAAAAAAAAATGGGGAGTGGTGAAGAGCTGAAAGAAGAATGAGGGTCCGCACCGGAATGAGATCCTCTATAGTCCACTGCAGTAGGTAGTTGCCACTGACACGTGGGCCCCACCGTCAGTGGGAACTGCACCAACTGCCCAACTAAGGTCCTTTTTCTTCCGCACTACCATAGAGAAGGTGGGCAAATGATAGCGTTGTGAACGAACATCAATAAAATAAAACAGTGTATGTATCGGTGAGTGCGGCTCTGCACCTTATGCAATTCCACCTATAGAAGGAAGCGATTGAAGCAATTATAACCTTTTACAATAATTTGAATTTTTTAATGTCAAAACTATTTTTAGTATAATACTTCTAAAATCCCTATTATAAATTATTTTTGAATATGAACCTTTTGTCCAAGCCATCCTCACTAGTTTGTTATTACAATGCTACTCTGTGGGTTAAATACCATGAGCTTGCATGTTAGTCATGATTTCAATCCCTGACAATTAATTTACATGAACTTACTATTTAGGAGCAAAGTATAAAATGTCCGGTTGAAATCTTGCAGATTTTTTTTCCCCTAAAATGATTATTTGGAACAAAGGATTGGACATCGTTGAATTCTACTATGAAATTACTTTTATAATAGTCCAATATACATAGATTTTGAGAAAAGTTAGCATTAGGTTCAATTTCTTTTGAATCTCTCGTATTACTTGTGTGTTTTCTCAAGTCTATCCAAATGGTTATTTCTTTTTTTTCTCCTGTTGTTTTAGAATTATCTGTTTGGTAAATGCATTCATATCAAACTACCATATTTTCCTCTTGTTGTGTTTTACCACTAATCCATTCTAATTAAAGGGGATCTTATTGTTTTAACTAAGGTGCCATAGTCAAAAAGTTTATGACATGTTATTGTAGGCTTTGTTTTTAATATAAACACCCAGAAAAACAAACTGTTCCAAATAAGTCATAGATGCCCTTTTCTTTACCAAAGCTGTTTTTTGTTAGCAGAAGTTTGAGTGACGATAGGAGTTCACATGCAAATTAAGAACAACTGAGAAGGCGATTCTTGACAACTGGCGGGGCACAAACCCGGTCGGGCAGCCGCGAGACAAGGCGGTCGCTGATTTCGGATCCGGCGCTGCCGTCGTCGACACGTCGCGCGCCTGGAGCACTGCATCCGCTAGGTACAGTACTGACTGGTATCTGTGACTTGACCGGCAAAATTGATCTGGTGCAGTGAACGTATACCGTCTCGGGGCAGAATCTTCCTCGGATTATTATGCATGCCAGTGCGATGACAACTGTATGTTTACCCTGAGACCTGAGTGATGAAAAAAAAATGCCATTTTTGCTCATTAATTCAGGACAAATGGTTTGAATTTGGTTGAATTCTTCACTCCGAGTCACGATTCCAGCACTGGAAGGCTCAAAGCAAGTACAGACACTGAAACAGGCACAACAACTTGCAAATAAACAAACCAACGAACTCCATCTAAATTCAATTTGTACAGTTCGGATCTTACGATCCATTTTTTGCTCCAAATTTTACACACATAGCACTCAAATCCCTGAAAACATTTAACACTTCGTCAGGGGATCGAGCTCGCGAGAGAGGCCCCAAAATTTGAAGGGTCCTCATCATCCACCCTACATATTCACAGCGGAAGATCGAAAGGAGAAGAAACGCAGAGAGAAAAAAAAAAGATGATCAAAAGGTGCACTACTCTGTCGGCTCCTCGGCAATGCTCTCCAGCTGCGGCCGCCACACGCCGGCGCGGGCGCCGCTTCGCCGCCGGCGATGGCTCGTCTCCCGCTTCTCCGACAGAAGCTCCATCAGGTAGTTGTCCTGCTCCACGGTGCTCGCCGCGGAGCCGGCCTTGCCGTGGCGTTTCTTCGTCTTCTTGGAGGATGAGCCGCTCTTCCGGCGGCTGATCCTCATCTTGTCGGCGGCCGGCGCGGAGGGGATGAGGAAGTAGATGCGGCCGCGTTTGAGCTCGGAGTCGTGGGACACGATGAGGATCTTCCCCCTGGACACACCGCCGCCGCCGCCGCCGCCGCCGCTGCCGCCGGCGGACGACCAGGCGGCGGTGAGCGCGTGGTTGGGGTACGCGGCGAGGACGTCGCCGGCGGTGAGAGGGCAGGTGAACTCGTCGACGTGGCCGCTCAGGTGCACGACGCGGACGACGTCGAGCGCGCCGCAGGGGAGCATGCATGCCAGGCAGCAGCGCAGGCTGTTCCCCATGGCTGCTTCTGCTGCAGCTGCTGGGCTTCGTAGGGGTGGATCGATCGGAGGAGGAGACCGTGGCTGAGCAAGCTATGATGAGGGTGGCATGAGTGAGTATATATAGAGCTATTTTCGTGGGCGTCGCTTCCATTTTGGTGCATGGCGCGCTCGGGGCGAGTAATGCAATGGGTACACCATCAGTACATCATCAGATTGGGCACTTTGTGCAAGTTATGTCTTGGATTATTTAGTCTCGTGCTAGCGAGTTAATTACCAGTACACATTGTATGACGTGACTCAATGTAAACAATAATACTCTATCCGTCACAAAATATTTGACATCGTTGATTTTTTATAATTTATGTAATTATTCCTATCATATGATTTATTGTTAAATATACTTTTATGCATATATATATATATATATATTATTACATATTTCATAAATATTTTTCTAATAAGATGAACGGTCAAACATATGTCAAAAATTCAATAATGTTAAATATTTGGGGATGTTGGGAGTATAACCGTTTGTGAATAAATTTAATCCATGTGTAACTACATTCAATTACTCAAAAAATTTGCCCAACAAATTAATCAAGCGATATTGCAGTAAGTAATTGTCTAGTTTGAAATAAGCATTGAGCAACCTTAGAGAATTTACAGTTTAAGTTTGCCAACATCAAGTTACTATGCTTAATTATCTGAGTTTAGGACTGAAAATTGAAGCTAACACAACCAAAAAAAGCTTTGTTTTTAAGTTGTTCGAGCAATATATCGCTTTTCTTGACTTGTCACGAAGATCAGTCTATTAAATATTAAAACCAAGAGCGAAATATTTAACCTCCATTCAAGAAGGTTAAATAAACCTTCCCTGGAAAGTAGTATTAGCAACGTTGAGGCTGCCCATGCCCTTGCCTATGAGTGCCCCTAGCATTGCCATTGTGTTGAAATCAAGACATTTTGTCCTCAAACCATATCTAACACAGGCAAGACAAAAAGGGCACCATGCATCATGTTCCGTTGGACTTGCAAGCTGCGGTTAACCCATTTTGTTTAGTACCCTGCTGCACTGTCCATCTGTCCCTTCTCCCCTTTCTGAGATGCCTTTGGTATCTGTCACTAGTTTTTACCGGGAGATTCAGAGACCAAGACGGCAACGGAGTGCTTGATTAGTGGGTCAATAACACGCCCCTCATTTTGCAAATCGTGTAGGAAGCTGCTAGGAAACCGGCCACACAAAAACGATCAGCAAACAAACCTTTTTGAGCCGATCACCTGTTAGGCTGTTACGATATGATTCTCAGGGAGAACATTCCTACCAGCCTACTTCGCAGAAAGAATGTTGCCACATGAACTTTTTTGACGCTCCACCACCTTTGGTAATGAGCCTTGACGGCGTGTTTGGAAACCGGCCCAGAATTCCTATCAAACATGTTTAAAAACGTGCGTAAAAGAGCGCTCTCTTCATCTCCACCTTTCCAAACATTTTCGCAAACAAGATTGATTCCAGAATAGAGAGATTAAAGAATTTCAACCAAGAGGAGGCAGCAAATCCATATTTCGACCAAGAGGAGGTATCCATATTGGCAGCAAATCCATATTGCTCCTGCTCCTAGTAATCGAGGTTGAGCAGTCATCATATGTCTCCATGTCACGTCAAGCCACAGACAGATCACCAGAGGCTAAAAAGGCAGGCAGGCAGTATTATCCCTTGGAACGTCGTCAAAAAGATTGGTTCAGGAAGTTGCCGGCCTGCGGGGCGACACACCAGTACTGCACGTCTGCGCCGGGAAAGGCTGCCTGCTTCCAAAGTGCCAAGTGCCAACCTGGGTCCTGGGCGCGTACCCCCCGGCCGCCATCCGCAGAGAAAATTCCTCCAAAACGGCAAAACCAACGGAGAATTATCGCTGACGCGCACGCCGTCGTACGCACGACCGCCCGCACCGCCACCCATACAGCCGCACGCGGCACGGCGTATCAAACGCGTGCGTTACACACGAGCGTTCAACCCACGTCGCGCTCGCGGCTAGAGAGATCACGCGCGCGCGCGCTAGTATAGCTACTCCGCTTGCGCGCGCGGGCGCCGGCCACTTGGGAGGGAGAGGTGTGCGAGCGAAGGGAGCAACCGGGCAAGGGGATCCGTGGGAGAGGCGGGGGCGTGCGACGCTTTTTGGGCGCAGCGGCTTCGGGCGCCGGGTGGGAAAAGGTGGCCGTGTGCCCCCGGAGGGTCGCACGCGCGGCCTCGTGCTGGATGAGACGCTGCGAGCGACGTGCGGATGCAGGGGGCATGCCGTTGCGGTTGTCGGGTCGGCTGTGCGCTGTGGCTGCATACGGACAGTACACCATACTACTACCAAGTGAGTGCGTTTTTCTGGCGGCTCGATTTGCAGAGCCGTAGATGGGTCCGCGTACGTACGTGTTCTGCTGCGTAGCGCTTCAGCCGATCGACGACGATCTGCGGCACCTCCGGGAGGGTTAGGCGTCACTCGACCTGCTTGGGGAAAGCTTATATCAGCTGCATAACAGCTGCAGCTTCTTCAATAAAACTGTAGCTGCCAAAAAGTACACATGATCCATTACTTGGATCACTGGTTGGTGGTGATTTCTCGCTCCGCAGTTTCGATTGGTTTATCTACCATATTTTTTTTAGCAAAATACCATCGGTTCGTTTGCATGGATTAGACAGGGATCATTGGCAGTCATGTATTTTCATTACAAATTATTCGGATTATCACTCTTGCTATGAAATTGTCCTCCCAATTTGTTTCAAATACTCACCAACTTAAACCCTTCCATACACGTGGACAATTGATTCAGGCTTTTGTTGCATGTGTACTCACAGCAGCACACTTGGCTGATCACAGTAAATTGCCGCTATCAATCACCATGCCACTTCAACACAACACCAGATAGGAGGCGGTAGACTGTCACCAAAAATTGATTATTGAAGATACTCAATCTATCAGTAAATGTCCTGTCAAATAGTTCGTCAGCAAAATAAAGGGGAGACCATTTACAGGTAAAGGCCTATACCGATCAACTGTCTGTTACTATATCATGAGGGCCTAGCATTCTAGATAGGTGGGATAAATTTTATGTGGCCCAAACAAACACTGCAAACACCCTTCCTAGCCATCTCCCATCCGTGCGACCCCATTTGAGTACCATTGAAAATCCCTAACAATTAACGCCTATGTCTCTGCCACGATAGTGAGTACGCCGTGGAACAAGCCGTCCTCAATCAGATCCACTCCTCTGCCTTTAGCATGTCAGCACCAATTGCATCTCTAGCGTCCCAGCCACCTCATCTCCCCCCCCCCCCCCC
>CM002483.1:15152131-15205193 GCA_000325765.3 Leersia perrieri | reverse complement strand
CGTCTTGGGCTTCTCACACCATCGCTGGTCTAACTCACCTCCGTGGCCACGAGCCACACCAAGGTCCTCTTCTCTGACTATCGCTCACAATGATCTTCCCGCTTTGAACTGCACCAAAGATCGAGCTTTACACATCTCAAACTAATTATAGGGTGTTGATATGGTATAGTGTGGTTATACGAAATTTGGAAATTAGATTATGATATATAGACAATTATAGCAATTTGGGTGGTGGGCATTTTATAGCAAATTAAATTAGACAATTTGAAAACAAATGTAACAACTTGGTGGTTTATACAAATTTGTCATTATAAAATTAGGCAAATATATTAAACACAATACACGATGAGAGGGTTATTTAGCAAATCACAACTTTAAAAAGTGATATACAACCATTACTTTTTTCTCCAGCCATGTACTCTTTCCGTATTCAGATAAAATAAAACAACTTCTGTATATAAATTTGTTAAGATTGATTTTTTTCAAGACGGAGTTTATACTCCCTCCACTTTTTTTTTTGACGTTGTTTATCTTAAAAATAAGTTTTAGCTAACCAACGTCAAACATTGATGAATAGAAGGAATACATGTTAATAGGCGTAAATACCTGTTTGTAACTTTGTTCCTAACCGTATACTCCATCCGTCTCAAAATATAACTAACTGAGCAATTAAAATTTGTCTTAAAATACAACTACCTCTACGCCTACCTATCATATCTTCACCAATTACAATCATCCCTCATTTAATTTTTTCACCTACCTTCTATTCTCAACCGATCACAACTATTCCTCACCTCAACCTTAATTTCTCAAAAAAAAAACGGCATAATTCCTTAGGCCTCCTCCAACAGGATTGGCTATCGCTAGCTGAGTGAGAGGTGAGAGAAGATAAAATACTATTAATTAGCAGGCCCACCACTTTCTCTCACAATATGTACAATCGCCTAGTGCTTATTTAGTCGGTAGAGACTATTCCCTCTCCTCCCTTTCTTCCACCACATCAGCTACAGCTAACGATATCTCCTGATGTTGGAGAAGGCTTTATATTTTGAGACGGAGATAGTATTCAGTATCATATATAAATGTCAATAGGCCTACTACTGTGAAACTTTAGTAAAAATTAACTACAGGTATACTGGCAGGTAGAGGACCTGGAGAAGAAGCCCCGAAGCCGCCGCGAAGCTTCATCGACCCAGAGCTGGGGGTGTCCAGCCAGGCATGCAGCCGCTCCACGCCGGCCACCTCGGCATCCGTCCTCAAGATCCAATCTGCTGTTATCTTTTGGAGCATTGAGCCCAGCCCACGTATAAAATATTCAAGCTCTCGCTGCTGGGCCCATGCGGCACAGCCAACCTGGGCCGCGCGAGGCAACTTGGCGTGTCAACCAGGCTCTCGCGAGTCACTGAACAGTGGGCCCCACCTTGTTCTGGCCGCGTGGGGCCATACTCATAAAATTCTGCTCGTCCTTTGAACTCGACTTGTTTAGGACGGAGTTGTCCGTGCATACGGTCCCCGTCCTTTGGGGCATCTGTACCGTACGGCTTTCACGCTGCTATATTGATCATTATTAAGGCACTGATCTACACCTGCAATTTCTCTGCAGATACCTGTTTCAGCTTAAGATAATGGCATTTGTAAACATGTTTTGTTCAGTGGTCCATGGAAATGCTGGTGAGCGAGACAGGCAGGCAGCACATTTCGGTTTCTATAAAGAATAGAGTAAAATTCACTTTGGAACAACAGCATGCAGTGTGGTAATGGTGCGTGATTGTGAAGGCAACCATCACGCGAAGCAGGCAAAGCATGTAGGAATGCAACGGCCCGTGGCAGTACGTCTCTTTATTTATTTTTGTTCAAGGGACATTTGTTTATCGTACAACACTGGCTCTGCAGATACTAGAGTTACATCTTGTGCTGAGAAGCTCGTTTCACAAACTTGAAGAGAAGAAAGCACATAGTTCAACACTGGTTTTACAGATAGGAATACAACTTGCGCGGAGTAGCTGGGTTCACAAAGCTTGGAGAAGAGCACTTTACACAGATACCCTGAGTCGTCCATCACCAACACCATCCATTATTTGGCATCTCTTTAGCTGAAACGCAAGATGACAGCCTAGTCCTCATTGTCCCAGAGCTCAGATACACTCTTGTACGGCCCGTGGGTTTTGTTCACGAAGAGCTCCTCTCCAGTCAGGACCCTCTTCTGCAATACCAAGATCCAAACACATTAGAACAAACACATTAATTAAGGCGCAATAGTAAGTAGACAGTATTTTTTTGCAGTTTTTTATGTGTAATATATGGGTTTAGTTAAGGTGCAATATTTAAAATTAGCTGTCAAACTGAACAGATCAAATGATGCTCTATCTGAAGTTCTGAACACTTCTATTTTCTTTGTGTGAGATGTATTTGCCTCGCTAGCCTGGAAGATACCCTGAAGAAACTACTAAAAACATGTACTGACGGAATCTCAATACTACACTGTAACTGTTGCGCGAATTATTCTATTACAATATTTATTATGACAGTCATACTTGAATATAGATCCAGATTGCGGTCTTGCAGTGTTAAATTGCATGCAATGCCATTGGGTCAAACTATCAAATGATCTTTTACACTCCCGACTTGACCAAATTTTCAGTTTTTAAAAGCAGTGTACTATACAAAGATCAATCAAGACATGCATTTTTATCAGTAATTGCATAAACATATTATCTTTGCACTTGGCTCTGAGCTTTTTCGTTACGAAGTTAGCCTAGATCTTGAGGATAGCTGAGCTACAAGCCCACAGGCAAGAAAAGGAATCCTCACCTCATCTTTGATGCTGCACAAGACCTGGAAGTCCTCTTCAGGGATCTCCCATCCAAATACCTGAATATTCTCCTTAATCCTCTCATCTTTAGTTGATTTTGGAATAACACTTGTTCCCCTTTGGAGAGCCCACTTGACGAGCACTTGACCTGGAGTTTTGTTCAGCTTGTTGGCTATCTGCATTTAAATGGTTGAAGTGAGCTATCGAGTATAGGTGATTGAAGAGCATGGATTCAGCTAAAATTATATTTCCCTCGTTTTTTATTATATCTGAATATTCCTATTTGTGAATGTTACCTTCTGGACAACTGGGTCATGCGCAAGGTTCTTTTCAGAAGAACCTAGTGGGGAGTAAGCCTGCAAAAGTAACATAAATATAAAAGAATAATGTTTAAGTGCTTTTGTTTCGATAACAAAAATATGCTAAGAAATTGCAATCTTACAGTAACATGAATTCCATGCTTTTTGCAGGCCTCGAAAATCTTATCGTTCTTCCAACCAGCGTGCATTTCCATCTGTGTGAAATTCAGTACGTAAAGAAGCAATCCAGTTATTTCATATGAACAATTTAGTTAAATCTGATAGTCCGCACCTGGCATACTGCCGGTGGAATATTGGCTGATTGCAGCAGCCGGTTGAGCTTGGTAACAGAGAAATTGCAGACACCAATGTCCTTAGCCAGTCCATCTGTCACAAGTCTCTCCATTTCCCTCCATACTCCCTCCATGTCAAATTCCAAAACTTCCCCAGCCTCAGGAGGCTGGTGTGCTCCATCTTTTAGTCGGAATGGCCAATGAACCTACACCCATTTTATTTTATCACTTTAGGTAAAATTTCTGATTTCCGGTATGCAATAGAGCAAGAAAATTCTGTAGAAAAGGCAGTTTTCTTTTCATACAAGGTAAAGATCGATATAATCCAACTGGAGATCCTTTAGCGTATCCTTCAATGCTGGCCGAACCCTCTCAGGAGCCAAGTTTGAGCACCTGCAGTAGCCAAGAATGATCAAAATTCACATAAGGAAACACCATACAAGTCGCTAGCACTTGTATTTTGTTTTACACCGAAGGACAGGGTATTATGATTGCAAATATAACTACCATATTTTTTATTTTAGAAATTAGATCATATGATTACCATATTTTTGACGTCACAAACAAATCTTTCCTGTTGATACCAGCTTCCATTGCAGCTTTAAGCCCTTTGCCGACCTGAATTGCAGAGTATGCTTAATGCAACAACACCTAATAGGTCACCAGATAAAACATAATATTGTTTTGGTGTACCTCTTGTTCTACTCCATATTGAGCAGCCGTATCTACATGCCTGTATCCAGCCTGAAATAACAGATATTCAGGTTACATTCTTAGATCAGAAGCAGGTTGTGCAGCTGAGTCCATATATCAGGTAAACTTAGCACATTCAGAAAATAGAGGTCAAGTCACAGTTTTAACTCCAAGACAAGTTTGCAAAATTGAACCAGTATACCAATTATTAATCAATTCAAGTCCCAAAAAAAGCATGGGAATCTCCTCCGTCAAAATGCATTGGAACTTTAGAGGATACGATATATGGTTAGATTTTTTGACGGAGAGAATACCTATCATGGACAGTATGCTGACAAAGTGACGAGCACCTCTACTGCAGTCTTTTTGAACGACACGCACAAACACTGAGCAACTTATTATACCGAACACGCACAGTTGCCACCGACGTACTAATAGTCCATTTTCCAAGCAGATGCTGCTACAGATGGAGATGGGATTTCATAAATCTTGCAGCTTCTCGGTTCAACAGTAGCACAGTATCATTCTTGTGTATATGCTTTTGCCATACTACACTTTTCCAACATACGGAGATAACCAAATACGGTACCCAATACTAGTATATGGTATATGCTAGTCAATTATAGGCTAAGATCAAATGTAACTAGTGGTTAGTGGTTAGTATGTAGTACTCCCACCGTCCTTGAATATAAGGCGTATTTCAATTGTACACGGTCTACAATAATTTACTTTGACCATTAATTCATTCAATAAGAAATTATAAAAAAAATATTTACATCATATGAAAATACATTCAAATACAAATTTAATGATGTTATATACATAACACTAAACATCAATACGGTTAGTTTAACTAATAGTCAAAACTTTTAAATATTGACTTTGCAAAAAACAAGAACGCCTTATATTAAATGACGGATTGAGTAGTATACACCAATAATATGCAATAGCATATCCTAACTGTATTACTTTATTACGCAAGAAAATAAAAACACGATGAATTAACATTGACATACTAGTTATGTCGATGACGGATGAGTAATTCCTTATGATAATAAATCAATTACTACAATACATATTAAATTAACGGATATATTTTATCTATACTGGTCCCATCTATAACTAGTATTGGTTATAAGACCCCAAATATAGGTGACATGCAGATATACCTCAGTGATGGCGGTCTGAACGGAGTGAGCAGTATCTGATCCGGCTCTCCAAGTGCCTAAACCAACTGCAGGGATGGCATGGCCACTCTTCAGAACAAAGTGATGCTCCTCCTGCGCCATCGCTTTGGCACTCGCCATGATCGGACCTTTCTAAAACCTCTGCTTGTCACGCTGTTTCTGCTGTCTTCGCCGTTATAGCCTAAGTGCCTAACCTTCTTCGCACCTTAGGAGAGATGCACGCAGAACTTCCATATATAGTGAGAGAATTCTAGGAAGAGATGCCACGTACATTAGTATCCAGGACACCTGGCAAGCGAACACAGCCTGAAGAAACCTGTCCCATGCACCGAGCACAGTTGCACTGAAGAACTTGCCAGAACCCACGTAGCTGGCTAGCAACATATTAAAAGACAAAACAATTAGTTGTTAATTGATTATTATACCAGAAGTGAACTTGCTTACCTACAGTCTTTATCAGGAGGACGAGAAAATTCGCTTACAGTCTGAAACATCTGCCGTCATAGCAGGCAGAAAGATTTTATTGCAACGGACAGACCTGAGAAATTCTCTACAGTAATCGAACCTAAATTACAACCGGTTTCGGATTACAATTGCAACCGTTCTTCCTGCATCCTCAGAACACTGCAAGTGTTCCCCCTTACAATTGACTCCAAAAATCACAAGCTATACATGTAACGTACTCTGGGTGGTGGTTAACAAGTGCTGTAACCAAGGAACTGTGATACGAACCTAGCTATATGGTTATGTCCTTTGAAGGCACTGTGAAATCAGTAGGTTCAGCCACTTGATTGGTTGCTGTTGTCGTCCAAATTTTGCCCTTCTGTTTTACCGTCGTCTACCTGTGACGTTTCGTCGGGTGGTGGGGTAGGCTCAGCAGGAGGCAGTTCCTTGGTTTTTTGTAGTCCAGTATATCGCGCAAGATCAACCCATTGCTGCATCGAACAGAATAGTCAGTAAAGAAAGAAGAGGGAGGATTACTGGATGTTATTATCTGTGTGAAGCATAAGCGTTGCTTTAAAACCATATGATTTTTGCCTTAGTGGATGCCTGAGAATGTTAATGTTCGCGTGACCATGTACTAAGAGCACAATATGAACCAGGATGTAGGATGGAAATTGCAATGACCTTACTTACTCAACACCAAATTCTCTTTTTGTAAAGAGTCTTTCAGTCTAAAGCGATCTAAACAGCTTAAGCGTGAACTACATTACCAAAACAGAAAGATAATTCGAAATATGCAGAGAAAAGTCCAACCTGTGTTCCCCAGTATGAATTCACTGTCCTTGCCACAAAGGACAACAAACTAGCAAGCAATGGCTGATTGTAGTTAGTCGCTAGAGTCTCTCCTAGCCGATACTCCACTAAACCAGCAATGATCTGCAACACAATTGTTCAACTCAGATAATATGTACCAAAGAAAAAAGATTGATGTGGTACAGAAGAATTTAGCAACTACTAGAAGAGGCTACTGCACTGGCCATGTTTTTCACTGTGTTATGGTTGCACTAAGAAGATAAGAGTACATAGAAGAAGTTGTTTCTCTGTGCTTAACCAAAAGAAAGTCCTTACACAGGCACAATCAGTTGTTTTTTTAGAACTTATGAAGATTCCCTCCTAAAGAACAATTTAACTATTTCAGATGTGTAAAGAAAAATAATTGCAGTACAATTTTATGGAAAAGAAAAAAAAGTTACGCCACTTGTTACTTGTTTATGTAATGGAAGCTTTATTGAACTCAGTAAATTATTTACACCACTAGTTATGCTTTGAAAAACAGTACTCCCTCCGTATTTTAATATATGACGTTTTTAACACTAAAATTAGTGTTAAAAACGTCATATATTAATGACCGGAGGGAGTACCATGCAGTTGCTTATGAAACTTAGCAGCCTAAAACGCCAGAGTCTTCGATTGAAAGTAAATAAGTTACCTGATATCGCAAGTTTGCTGATGTTCCAAGAAAGCAACTATAGACAGCTGCTGACTTCCAGATAGGAGATCTCTTTCGTCCTGCTTCTGCATTCGCTGAAGGTTTCAGTACACCTCGAGCAGCGTACAGGAGATCCGAGGAAGCTCCAGCCCCAACACTAGCAATAAACCCAACGCTAGCAAGTTTCAAACCACCAACTAACACCGCGGCAACTCTCTGGTTCATATTCCAGTTTTGACCCAATATATTCTTCTGGAATGCATTATCTGGCAATGATCCTAAAAGGCCTTTGACAAACTCCAAACTCTCACCAGAACCATCATCAGCATAAGAAAGGACTGAAATAGTAGGAGCAGGAAGCCACACTGTAAAGAAATCAACAACAGAGCCTCTAATTGTATCGGTGAGTACATAGTCAATTTCTTCAAAAAAACGTCCTTTCCGTCTTTCATACTGTGCTAATAGAGTGGTCGTTATTGATATAGCTTCTTCAATAGCCAATCTTTGAAGGAATTTGGGGTCTGCCAGCAATCTTTCACGGAAACCCTGAGAAATTTGGTTTGTTTAAAGGGAGTTCTATGTGCAGAAATCATGTGTAGATATTCTGCCACTAAAATAAGGCAGACATATGTTTCAAAGAGGATTACTAAGATGCATAGATTAACTTGTCTGATAAGGTCTAAGCAGTAAAACGAAAACAATAGAACAACTTCTTACTTGGAATCTGTGTATCAGTTCAGACATAACAGGGTATTTCTCAAGGTCGAAAAAGTTTTGCAGTATCTCAGGAGAAACTACACCAAGATCTATTCCTTTTCGAAGATCCTGCAATACTCCAGCACAAATCCATTAGCCACATTCTACCTAAATATGGTATTACATAACATAATGTAGATTATAGAACATTTTGGCCACAGAAGAAAGATCTTGCTTTATTGACTAACAAGACAATTTTGGCCACTTGAAATAGATTTTACTGCAATAGGCATATTGACTAATGGGTAGCTACTCTGTGTCATCACAACCAGGATTCAGAAATGCTAGAGGCCTAGGTCTTATTGTGCTACCTATACTACTTCATGCGTCATGACCTGTTTCTGGAAGCAATCAACTCGAAAACCAAAATAAGAAGCTTAATACAAACCGATACAAAATATTTAGGTAATCTGAAGGTTTCTTGCCAAACATTTGTTAGTATTACTCTTCGAACATTTCTTCTCCTGAAGATTGTACTGTATGGTAGCAATATCTAGAAGAGCTTGTTTATAATTACTTTCATTAAGTACACAATTCAAGAGATTCTGCTCAAAAGTTCCATTACAACATGAAGTTTAATAATCAATGCACTAAAACGAAGATCAAGAACCAAACCTGAGGCAAAGCTTCTGGTCTCCTACCAGCAGCATTCATAACTCGTGCAATTTCAGCACGGTCAAAGCAGTTTCTACTGCAAGGTTTAGCTGCTGAATACCATAAGTAATCAGCAACCGGAATTTCACCTTCCCTCCTTATGCTTTGTCTCTCAGGATCAAGTAATACCACAACTTGGTCTTTCTTTGGCATATTTTTAGATACTCTGGCCGGAACACCAAATCCTCGTGACCCATAAATAACATGGCTTGCCCCCGTTACAACAATTAGCATCCTTGAAGTATCCCCACCATTAAGCTCTTTCAGAATAATTTTGGACATGGTATAATCATCAACTACTCTTGCCTGTACTGATAAATATGAGGTAGGACCAAAAGGAGAATCACGAGCTGATGAAATCTTGTCTACCAATGACCGGCCTGGAATAGATGAAAAGCCAGAGATGAAGCCTGAGCCTGCTGGAGGGGCATATTCTTCTCTTTCTGCCTTTGAAAGGCCTCTAATCCCATCTGCCTGAACAGTTCTTTTCACCTGCTCAAGAAAGAAGCATAATTATAAAAAGGTGTGCTGTAATGAAACTTGGAAGCATGTAAATCATCAAATTAATTGTATTAAGTGAAACTAAGCCTAATTCAACAGAACGCACATCATAAGCTGTAACGGTAAGAAAAGTTGCAGAATCAAATTGTTCCATTTATTCATAGTAAATTGTAATTAATCATGACAAGCACTTATATAAACGAATTCATTGTTGAGCTACTGGCTACTGCTAATAAGCCGTAGACAGATACACAAAGCAATAAAAAAATAGAGTAAAACTTCTATACTTCTATTCTAAGTGGTCCAAAAGCCAAGGTTGATAAATAAAAAAAATAATGAAAAGAATATAAAATTAAGTTCCAAATTCAAATTCTGGCTGTGGCTTATAAGCCAACGAGCAGACAATTAGATATAAACAAGGAAATATAGTTTGATAGTTTCAACATTCAAGTCGCATGTATTGAGGAAATACTACTTTGCAGGCATCAAGAATTGAACAACTTAAATCACTAGTAAAGCATGAATTGAATGTCCAAAGTCACAATCACCTCCAGTGGTGTTCCGGAAGCAACAAGTTTGATTCCAGTATCACGGCAATAATTCAGAAGAGGTTCATACTCCTCCCACCGGTCTTGTGGCCAGTGCAACGTGTACAACTTCAGGATGCTACCATCAATCCTGGATAAAGCATAAGCTTGTCAAAATCTGTTGAAAGGAAGTAGTTACGGAACGCTTGCATTTATCTCATTAAACATAGAATCACTATTAGACTACAACTAAACATGGTCTGCATTGAAATCCTAATGTACTGACTATGACAACATTTTCGTCGAAACAAAACAATGTATCATAACATGAATCCATCATCTGCAATGTTAACACGGCAAAACATTTTCACGACTTGACAGCATATAAACAGGAACAAAAATGTTCTCCGAGGCTAGTGTTAGGATAACTGAATCGAGAGGACGAACCTTCCGTCCATGAACTGGTCGAGCTGCTGCTGGAGGTCGCAAGGGAACAACTCGAGCGCAACGGCCACGCCCCTCTCGACCTCCGCGCACCGGGTCGCGAGCCCCTTTACGATCTCGAGCTCGAGCACGCGGTCGTCGGGGTCGGGCACGAGCTCGGCCTCCCCGAGGTACACCACCCTCGCGGCCGTCAGCTTCTCCCAGACCCGCCCCCTCGCGTCCCTCCCCACGGCCTCCGGCTCGCCGATGACCGTCGCGTCGTACACCCTCGACAGGGCCGACTCGTCGACCTCCTCCTCCTTCTTCACCGCCGCCGCCTCCGCCTCCTCCGGGGACGGCGGCGGTGACTCGGTGGGCTGCTCTGGAGGCGATCCGTCATCGGCGGCGGAGGAAGGGAGCGGCCGGAGGATGGCGGAGGCGGCGGCGAGCGAGGGGATTAGGAGGAGGAAGTCGCGGCGAGAGGAGGCGGCGGAGGCGGACACGTTGCGGCGCGGCGAGACGGCGGCGGAGGAGACGCCGGCGAGGGGCTTGGCACGGAGGCGGGAGTGGGAAGGGAGAAGCGGTTTGAAGGTGCCGGCGTTTCGGCACGGCGCGTGGGACATTTTCGCGGCCGAGTTCAAGTTCTCTGCTCTTCTGTTTGCTGGCAGTGGCAGCAGGAAAACGATCTCTACAAATCACAGATGATGGTGTTGGATAAATTCGTTTATTTTATACTTAAGCTAGAATCTCTTTGAAGTTAGTGCAAGAAGAAAAGTTTTGGAGGTTTATTTCGACCAGATTATGTAGGAGATTTCTACTAGTAAGCCTGCAACAAGAGGTACTCCAGTAGACTTGAAGACAATGCTTACGTGTGTGGATAAGCAAAGAGTAGATACCAGCCACTACTGCTTCCTCGAGCCACAGCCTTCCCAGTCAGAAACGTGTGCAAAGTTTCTTTGTTGTATATACCATGTACAATCCATGGCCAAATTCAAACCAGATGCATCAGTTTCACGAGGTCGAAACAAGTTTTTTTCTAGAAAATGGAAATGGGTATTTCAAAAATAGGAGAAAAAAGTGATCTCTGTGCCAATTGTCACCGAGAAGCCCATTCGCCGAAACACTCTCAACTCATGTAGCAATACAACGAACCACAGGGTGGCAAAACTGGGGAGAACCAACTGTTGAGGTCAGCAGATCAAAATAAAACAAAATCCTATAGTAGCTACTGCTATACACAAGCCGCATCAGTCGCCCCTTTTAGCATAAACTTTAGTTTCCTCAGCTACCTTTGCCCACATATTAGCATAATGGTCAGAGTATGAGACCTGCAGACAATAACATATAAAAATGTCATTGACACGTACAGCATGATTCTCAAGCTGTGGATAAACGTACCATGTAATAATGGTGTTTTTCTTGTCAAAAGAGTAGCATTCATGTACCTGATTTGCGATAAATCCTTTCAGCATCTCAACAAAATCTTGCCGCCTATCCTTATTGAATCTTCTAATTTCAATCGTATTGTTCTCCTGAAATTATCACAAAAAAAAAGCTGAATATGATTCCTATTATTTGTATGATCATTTCCATAATTGGAAAATTATAAGTTGGAAATCCAAAAGAGAGCTTAAATATATAATGCTCTCCTATAAAGAATCTTGCTCGAGAAGATGAAGGCCACGATACTGCCAGTACAAGACCTAGTGGTGACTAATATTCAATGCATCGGTCCAACGAATACCTGAATAAGTGAGTAGCCACTTGAATTTCACAAAGCGCTTGAAAGTTTGTAGACAAATTCGTATATAGAAACAGAAATTAGCATATGATCTATGTTGAATTAATATATTTACTAAATTAAACACATACAAAATGACCCTACGAGCAAATGATGCATTTTTTTAGTCATTGAACTGCAAATTAGCTACCATTGACAGCAGTTGTAGAAAACACTCAGATTTACTAGCAAATCATTCTAGAAGAACATTGAATTCACTATCTCAATAATCCCTTTCTAGTAATCTAGTACTTATCAGGCAGCAAAAGTATTGCAGGAAGTAGCTGCCTATGCAACATAAATGCAGGGCACGGTGAAATATTGCATGATTCATCTCATCTTCTCTGCCAACAGACTAGCTTAATGTAACACCAGACATAAAAATGACGATCATAATTATATTAATCTTCAAGCATATGTTTCTAGAAAGATATCCAACCATAGGTACGCAATATTTACAACAATTTAAGCTTTACAATTATTTATATTGCTGGATGTACTAAGCATAGTGCATGCAGTTAAATCAAATTGAAACTATAACTTTACCAAGCACAGTATGAGAAATTTTCGTAATAAACCACAAGAGGCAAACCGCATGCACTTATTTTTCTATATCTGAAAAAGATTGTATTTTACGCTTTTAGGTGATTTTATTTGATATTTTCAAGCTCCCCTAAGTTTTCTTAATGGAAATTCCAAGTTTTCAGGCGATTTACCTTAATATTTTCATATTCTTTAAGTGCACGGCTTTTCGCTGCTTCTGTTTCACTTATTGTTCCTTTCAGTCCCTCTATCTTGTGTAATTTTGTCCAGTCCTGACCTATACCTCTAGATGATACTGATTCAAGCTTTCCTGCCCTGGCGCGCAAGAAAAATAGATCCGCTGACAGACTTTGCACATGGTGTAAAGCATTAGAACGATCAGTAAACGCTTGATTAACAGATATCATCATCTCCAAGTTTTCATGGATACTACCCTGCAAGAGAAATAAATAATATCTTGTTATAATCTACTAACAAAAAAGTAATTTCAAGAAACGGTATCAAATAAATGCTTGCTCTATTTGAGTTTGCAGCAAATCTACATACCAAGCGCTTCACAACTTCAGAATTTAGTTTCGCCTGTGATCTGCTAAACTTGACAACAGAATTTCCAAAATTATTGATATCAGCAGCTCGTCTTCGCTGTGGACTACATGTTGCCTGCTCTCTTTCAAATTTTGCCAGCTTGATTAATGTCATCCCCAAATGAGCTGTAGTTGCTTTAAGATCATCCCGAGCTTTGACTAATGCTTCCGCCTACATGAAATACAAAAGCAGAATATCAACAACGATAGCTTCATGAACCAATGAATAGCAATAAGAAGGGTGACCATGATAGTGAGACTCATCATGCAGAAGATCAAAAGGAAATTTAAAAGATGCAAGTAGTTTTTAACTAGGACATCAGTTTGCTACTTTTATCTAGGACATCAGTTTACTGTAAAAAAGCACAACTTTAACCAAATAGTACTTTTCAAATGGAAACTAAATATTTTATGTTAGTTGCTACAAACATGGCTTCAACAGGCATAAGATCAAGACCATGATGTCAGCCTTCTGACAAGACAATTTGATAGCACCAGAAAAAAACGTTCGCTCGACTTTCAATATTTTCCAAAAGGAGAAACGTTAAGAATACCTTGAGATCAATCAGGTATATACAAGCAAGAGTAAAATAGGCCTCTAATTCTGACTTCAACTTGAATAAAACTGCTTGCTAACATTTTAGGGGCTTAAAATCAGCATGGGTTCTGGACTTCTGATATATTACAACTACTAACTAGTGATTCAAAGGGCTTAACTCTGTTAAGGAATATTAGTGTCTTTACATATATATGTTATTCATTTGCATATATAGTTTAGAGTCCTTTCTATATATATGCACTCATATAATTCTATATATCGCCTCCTTGGGCTATTATTTAATATACACGCTATATTCCTAACATGGTATTAGAGCCACTCCTCAAACCTAGCCATCAAATCAGGCGCTGCCGGCGAGCCACCGTCATCATCTGCATAAGCAGCAGCAGTTTTTTGGTCTCATCATCGGCTAGAAGCACCAGCCAGTAATCAACATCAGTGGTAAATCCTCTTCGTCACCTCAAGAGCAGCATCAAGCAAGCAACCATTTTGCCAGATCATTCCTCATCCATCGCCATCCACCATCGTCACCATCGACCTGGGGAACGCGGGCACCATCACGGCCAGCGCCCAGCCATCACAGCGCTGCTACCCATCGCAGTCGTTGTCATCGCCATCGGCAGAAACCGCCGGGCAGCCTCCCTCGTCCTTTGTCCGGTGTCTAGTGCAGCTCTTGCGCGGGAAGCCGTCATCATCGCCGCTCCACAATGGAGCCACTCGTTGTCGTCATGTCGCCTGCTCGTCCTTCATCGCTGTCATTTTTTCATCATACCAAGCTCTTTCTGGACTACAGATCTACACCAACCCCATCCACTAAAGTTCATTGTATCTTCAATTTGTCAAAGTTGTGCCGATCCATCTCATCTTTGTGCAGCAGCAAGCCGTCAGTTACTAGTTCGTCTGTTTTTGCTTGTTGTTTGCTGGCTTGCTGCTGCTACTATCCACAGTTTACTGTCATATTTTCGTTGTATCATCAAAGTCCAATTGCACACATATAGATCATCAAAGCATTGCGTGTCCATAAATCATGTGAAATCAAATTTTCTCATTAGTTGAGTATCATGTGAAAGCATTGTGTGTCCATAAATCATGTGAAACAGTGAAATCAGATTTTCTCATTATTGCCGTTGATACGATCTTGCCATCTTGGTCCCTTTTCGTAGACGCCTTGCTGTCATCATGACCAATGGCCATCTTTGTCGTCATCACGATAACCTCACTACTTGCCGTCCTACAGTAGTTTTTTTTTCTTGATTTGGCACATCTCATCATTCTCACCAGGTTCCAAATCTCCAAAGAAAGATTCATGTTTGAAGACTTGAAACACAGTTTGTGAAGACTAGAGGTATTTGCTGAAGTATGATTGTGAAGGCACTACCCTCTTGTGGCAAAGATTGTTTGCTACATCGACGGCTTGTTCAAGAGTTGCATACTTTGATGATAATTTCGATTTTGGACTTTGGATGTATCCATCTCATTTTTTTAAAAAAAAAATCTAGAGTTTAATGTCAACTCTTCAAATGCTCATTTACGTTGCATTTGATAGGTTAGTAGAGTCCTTTCTATATATATGCACTCATGTAATTCTATATATTGCCTCGGGCTATTATTCAATATACACACTATATTCATGACAAACTCCTCTAGTCCTCCCACAAAAATTCTTCAGATAAAATAGTACACTTCGTACAGAGTTGGCAATTCAAAAACAACTGCATAAAAAACATTTTCCGTGCACAAGACCAATGAGATCACACAGATGGATGAGATGACACATATGAGCAAACAATTTTCTCTGTGGTATTGCGGTGGTTATGTAGTTAAGGAAGGCATTATAGGCTCATGGAGTTGGGTAAGGTTCACATGTTGTTAATCCACTTTGGTACCGCTACCATACAACAAATTGTTTGAATTGTCCACACAAAAATGTGATGTCCCATCATGGAGGTAAAAATGCACAAACCTGTTGAGAACTCGTGGTGAGCTGCTGCTGTAAATCCTGAAACCTGGCCTTATGCGACAGGAATTCTTCGTCAGTCTCCTCCTCCACCGGTGGGGGCTTTGTCGCAACCATCCCATTCACCACTGTCTGTTTCAAACCCTTAAACATCCCAAACAAGTCTCTTCCAGCTTTGGCCGGAGCCGACGGAGCAGCAGGATTCACGGTGGTGGTCCAGTACCGCGGCTGCTCGCCCTCAAAGGCCGGGATGGCGCCAGGCTCGGTGAGGAACGTGCGGAGATCGGGGCTATGGCCGACGACGGGGTGCGCGGCGAGACGGCGGAGGTAGCGCTGGAGCGCGCTGCACCGCTGGTTCACGAAGTCGTGGCGCTGCATGACCTGCCCCTCGACGACGCTCTTGTCGGGGCGGGCGGGGACGAAGAGCCCCCGGTGTGCCGCGGCGACGCGGTCCGCGAGGGCCACCACGTCGCGGAAGCGCCGCCGCACGCGGACCTCGCCGCCGCCCTCGGCGAGGCGGGTGGTGACGAGGTAGGAGAAGTAGCTCCCGGAGCCGGGGATCACGCCGGCCGCCCCCACCGTGGGCTCCGCGTGCTTCTTCGGATCGGACACGACGATCCGCGCGAACACGGGGGCCCGCGCCGCCTCGGCGGGAGGCGAGGAGGCGGCTGGGGCGAGGGCGCTGGGCGCCGGGGCGATGTCGTCATCTTCGCCGTCGAGGAAGTCGTCGTCGTCGTCGATGACGAAGGGGTCGTTGCCCCCCGCCGCAGCGGCGGCGGCGGTGGAGGTAGGGCGGAGGAGGGGGTCGGTGGCGGGGGAGGATGAGTAGGAAGAGTCTAGCGGAAGGGTTTCGAGGTCCTCAGCGGTGGCGGCGGAGGATGCGGCCGGCGGCGAGGGCTCCGCGGCCATCATGGCTGAATCGAGGGGTGGAGATACAGTAGCAATATTCTGGTAGGGTCTAGAGTCGAGACGACGTATATTGGGGTTAGGGAAAAATCGGAGATCTGAGAACAGATCGGCGAAGAATCGATCGATTGATGGGCGGAAGGAGTTTAGGGGTGGGTGTGGTGACTCGTGAACACGGAGTGGCAATACTACTACTATTACTCAATGGCATGTGGACCCGGCCCGAATAGCTAATCGTTGCAACCGGGCCTGACTCGGCCACGGAAGGAAGAATTCCTCAACCAGCACGCCTCGCCGCAAATAGCCTCTCTATGGTCGGAAAGTGAAGTGCTAATCGTGCTAAACAAGGTTCCTGATGCCTTTTCTGTGAGCTGATGTATCGTCATCATCCTCGTTGGTGCTCTCGGTTGTCGACGAACACTTGCAATTGGTGGTTGGTTTGAGTTTGTCCATGTCAGATAGTGCCACTGTGCAATTCAGGATTTGTACGCAGGAATTTTCTGTATTTCTTCAGGTATTGACGACATTTTCGTCAAAACCCTAGGTGGAATTTGGTTGCAATCAAGCTAAGGGCCTGCAGTTAAGGATTGCATTTGCAAGAGCAGGTAGAAGAAAGTCATGTAGAACATAGGCAGGTTCTGGGATTTCAATTGTTCATAATTTCTTCATCATGATCATCCTTAGCAATAGTTAAGTTCGAACTTCAAAAGTTAGTCCTATTGCTGCATACATATTGGATAAGAAAGTATCATGATGTCACGAAAGGATAAATATTGCAGGGGGAACAACTATGTTGACAAACATATTTTCCATTCAAACCATGACGATCACCACAAGCAAGTTGAATTTTTATCCGGGAAAAAAAATCCTTGGTAACTTTCTTTGCAAAATTAACCACTAAAAAAATGAACATTGGTTCCAACTTCCATGACTTTCATCTCCATAGGCCATGACGAGATTGACAATGATTCAAGTGCAAATCCAACCTATAAAAGCTTTGATAAAAAAAACAGTAAGCAGATACAATCCATTTTCCAACTGGCTTTCGTGCTTTGGTGAGTCATCCGAGATTCGTTCGATAAGTTTTTGGCAGGTGTGGTACAGTGATATTTTATTAACCAAAATCCGCATACCGTTGCCTGTTACCAACAACACCCTAATTTATATGCAAGCTCCCATACATCAGGTTTCAGGCATAGTTTCAACAGAAACATTGACAATTTAACATAGACAAGTGATCAACAGGAATTCGTTGTCAGAATAGCATCTCTCTAGCAATTTGCTACAGCTGTTTTTGAACTCACATGGGTATCCATAAGACCAAAAAAAATGATGCTCGGCTCATCAGTGTGACCCTCAAACCAATGGACAGACCTAGGAGCCAAGCATAGGTTTCCACCAGAAGGTAACTTAAGGAAAAACAAACATCATAAAGCGATCACAAATATTATGAAGGCAATGCTGAATCCTTTGCTGAAAACAAAGATAATGCTGAATCTATTAGCATAACCATGAAGACAATGCTAAATAGTGAATACCATAACCACCTAGTAAGAAATTAGAATTTAATACGCCATAGCATAGATGGTGTCGATTATTGTCCCATGAGAGTTAAGCAAACAACAAATATCAGGAACACTCAGATATATCGTATGATTCTACTCTACACCATTCAACTTTTGTTTAGACAAAAGACCACTTGATCTCATAAAGTTAATTATGCAGCAGGAACCATTTCCAAATCATGCACTGATCTATCATAAATTCAGTTCTGCTATCCCAAAAAAATACACGTTTTACTGTACTGCTAAGAAGATACTAGACATCAATATATTCATGCTTAAGTAACTACTACAACAAATATAAAGTAGTAATTTCAACACTAAATCTTGTCAAGAGACTGATATATTCAACAGTACTTAGCAAAGTCGATAGATCGATCCAAAATATGAACTCAGTAGATCTGTAGCTACGGATTACATAATGAGAAATTGGAGAACAAATATGCTACGGGCTTACGGCTAAAACAAGATCAGATCCAAAACAAGTACAGCGTAACAAGAACCTCATGAGCACAGGTTTCCACTAAAACATAACTTAAGTAAAAACCAACATCATAAAGCGATCACAAAATATTATGAAGGCAACGCTGAATCCTCACTAAAAAAAAGACAATTATGAATCTATTAGCATAACCATGAAAACAATGCTGAATAGTGAATAGCATAAGTGCATAACCACCTAATAAGAAATTAAAAATTAATATGCAGTAACATATATGGCATTGATTATTATCCCATGAAAATTAAGCAAACAACAAATATGTCGCATGATTCTACATCATTCACCTTTTGTTTGGACAAAGACCACTTGATCTAAAGTTAATTATGCAGCAGGAAACATATCCAAATCATGCATTGTTCTACTATAAAAGAAACACACGTTTTACTGTACTGTTGAGATGATACCTGACATCAATACATTCATGCTTAAGTAACTACTACAACGAATATAAAGTAGTAATTTCAACACTAAATCTCGTCAAGAGATTGAATATATTCAACAGTACTTTGCAAAGTCGATAGATCGATCCAAAATATAAGTAAACTCAGTAGATCTGTAGCTACGGATTACATAATGAGAAATTGGTGAACAAATATGCTACGGGCTTACGGCTAAAACAAGATCAGATCCAAACCAATTACAGCATAACGCGAACCTCACGAACCACCAAAGAAGCCTACCAGATCTCCTCGCTCGCCGCCTCAAACCCTAGATCCGGGCGCCCCGAGGAAGGACAGCAGGCCCTGCGCCGCGCTGTTGCCGCTGGCGGCGTCAGCGTCGTCGAGGAAGAGGTCCTCGGGCATGCGGCACGCGCCGTGCGCGGCGACGATGGCCCCGCCGACGAGCAGCCCGGAGATGATGAGCGACGCGACGGAGGTGAAGAAGAAGGCCACGAAGGACGCGACGACGAGGCCAAGCAGCGTCTCGCGGTCGGAGAAGGTGCGGCCGAAGAGCACCACGGGCTGGTCGGAGCCGCGGAAGAGGTAGAGGAAGCACCAGGCGGCGAGGAGACCAAGGAGGACGAGGAGCGAGAAGGGGTGCGCCAGGAGGGACGCCCCGAGCGCGAAGGCCACGACGGCGGCGTAGTTCACGCGGAAGTAGGCGAGGTTGCGGCGCAGGCGGGAGGTGGCGTCGGAGAGGGAGTCCGGCCGCGAGAACGCCGAGCGGTCGATCAGCTCCGTCCACGGCCGCCGGTCGGCCAGCGAGCGCCGCGCCGAATCGGAGAGCCGGCTCAGGAAGAGCCGGAACGCCGGCGTGGCGATCGGCGCGTCAGATCCGACGGCGCCAGTGGCTGCCGGTGACGAGCCCGCGGCCGCGGGGTTGGTCACCGGGAGGAGCGGCGGCGGCGTCGGCGCGGAGGCCATGGCGATGCGGAGAGGAGGGGATCGGGAAAAGCTTTTCTCGCTGTTGCGATGGTACGGTGGTTGCTTTGCTTGCTTTCCTCCGCGTTGAGTTGCCTGCGAGTCCCTGCGACTATATTGCTTCGCCTGGTTTCCTGTCTCGGTCTCTCGGGTAATTCTGTCAATGACGGTGGGTCCATGGTAAATACCAGGTCCACATGTCATAGGTAAACTCCTCCGTATTTCGTTTGTTGATGAGGCCGGGGTTTGTTGGGATTAACGCTTTCTTTGCTGGTGAACCCTGGACCTGGTCCATATAGCGTTTTCGCCATATAGCTGTCCTCTTTTGGTGACTGCAATTTGTTCGGCCATGTGGAAATATTGTTGGACAGCCCACAGGCCACGGCCTGGTCTGAATTTCCTAAGCTCGGGCGGGCTGAATTTGTGTGTAAACAATGTTTTGTGATTTTATTCTTCATCCTATTCTCCTAGGGCATATGCTTTGTTGTTGGCTTATAAACCACAGGCAAAGTTTAAATTCAAACTTAATTTAAAAGTTCTTTTTACAGTGGTCTTTTTATCAACTTGAATTTTGAATCACAAATAATACAGATGCATAAGTCTTACCCATAATTTTTTTCTTCATCCATGTTGATACGGCTAATTTAAATAAGTAAAACGATCATATCCTTATATTGTATATAGCCCTACCGACTGTTTTATACCATATATAGCCATGTCATGAATGCGCGCTCATTAGAACTAATACATTGCTCGCAGTGGCGGAGGAGAGGTGAAAAATAAGGTGTGGCCGAGCAGCAAAGCAAAGTGAATAACATTGTTATTAAAGAGAAACAATGTTGTTTAAAACATTACATATAGGCAAATACTAGGGATGTCTAAACTCTAGATACTTCTAAAATCCAACTTGCTAGTAAGCTGGCAATCTATATTTTTCATAGGGGTGGCCATCTGGTTGAGAACATGTGTAAATAGGCAATCATGTAACAGATAGTTACATCTTAGATTGTTTTAAATATGAGGCTTTGGTAGTTCACCACGCCTTCATTTGACAGTTCAGAGGATTATCAGTGAATCATCATGGGGCTAGACAGCAGGATGAGATGGCAAGGGCGAAATCCCGGTCTATTGGTCTCGATGGCTCGATGCCGTGGCAACTACCATCGAGCTCACGGTTTGGTCACTACCACCAAAACAAAAGCCAATGAACGAAATCATCGTCCATGTGACGTACAACAAATCATCCACCAACCCCAGCCGGTGAGCTGGCTTTTCCACATTTCGATTTTTCTCAATACGGAGAAGTCAACAACTACTGCCACCATACGCTAGGTCGCTGGCCATCGCTAGCTGGCTATTCAGCGTAGAAACGTATAGTCCTACCGCCTACGCGTGCTCCCAGTCGCTTTGCACAGTTCAAATCAAGGTGCAAACACACGCCGAGTCGTCGACGTGGACGCCATTTCGTCTGCCACGCCGACGGTCCACCTCTCCACCCCGCGTCAATTTCGAGCCTTCGCCTCGAATCACACCGGTCGTCCGGTCCCACCGTTCCACTGAAACTACCATCACGGCCCCACGTTGTCAGGAAAGCACTTCTACGCTGTTCCTCACGATGGTCACGCGCGGCATAAGCCTTTCGCGTGCCCCGAGGCCCCGCATCTGACCGTCCGTGCCGCCGCATCCAACGGCCGCCGCCGGCTACCGCTCACCTCAGTCCAACCCGACGCGGCTGCCACTTGACGCCGAGCGGTAAAGCGTCCGGTCCACGCGCTGTCGCCCTCGGCCAGACGCCACCGCCGCAACGCGTTGCTGTTGCTGCGTGGAAGTCGTCCTCTCTCCTCCTCCTCATCCCCTTCCTCACAGGCTCACAGCGCCCAACCACCCTCCCCCGAAGCCGCGTGGAGGTGGAGCCGTAGTTCCAGATCGGAGCGGAGCGGAGCCAACCGCCGGCGCCGCACGCCGTGGGATGCTGATCCAGCCCCCGGAGGTGAGATAGCTCGAGGCTTTTTTTTATTTTGCTCCGGACCGGAATTCTGAGGCGATGGCGGAGGACGGCGAGGAGAAGCTGCTGGCGACGGTGCAGCACATCGTGCAGACGCTGGGGAGCAGCGACACCATGACGGAGGACATCCTCAGGGTCTTCTCCAACTACGACGGCCGCCTCTCGCTCGACAAGCTCTACGCCGCGCGGGCCGCGGCGGCCTCGGCTGCTGCCGGCGGCGGCGTCGGAGCAGGAGTAGGAGGGGAGCACTCGTTGCCGGAGTCACCGACGCTTCCGCCGCCGCCTCCACCGGCTGCGGTGTCGGCTGCCGCGGCGAGGCTGCCGCCGGCGACGACGTCGATGGAGCGGACCGTGCGCACCCTCGACCGCCAGATCTCGCAGTTCGTGGCGATGGAAGGGATGATTTGGGCGGACTCCGCGGACGCGGACGCGTTCCTGGAAGCGGTTGACGACCTCATCGGCACCGTGCAGGAGCTGGAAGCCGCGGGGACCAACCGCGCCCTGTTCGACCGCGCGGAGGAGCTGCTCAGCCGGTGCATGACGCGGCTGGAGGAGGAGTTCCGGGCGCTCATCGAGCGCCCCGACGACGCGGCCCCCACGGCGCCCGGCGGGTTCCGGTCGGACGGGAGCGACGACGAGGAGGATTTTGGCGGAGGAGACGGCTACGGCGACGAGCCGATCCCAATTGCCAAGCCGGTGACCGACTACGATGTGGTGATCGACGCGCTCTCGCCGGGATCGGTCGCGAACGTGCACCAGATCGCGCGGAGGATGGTGGACGCCGGGTTCGGCCGCGAGTGCGCCGAGGTCTACGCCGCCGCGCGCCGCGGATTTGTCGACGAGAGCGTTGCACGCCTTGGCGTCCGCCCACGAACTGCGGAAGAGGTCCATGCTTCCACCTGGGAGGAGCTCGAATTCGACATCGCGCGCTGGATCCCGGCCTTCAACATGGTGTTCCGTATCCTGATTCCCAGCGAGCGCAGGCTTTGTGACCGCGTCTTCGACGGCCTCGCCCCTTTTGGCGATCTCGCCTTCGTTGCCGCCGTGCGCACTCAGGCCCTACAGCTCATATCATTCGGCGATGCCATCTCCTCCTCCGGCCGTGCTCCGGAGCGCCTCTTCCGAGTGGTGGACATGTACGAGGCTGTGCGGGATCTTCTCCCTGACCTTGATCCCGTGTTTGCCGACCCCTACTCTGCTGCTCTTCGTGCAGAGGTCACGGCGGTGTGCAACACTCTGGGCTCCTCAATCAAAGGCATATTCATGGAGTTGGAAAATCTCATCCGCCGTGATCCCGCTCGAGTTGCAGCCCAAGGTGGTAACATTCACCCCATCACTCGTTATGTGATGAACTATCTTCGTGCTGCCTGTGGGTCGCGGCAGACATTGGAGGAGGTAATGGAAGGTGACTTTGGTGCTGTTGGTGGAGCAGCCGTTGCAGTTGATCCTGATCGTCCCACGTCATCACTTGCTGTGCACATAGCATGGATCATGGACGTGTTGCACAAGAATTTAGATACAAAGTCGAAGATATACCGGGATCCATCGCTGGCTTGCATCTTCTTGATGAACAATGGCAAGTACATCATTCAGAAGGTGAATGATAGTGAACTAGGTGTTTTACTTGGTGACGAGTGGATCAAACAAATGACAAACAGAGTGCGTCGCTGGAGCATGGATTACCAGCGGATAACATGGGGCAAGGTCACCACTGTATTGCAAACTGGAGGTCCCGGAGTAGGTGCTATCCCTGCCAAGGCAATGATGCAGAAATTGCGGATGTTTAATACCTACTTTCAGGAGATCTATGAAGTACAATCAGAGTGGGTGATAGCAGATGACCAGCTGCGGGTGGATGTTAAAGCAGCAGTGGAGGAAGCTGTAATGCCAGTATATACAGCCTTGATTTCTAGACTGAAATCGTCCCCCGAAACCAGGCATGACTTGTACATCAAATACACTCCAGAAGATGTTGAGGGATGCATCCAGCACTTGTTTGAAGGAGCAGCTAGATGATTAGTTAATCAGTGCGGTATGTTTCTGGCATAAGCTTCTACTACGGGGTCTGTGGAGTTCTATCATGGATCCTGGTGAATACCAGCTTCTCATTATTGGTGATTTTCATAGCTCAACCTTGTATCCTGTATTGTTTGTATTTTGGCCTCCATGAAGAAATCACGAGGTAAGACAAATTATGTACAACTGTACATGACTACTGTAGGTGTCTCTGTACCAAGTAGTATAAGGTGATTATTTTGTAACGATATCAGGATTTTTCTTCTTCTTTTGTTTCAACTATTCCAGATTAACCCCTAAGTATTTATGCGTGATTTCCTGTATTTACTCTAGGAAATTTCATGAAGTGCTCAAACATTTGAAAAAACTGGTTTAAACATCTGTTATGACTTTGTATATGATCCAGTTCTATGATCAGAATGTCTATAGCTTAAAATGGGTGCCAAATCATGAAATTATTGGGCAAAATATTACATTCAATTTTGACGAACTGGAAAGTTCAAACAAGATCATGCCCAAGTTGGCTGGCAGCAACCTGGAGTGCAGCATTCTGTATCATTCTTTTCAGAATGTGGACTGATTTTAATATTATGTAGTTGATTTGTAGAAATGAGCTGTGTATTTTAGATTTCAAGTTCACTGTTTTACATCCGGCATATGGTCAGGAAGTGTTTACCCAGTAGCATGGGTGGTGATTTAGGGTGAGAATTGTGTGGGATATGTGTATCTCAAACTCTCAGTTATGTAGAGACCAGGAGTTGTCTTAGTATTATTCAATCACCTTATATAATTGTCTGAGTATCTTTATCTAAAAAAAATATATTTGGAATCTTTTTTAAGAATGTTTGTAATAAATATGTAGTAATATATGTGCCATCCATTTTGAAGAAAGAGAAGACAAATATGCCAATGTTGTTAAGGTGTATCAAACTATCAATTCCAAATCTTCTTCAGTCATTACCTGTGCTCTCTAATTGGCGTAGCATAAAGCATCTGCAGATTCAGGTATGGAACACAAAATGGCAGATGCTTCGTTCATATTGACCTTACAAATTATCTGTATGACTGTATTGTCAATATGTTGTTGAATGCATTTGTTCCATTGCTGCTATACACATTGCTGTTTTCTTAAATAATCTTAGATCACAGATTATGGATCGACGTTCGACGCTAAGCCTGATAGCTATACACAACATTCGGGATGCAATTGCAAATCTGCTAAAAGAATCCATCTGAAAGTCTACATTGAATCAGATCCTACAGGCTAGAAAGATGGAAGAGCCTACTTACTACCTGAACCTGCTAGATCCGGCGATTGACATGGTTCTCGGTGGCGCGGGCGCGGCGTCTCTGTCGTTCGCGTGCCACACGTCCTGGGCACCCGGCACGGCGGCGTTCAGGCCGCCCTGGTCCTGCTGCTTCATGGTGAGCACTGAGTACGGCGTGTCGAAGTCGGACGACGCGAGGAGGTCGCCGATCACGCCGAGCTCCGGGCACTCGCTCCACTCTGACAACCCATTCGCCGGCATCACCGGGTACCACCTGTGCCGCATGCCGACGAGAACAAGATCGTATCCTGCCTCGTGGAGACCCCTCAGGACCTGGACGATCCGCTCCATGTCACCGACGAGCTCCTCCTGGACTCTGATGTTCCTGCTCCTCGCCGCGAGCGCCTTCACCTCCTCGATGGCGCGGTTGTCGATCCGCCGGTCGGAAGCGTCGTCCTTGATTCCCCGCGCCGGCAAGAACCGCATGACGCCGACGGTGACACCCGGGTGTCGCGCCATCCGCATCGCGTAGGCCAGCGCCTCGCGGTCGTCGCCGCCGCCGAAGAAGAGCGACGCGACGGTGGCGCGGAAGCCTTGGCTGCTGCTCGCCGCGTGCCCGCTCCTGTTTCTAGATGACGTCGAGTTGTCCTGCATTGGCCCCGGGATGAAGGCGCAGAGGCCGACGCTCCCGGCGTTGCGGTCGACGAACACGGCGACGGAGCACGGCGCCACCTCCAGCACCTTGCGGTTCACGACGCGGAGACCCACGGCGGCGCGCACGCCGCCGGCGAGCATGTGGCGCTTGTGGTAGTGGAGGAGGATGAGCGACGTACGCTTCTCGACGGCGAGGCGGCACACCTCGTCGTGCATGGATGAGTAGGGGGAGATGGTGGTGAACGGGTGCACGGCGACGGCGCCCTCCGGGTGCCGGAGCTCGTGCTGGAAGAAGGCGTTGATGATGCGGTCGGAGTCGGTGGACGGCGTACCCGCGTTTCCGGCTAGCCGTGAGGCGTTGCGGCGGAGCTTGTGCGGGATGAACACCGGCGCGGAGCGGCCGGCGATCTCGACGAGCTGCAGGAGGTAGAGGCTGAGTGGCGTCTGCGGCGCCGCGTTCGACGCCTCGAGCACGGCGAGCGTGCCTGGCACGTGTGACTGGTCGTGGACGCACGCGAGGATCCGCAGGTCGGCGTCCGCCTTCAGGTGCTGAACCGTGCGCCGTTTGTACACGGCGTACCGCCTCGCCGGGTCGTACAGCCACCCGGCCACCGGCACCGACACCGCCGTGATCGCCACCGACAAGCATATCAGGATGCTGAACGTGTTCTTGCCGATGAGCTGCAACCAAATGTCCAAATCAACCACATTAGCAATTGAATTTTCTTGCCACGATGGGAATGATCATGATTACCTTGTTTGTCAGGAAGAAATTGAAGGTGATGACCTCGACGATGCCCTTGGAGTTCATGAAGAGGCTGAGCGAGACGGCGTCACGGAGAGGGATCTCGAGGTACAGCGACGACACCATGACGCCGACGAGCTTGCCGACCCAGGCGAGGAACACGACGAGCTGCAGCCTTCCCCAGTGCATCCGCCACACGTCGGCGCTGAGCCCGGTCATGGCGTAGTAGAGCGGCAGGATCAGCCCGGACACCATCGCCTCGATCTTCTCCCCGAGCGCCGTGCCGAGCGGCGGCCCGTCGGGGATGGCGAGGCCCAGCATCAGCGCGCCGTGGAACGAGTTGGTCCCGATGACGTCGCTGTAGAATCCGACGAGGAGCACGACGAGGAGGAACACGAACACGTAGGTCTCCTCCACGGGCTTCCCTGGCGGCGTGCGCTCGATCACCCGGAGCGCGACGGGGCGCACCACGAACAGTATGAACGCGGCGAGGACGGCCACGGACAGGAACGCCCAGATCGATGTGGCTGGCGACACGAGGAACGCCTCGGCGAGGATGTACACCACCATGATGATCCACGCGATGCCGTCCGTCGTCATCGACGCCGACATGGCGATGCGGCCGAGGTCGGAGTTGAGGAGGCTCAGCTCCGACAGGATCGGCGACAGCACGGCGAAGGACGTGACGGAGAGCGAGGTGGCGAGCGCGAACAGGAACGTGGACCGCCTCGACACGTCGGGCTCCGTCGCCATTGCCTCGCCGGAGGAGCCCGCTCCGGTCATGGCCAGCGGGAGGAGGAAGCCTGATAGGCCGATCACCACGCCTTTCCTTCCCGACCGGACCACCAGCGTCGGGTCCATCCGAACGCCGATAAGGAAGATCACGTACATGAGCCCGAACGTCGCTACCGTGTTCAGCACCGGCTCCCCCCTCGCCGGGAACACCGCCTCCTTGAACGCCGCGTGCCGCGACAGCACGGACGGCCCAAGTATGATGCCGCCCTGAAACGCACACACAAAAAATCCCCAATCCAACACGCTCATCACAAGTTGATCGATCACGTCGATGCCATGGTTGGGGAAATGAGAATGGTGGACGTGCCATGATCTCGGAGACGACGCGGGGTTGCTTCAGCGGCTTGAGGAGGAAGTAGAGGACACGGGTGACGGCGACGATGAGGACGAGCTGGACGCCGAGCAGCGGCAGCGACGAGGCGAGCGGGTTGCCGCCCTGGAAGATGTTGCGGCCGGTGCCGGTGATCTGGGGCAAAACGTAGCAGTCGATCTTGTCCATCTCCAACGATTCCGCGGCGTGTGCCTCTGCATCTGCGGCCGCATGCGCCGGCGTCGGTGGCAATGGCGCAGTGGGCGCCGCGCAGCTACTAGTGGTTCTTCTTGATCTCCATCCGCCTCGTCGGGAGGGGAGGAGTGATCAGAGGACGAGAAGAGAGGAGAAGACAGTGACATGTCCAAAAGGTTGAGAATTTGGTAGCCTCGAGAAATATATTGAACTCAGTTTGTTTGGCCTGATTTTCGTGGCTGTAAATCGCTAGCGTTGTAGAGTGAGTCGCGGCAGCTGCTGGAGATTCTAAGCTGCTAATAGTAAATCTAAAATTGGTTTGCCGTGGTTATGGATACGAACGAATGAAACACATCGATAAAACCAACACAAGACAGTCGATGTTTAATGATGGAGAGATTTTTTTTTGGTTTAAGTTCTGCACTTCTACTATTTACATGTGAGTTCTCCCGGTTCCACACTTTCCTTTTAATTTGCAAAATGAAGCTGCAGACAAAGACTAATAATATACTAACATACTGTCCTATGACCTTATGGCAACTATTGCAAGATAAATCCAGCTATTCACTTAAGATCTAATCTGATCACCAAAGGAACCTTCAGAGTTCAGTCCCACATACTCCACAGTGGCGAGTCGACGATGTCGGTGTCGAGCTCCTCAACCTGGCAATCCCCCATCTTCACATCGTCGACGTCGAGGAACACAGCGATGTCGTCCAAATCCTCGAACATCTCCTGCGTGGCCCAAGACGCATCATCCCATTCCCACTGCCGCGCCACTGTCTCCTCGACGCTGCCACCCTGCCGTACGGGCAACATCACCGGCTTCACGTCACGTTCCTCGAAGACCGCGGCGGAGGCAGGAGGAAAGCACGGGGCTTCGCGTTTCACCGGCGCTGCTGCTGCGGCGGCGGCGGCGGCGAAGGCGAAGGCTGCAGGAGGAATGGATGACGGGAAGTTGAGGACGGCGCGGGGCCCGTGGATGGCGACGGCGGCCTTGTCGTAGGCGAGGGCGGCGTCGACGGCGTTCTGGAAGGTTCCAAGCCAGTGCCGCTTGCCGCGGTTGGGCTCGCGGATCTCCGAGACCCACTTGCCCCACCGGCGCTGCCTCACGCCGCGGTACATGCGAGCCCCGTTCGCTCGCGGTTGCCGAGCCGGCCGAGCAATGCCGGCGTCGTCAGGAGGCGTGGCGCTGTCCTTGGCGCGAGCTTTCTTCTTCCTGGGCGCGCTGCACGTGAACAAAGAGGATGCATCTGAGCACATTTGAAGTTCTAATCCACTATATGAAACCGGAAAAAAAACAGGATTTTGTAAGTTCAATTGTAGTAGAATTGTTTACAGCAATTTGTTGCATGCTGCCACGATGTTAAATTCTGGAAATATTGAGTGGCTACACTTTTTTATGATCCTTGGACGGACTGAAGAAAAAAAAACTTTATCTGATTATATTGTTGTGCATAATCAGTGTGATTGCAAATTTGCAACAGAGAACAAACTCCTAAGTGTAACATTTTGTTTGAATTTTAGCACTACCTCAAACAGAAATCAATGCCAATTACTGTTTCATTTTTTAGACAATGAATTACTGTTACATTGAGGCAGATCTTAATTCAGTTCCATTGCTTAGGCCGATCCTCATTTCTTTATCTGTATGTTAGAAAAATTTCTAGGCACTGAAACCAACAGAAGCAAAAGACGGCATGTGAAGCAGAAAATGCAGTTTTTTTTTGTCAGAAACCAATTTTTCAATAACTAACAACATGAGCATATTTTCCCTCCTACAAACACATATAGTCTCAAGAGGAAGCAATGACTTGACAAAAAACACATTTCTGCCCAATTTATCCCCTTCTCACAAAAAGGGTAAAAACCCTCCTACGGAGTACGATCGAAATGCAGAGTTATCCAGCACTTGGGTTACAGTAATCCTGCACAAATGCGCCATCACGTCGCAAACATAATTCACATTTGGAGTTAAGACATTCAGTTTAGGACCAAATATCTCATGCCATATTTCTGAACCGGCTGATTAACTGAACCAGATAAACCACCCGTATTTCCGGATGCTCAAAAGTCAAAACAGCACTCACTGAATCACGCCGCTAAAATTAATCTCTTACCTCGACGACGGCAGCAGCATCCCTGCCCCCATCTCCATCTCCTCGCTCTTGATCCCCACTTCTCCTTCCCTCACCGTCATCCTCGCGATCGATCAACACAACCCCCCGCCCTTCTCTGCTTCAATCACCTGGACACAAGTACACAACGAGATCGAAAAACCTTAAAGACTCATCCAGATGTACCGACATTTCCAGAAACGAGATAGTACGAGGTGGACATTCAGAACGCGTACTTGCTGCGCAAGGCAAAGAGAGGGAGGAAGGTTCGAGCGGATGGCGGCGCGCTCCCTCTAGAACGAACTGTTCCTTCTCCTTCCTTCTTCCCCTTCTCCACGACTCCACTGATCCACTCCACTCTTCGGGACAATGGTTGACAGGTGGGCCATCGGAACGGGCATTTATGGCGGCTCGGGGACGCTTTCTTCGCCGTCAAGTTCATGCTGCATTGACGCAATGACGCGGCATCGTCATCTGACCTGTCACCCGGCTCCTTGTCTCCCTTTCCTTGTCGTCGACGCCTCGCGTGTAGTACGGGCTTAGAGCCCAACAGCCAAATTGGCCCAGTAGGTGTAATGGGCCGGACTGGCTTATCACGGCCCACTGGGTACTTGGCCTGTTTAGCGATTAGCATAGTTGAAACCCTTAATTTATTTTTTTTAGTGGTGACGTGATGGTAGGTAAACTTGAACCATGCACGTCTGATATTTCTGTACTTTATTATCAATGGATACGCAATCTGATTGTGGTGCGCTCCTCCAATGGAGCAGGGGCCTGATGATGGCGTCATTCAAGAACGATACAATATCAATCAGGTATGTATTCAGGTTGGGCGATCATGTCGACCTCTAAAAAACAAAAGCTTCGTTGCGAGGGACATTGTCTGAACTTTCAGCTAGCACTTAATGTCACGCATAGAGTCAGAGATTAGTAGCATATATAAATCCTTCTGTTTTCACCTGCTGTTATCATATTTTAAGTGTTCATATTTTATGTGTTCACAAGGCATTAAAGAAGAGGAAAAGAAACCCCAATCAGTTCGGATTCAGCAGAAACTGCCAAGGTTACAGATGTTTTTTAATCTGATGATTATTAAGTGGGCTGATATTGTAATAGCATTGCTCTCTCGACCAAGATATTAATTAATATAGTTCATCGTGAAACATTGTATTTTGCATAGGGTGTTTTCACATATGATGTGCTCTATAGTGCTAAGCATGCATGCTTTGAATCTATACTAGATGTCTCGATTGGACTCCTATGCTTTTCGCTCAAATGGAGTGAAAGAAACAGCGCAGCAAGTGATTGATGGTTCGAGTTCTCTATTTTAGTTTTTACCATGTCAATGCTACAATTGACCTATTTGAGTATTTGGATTCAGGAAACAAACCTCTCGTTGAGTCGTGGAACTCCATTAGCAAACGAATTTGGACGAACACGAATTGACAGTCAAATGTTCATTTAATAACCCCATTCAAAATTCCTGTAGCCTAGTGGTTACTAGAGCCTCAGTAGCACCTGAGGTCCTAGGTTCGATTCCCTGTGGGAACGAATTTTCTAAGATTTAATGGCTTTGTGCTTTCAGTGGTAAGCGACGTACCCGTCGATAGCGAGCCGTCCGTGGCGACTTCATCAATCTCAAAAATTTGCTGGCCCAGTCTTCGGAGATGCTCATATGAGTAGGTTTTACGTGCGTGCGTTTATAGGGATGAGTGTGCGTGTGTTGTGAGTGTCTAAATTGTACTATGTAATTAAAAAAAATCAAACTAGATGGAAGTACATATAACTCTGTCCATCACGAGTCACCAATCTTGATGCATCCTGATATTCGATGCAATATCAGTGGTCTAGATACGCCAGTACACGTGTTTTCCGCGGCAACCTGGTCTAGTTTCCGGCGGGCGTGGAACCCCTGTCGTTTGCGAAACGGACGAATGCCACCGCCTCTGTTTATATCGGATCAGGTACATCTGCTAAGCCCGGTTGGAAAAAGCGCACGTCCTTGGCGTTTCCGCGGCGAGAATAGGACCCCCGTGCAGGCGTGCACATGCACAGGGGCCAAATTCTGCGTTTTTTCTCTCAAGTTACGGCAAACACGACGAGAGGTCAAGGTGGTGGTTATAGCGTCTTGGCTGTTGCCTTGGCCTACCTTGCGGGTTGCGGCCTTCCCGGGGTTTTCATTTTTTTTAAAAAAAAAAAACATCATCGATTCCCCACCTGAATTTTACTGATTTTTTTTATAATCATTCTAGTTGATAGCAAAATTGAAATACCAAATTATTGATATTCTTATGTTCAAAACAAATATTGATATTTTTAATTAATGTTTTGATAGCGTTTGGCTTGGTATGTAGTTTTATACTAACAACAGATACAAGTCGTTAAAATGTTGCAACGCTGAAATCTGTTCTCTATTTTAGCATGGTGGTAAACCAAAACAACTTGTATTTCTCAAGTCTGTAAGGTAGTCGTATTGTTCTTTTTATTACTTATTTTTAATCAACCCCCCATTTCTCATCACAGATGCTCCTCGGTTCCAAATGAAGTTCCATTCTCTCTTTGGAAGTTATAGTGCTAGAACTGGGGACGTATCATGTTTGTTCTCACCAGGTTCGTAAAATGGACAAAATCAATCAGTTTTTCATGAAAATTGGATTTTACAGGTTAGCTCGAGAACACAAGCTGCTGGATTTTTTGTCAAGTTAAAAAGCCAATAAAAATGATTGGATTTTGTCGAGAGGCAATTCTCGAAAACCAAGAAAACAATTGAGCATGTTTTTAGCGGAAATGGTTCCTCTGTCTTGGAGTATAAAAAGATAGAGGTGAATAGTACCGTGACTTGAGGCAAATCTTAACCGTTCGATCTACAGAGAACAGACTAGATTAATTTGCTACAGTAAAATCCAAGGAGTGAATCAGCATATCGATTTTACTGTATTTTTACTGTTTGGAATTGTATATATAGTAAATAAAGACAAATTATTATTTGTCACTGTAGCAGCAGACTCAAATTATTGTTCGTCTGTGCCTTTCCACTCGATCAGTGAATCAGCATAGCCGGATCCGTTTTTAGCACGGAAAGGATTCGGTGAACCCTATTTCATGATCCATCTAGTTCCATCTCCATGACTGTCTTGTTTTAGTAGTACCCTCGTTAAAAAATGTGACGTCCAATGTTATAATTAAAAAAAAGAAGAAAGCATTTTTTAAACACATTATAAATGTAGACGTCCACACATGCGCACACTCACCCCTATAAACGCACACGTGCACACCATACCTCTATGAGGCTATGAGCATCTCTGAAGACTGGCCTGGCATATCTTGAGATTGACGAAGTCACCATAGATGCCTCGATGTCGACGGGTACATCGCTACCACTGAAAGAATATTAGTCCTAAATACGAGCACCTATGTCAAATCTATGATTTGAAACTGAATGGACAGCTTCCCACACTAGGTATAACAAGTTGAGTTATGCTCATTTTGCAAAAGAAGAAAGTTTCCTGGCCTGGATTTACAGTACGAAGTACAAGGCTGTATTCGTTAGGGGCAAAACGACAGTTTAGAACAGTATTTTTCTCGTTATTTTTTTACCCATGCTTTCCGAACTACCAAATAATATGTTTTTTTGCTAAACTTTCTATACAAAATTTATTCAAAGATTAAATTAATCTATTTTTAAGTTTAAAATAGCTAATACTCAATTAATTATTCGCTAATGTTGTTTCTAGTTTTGGATACAATACTATTTTTTTAGGAACAACACTGACGAACAAGTCCTAGGTATAAACACATATGCACAGAGAACTAGAGGTATTGGACGTCCCTTTTCTCTAGTGTCTCTGGAAAAGCCCCAATCAGTTGAATGTAATTTTCCTTTTTTACCATGAACTTGTTCTGCAAAACTTGGGTGAAACTAAAAAATGGTTTCGGGAAACAAATTGCGTGGAAGATATTTGCCCAACAACGGCAAAGTTGCAAGGATCACTCTCAGTGGCCCATCGTGCAAACACCACCCAAGGCACCCAACAAGGAAATAACAATGACGAGCATTACCTCCAATCCCCTCCTGACGAGCAACAAGTGGCCGAATTGATCTACTAAAACAAGGTTGTCATTCCAGATACACCCCTCAACTTTATCAATCTTTTCCACTTCCTTTTGGCATGAGTCTTAAGAAGAACCCTTTTGGCTTCACATTAACAATCTCCTTTCTTACATCTACCCCCAACAAGTTGGTACATAAACAAGCGCAGAAACCTTAACAAAAAAACACCCTCATTACTATATTATTATTCCTCAATGGTACATCACTTTCCCTGAATTCTACTTTGACCCTCCTTTGTGCTCCTTGCGGCAACCAACCAGCCAGACCCCTGTTAGCTAGACCCCTCTTTCCTCCATTCCACCCATTGGAAACAGGCTGCAGTGCCCAAACCGCTAACCTTTTTTTGTCCTTGACGATGGACAAAAACTATCCCAAGGACCCCAACTCTCCCAAGTGACCCTAAACCACTTGCTCCAAGTTGCAGAAACCACAGTAACAAATGGCAAGTGTAATTGGTGTAAGTTGTCAAGTTGTGTGACCACCTCAGTATTGGTTAGCTGATTGGTCATTTGCTCCGGAGTATATAACTAGCCAGACCTGTCTTGTTCCTCTCCTTGTGTGTGAAATAAAACCCAAGAACCTGAGAACCAAATAAAAACAAGAGTGGTGGTATAATGCCGTACACCGCGCCACGGCCGTCGCCGCCGCAGCACAGCCGGATCGGGGGCTGTGGCGGCGGCGGTGGAGGAGGAGGGGTGCTGAAATTGGCGGCGGCGGGTCACGCGGCGTCGTGCGTGGCCGTGCCGGCGGAGGTGGCGCGGCACCACGAGCACGTCGCCGGCGTGGGGCAGTGCTGCTCGGCGGTTGTGCAGGCGATCGCGGTGCCGGTGGACGCGGTGTGGTCGGTGGTGCGGCGGTTCGACCGGCCGCAGGCGTACAAGCACTTCATCCGCAGCTGCCGCCTCCTCGACGGCGGCGACGGCGACGCGGTGGCGGTGGGGTCGGTGCGGGAAGTGCGTGTCGTGTCGGGCCTCCCGGCGACCTCCAGCCGCGAGCGGCTGGAGATCCTCGACGACGAGCGGCGCGTGCTCAGCTTCCGCGTCGTCGGCGGCGAGCACCGGCTCACCAACTACCGGTCGGTCACCACCGTGCACGCGTCGCCGTCGTCGGTCGGCGGCGCCACCGTCGTGGTGGAGTCGTACGTCGTGGACGTGCCGCACGGCAACACCGCCGACGAGACGCGCCTGTTCGTCGACACCATCGTCCGGTGCAACCTCCAGTCGCTGGCACGCACCGCCGAGCAGCTCGCCCTCGTCGCGCCGTGCGCCGCCGAGCTGACCTGATCGCCGGCGATCGAGCGCGCCGATTTTTCTCTCTCTTTTTTCTTTTTTTTTTCACGGGAGGTCGTTCGTTGCTTATCGCTTCCTGACTTCTTCTCGTGTTTGGATCTTTCGGTGGTAGGATCAGCGTTTGGCTCCTAGTTTGTATTTTCTTTTCTCTTTTTTTTTTCCCGCTTGTTGACAACACAAAGTACAAAATCATTTATGTGGGTTCTGCCTGATGATATTAACCATTGTTCATACACATGTAGTACAGAACTAATTACTATTAGCTATATATTTTTCTAATTTAACCATAGTTAGTGCCTGCCTTTTGCGGCAAACTTGAAATTAATCTCAAATTCATTGCTGCTGCAGCCAAGTTTGCTGAAATTTGTGATAAGGGCAGGTGGTTTAATTTGGTGGACTTAATTAGGAACAGTTGGACAAGAAGGAATGCACATGGAGGTTGTGTGGGTAATTGCAGGGGTAGTGACCAAACATTTTAGTCGACCCTTGTTTATGCTGGAATAGTGAGGGAGCATGATAGCTAATCGTGACCTGGCTGCTAGTTAAAGTATCTAATCGTTGCTGTATATGTGTTTGCTAGTCGCCATTGAATCATCAATGGTATGTTACAAAACTAATACTGGTCCATTGTTAATTTAATCATGGTACTATATACTGGTATCACTTATGCGACACACGGTCCAATACGAATCAGATATCAGAGTTTCAGACCTCACGGTTTTCAGGCGCAGGCCGCGCAGTTGCTGTTCTGAAATAAAGAACAATTAATTCTTCTGTACATATACTCTCCTATATGCCTCCCTGTCGCGATCTATTATGTTAATCGTCTGACTATGTGTAAATATATACTTCTTCCCCCTAAGACTTTGAGAGTTTCAGACAATATATTGAGAACTCTTCAGGTGCCACCCGTGCAATGCTGGTCTACTCCACTGATGATCTGATGCTCATCTAAACATTTGTAGATCTCGATGCCCTATGACCTTACTTACAAAATACCCCATCGGCTCATCCTGCTCACGCTGCACATTGGTGTTTACAGAGAGAGAGAAGCAAGGGCATGGCCAAAACAAACTGTATAGCAGTACAAAGCTACAAACACTGCCAGAGTATTGATGGCCAATTGGCAGCGGAAGTAAAGCCAAACGATGCTTCATCCATCCATCCATCCATCATCCATGATCCATCAATTGGGAAAAAGAGCTGATCTTGACAGCGATCAGCTAGGAGATCGTGTCTGCATTCGTGCTCTTAGGATTCGTTTGCAGCCTGACGCGAGTGCATGCAAGTTATACAGAGGTGTCCGGTGGCAAATTAAGCCAAGTTGGTATTAAGAAATAATTTACGTGTAAAAAAATTATATCTTTATTATTCAAGGTTTAAAAACAAATGCTAAAATTGAAGTTCGTTCTGGTGCTAGCCAAGGCGGCAATGCATATATTGATATTCTAGTCCATCCGTCCTAAAATATAGCAACTTAGAAATAGATTTGACCTATATTTATATTAATATAGTATAGGATGGATGTAGTACTACCTTAAATAGAGCTAAACCGCGTATATATGATACTTAGTTTGACTGTCTTGTTCTTCCCCGATACCGTCTACTGGCTTTCTATACTCCTATAAAAAGAAGTAGTGGTGGTGGCACCCTCAACTGTAATTTTATAAATGACCCCTCAAACTTCTTAATATTAAAAACTAGTTAAATATAGATGAATATGCACGTATAAATTAAAATTAAGTTGACTATTTTCTATAAGAAAAAATAACACATCATAAAAAAAATTTGTCTTAGGAAATATTAATATATATTTTATCTATAGCAAAGCAAGGGCATTTAACTAGTAAAAAAACCATCTATTGGACAATCTTTGGGGACCGTTTGAATCCAAGGTTTGATCGGTTTAGAATGGTATTTTCCACATTGTTTTGCATGAGCATGCTTTTCAAACTGGGTGTTTTTTTAAAATAATATATATACGAAAGTTGTTTTAAAAGAAAGTTAATTAATTAATTTTTAAGTTTCTAAGTCTCAATTAATCACGTGCTAATAATGTTTCTCGTTTTCAATGTCCATTTTAGCCAATGGCCAACAAGCATAACTAACAAGGCCTTACTATATGTTGACTTTTGCTTACAATGTTTGACCATTTATATAATTCAAATCGTATATTTTATTATTAAATTTATAAAATTTTATATTTGCAGAAAAGTTTTAAATAAGAAAATGATCAAACATTGTGATTAAAAGTTAACGGTGACCAGTAATTTGGGACCGAAGAAATAGCAGTAATTGCTAGTACTCCGTACTGTTTCTGATGACACAGCTACTGGTGTTTCACCGTATCAATGCTGGTTAATATGACGAAATTAAGATATTCACCGCTCACAGATCGAGCCTTTCTACTACTCCCAGTTGTCAAAGAAAATGGTACACGCCGGACCAAATTGTACGACGTCATGCTAGCTAGCCCTGTGCCGCGATCTAAATATAATCTGCAACTGGCAGTATGGTTCAGTTTTTCTCCCCCCTTGTCATTAAAGGACCACTTGTCATTAACAAAAACTGAAAGCTTGCGACATATGGAGAGGAAAACAGTTATACTATATATATATATATATATATATATAGGCCAAGTTGTTCAACTGGCAATTTTCCCGCCATCTCTGATCTCTCTTTGCTCGTTCCCGAGGTCAAGCTCGCTACACCGGAGAGAACTAGCTAGAGCATCCAACTGACCAACTCGACTACCGTTCGCCTAATTTGATTTATTTGCTTGCTTCCATATGCTTTTGTTATCTTTTTCCGGCCCTTGTCTTGTTTTTGCCTAGTTAGATGAGCTTGCAGCATCGCACATGCAAGTTGCCATGCAAGTTGGGCTTTGCTTTGCACAGGGGCGAGAAGCTTCGCCGGCGTGCTAATCTTTTTCCAACGGCACAAGGCTCATTTCCATCGATCTCGTCGTCACTACTTGGGCTAAACGTCCGACGATTACGTCGCCTTTCCGGAGGATTTGACAAGGCAAAGTGATGGATCGGTCGATTGCAAGGGCATCCGACTCGGTCCGGTGTTTTCAAAAGGAATGAAAAACAGCTACTTTCGACATGCACCGACCAGCTTCTTTCTTTGCATTGAAGTTTCGAATTTTTTAACTGCTTTGTTTGTCTCTGGGAAAAGGTAAAATGTTGCATTCACGGATTCACCAATTCTATGGGTAAAGAAGATGGACATGATATTTCAATAATTTCTTCGCGCTTAAGGTTCTAATTATTTGGAATAGGGCAGATAAGCAGTGAAAAAAGGAATGAAACAATCAAACATAATTTACGGTTAAGACTTAAGATTTATGAATTTGTTACTCGGTACTCCCTCCGGTTTTTAATATTTGACGCCGTTGACTTTTGAACAAATGTTTGACCATTCGTTTTACTCAAAATATTATCCAAATATTATTTATTTTATTACGAGTTGTTTTATTACAAAAGAAAATTTAAGGATGACTTATATTTATAAATATTTGGATAAGTTTTTTAATAAAACAAATGGTCAAATGTACGCTAAAAAGACAACGGTGTCAAACATTAAAAAACAGAAGGAGTAGTCTAAAAGCCAATACTACAAAATAAACTATAATAGAAAACTCAAAATCAACTTGCATGCAGTTAAGTTTTTAGTTTAAATTTCGACATGGTTAATTAATGAGCTAAAAAGCAGACGACAAGAAGGTTCTTCCAGGTACTACATAAGCATATATGCTAGAAGGGCAACGAATTCGGAAGTCCAAGATCCAAACTCAATCTCAACATTGAGAATCTGAAAAGGAAAAATGGACAAGAATAGACATCGCGTGCCTAATCTGAAAATATATCATATGCTTAACTATTTTAGCTAACCATCAGTAAAACATAAAGTTATATGTTGTGAAAAGAGTCTAGCTGTTGAATCATCTGAAATTACATATATGAGAAAATAATATGCAACGGAGTGCATTAGAGATGTGCCAGTGAAACAAACTGAATAGTGAGGTACTCCCTCCATTTAATAATATAAGGGTTTTAACTTTTTGCTCAGAACATTTGATTATTTATTTTATTAAAAATTTTATGCAAATATAAAAATAATAAGATATATTTAAAATACTTTTGATAATAAAATAAATCACAAACAAAATAAGTGATACTTCCATATTTCTTTAATAAAGCGAATGGTCAGACATTATGAAACGGGGTAGTACAGTAGTAGGAAACAAATGAAAATCTGAAATACTATCACATTTGAGTCAAAACATGTCGTTTCCATGTCTAAAATATTGGGTTACAACAATTGAAAGAGTGAGAAAACTGATACAATCGAAAACTAAAGTGCAAAACATAGCCAAATCAGTTGAATTCGATGCTTGAAATTGAAACATAAAAAGGATTTAAAAGGGTACTAGTTTTGCCTTTTTCTTACCACAAAATCCGAATTTTTTTCCTTGAGCTTGTTGTCACTTGCCACTTCGGTCCTCCGCTAATTGACTTTGAATGCCACAACCATCCTATGGTTCCACCTGTTCCCACATCCGATGGTATCTTGTACGGTCTTCCTATAGTGTCGAACCCAGACGAGATCGTCAAACTTCACTTCCCTAAATATTGAGACTGACATGTGGTTCATGGACAGTGGGGCCACATGTCAATATACCTGCCATTGAGGAGGGTATGGGTATACCCATACCTATAATCTCATACCCAATTTTATTCATACCCGTTGGTTATCTATATTCAATGGGGATGGACAAAACGAGTATTATTCAATGGGTAATGTATATATGGGTCCCTCCTCTACCCGAAATTGAAATGAATATTTATGAGTATTATACTCTTCTAACCAAAATAGATAATTATGAGTATTACCCCCTCTTCTACCCAAAACTGAAATGAATATTTTTTTACTCATACCATTCCCAAATATCAGTAACAGGTTTACATGTCAGCCTCAACGCATGGGTGGAACTAAGATATGGTAGCTAGTGCTGCAATCCTACTCCTAGACCTAAATTTGCTCATACAAATCTTAAAAAAAGTAAAAAAAAAATAAAATTAACAAGATTAGACTAGCTCAGCCCTACTCTTTAAAAACTTTTGGTTCCGCCCCTGCCTCAACGTCTATGTTGAGCGCACACTAGATCGAGCAGATGAAGGGCGACACATCAATGACTCAAAGAGCAGACGGCAAACAAAAAGGAAGAAGAATTGGACTTCAGTTTACATTGATGTTGCTCGAGGATGTAGAGGGAGATCAATGGGCCCGAAAATAAAGTGGGTAAAAATAGAGCGGAGAGTCAATTATGCAACATTTTGCTGGCATCGGACGCCCCGTAACACATTTCCTTTTTGCTTAATCTAACAACAGCGTGCAGGAACCATCTAGCTAGCTGTTGCACATTGATCAAACACCGTATATCAGACGGTCCATAATTCCATACACATCGGATGTTTGTTTCATTGTTTGGGTGAATCTTACTTAAAACGATGCGTCGAGTCCCCGTTCAGCGCTAGCTGCTCTTGTGATCCGACTCTAACGTACGGGTCAGCCGGCCGCTAGCTCCATTTTGTCGTGAGCCGTGTGCCGTGACATGCCCCGCGCAGTAGCCTTCGCCGTCCGCGCCGCGCGAGCTGAGGCCCTGCCTTGTGCCCTTGCCTTCCAATTTCCAATCCAACCCGGTGCCAGCGGACGTACACCGTATCCGAGAGAATCTCCATATCAGTCTCCCACTTGCCCTGCGGCGGTCGACCGCGCGCCGATGCGAGCCGCTGCAGATCTGGACTCAACTTCCCTCGTGGCAGCGACTCTGGACTCAACTTCCCTCGTGGCCCGTGCGCGCGCACGCGCACGCGCGTGAGCCGTGTGCGTGCGTGCCTGCGTGGTAGCGTACGGCGCCTGTTCCTCGGCGCTTTCCCCAACTTGGCCCTGTACGACGTTGTTCCCTTCCTGCGAATTACTACTCAGGTATGGACGCACAAGACACGGGCGTCCGCTAGCGCTACGGACCTGGTGGGTGTGAGGGGTGGGATTATTATGGGTGATTGCTAATCTTATGGCCAACTTGCCTGACGACGATGCGTGCCCGCGCAAGTGGCCGCCCCGGCCCGTAGCTAAGCAAAGTTGGCACGCTGCAGCGGGAGCCCATGACGATCGCGCGCCTAGCGTGGCCGGTTGTTTTAGTTGTTTGACATGTGTCGATCGATGGGCTGGCCAAGGTCCAGTTCGGCCTTGTCACGTGGTACTTGCTTACACGTGGATGCGTTCCTGTGGAAAATTTACAAAGGTGTTTGGTCATCGTGAGGATTCGTTTCGTTTTGCACTCGTGCGTTAGTTGTACCGAAAAAGAGGGCGCGCGGTAAAGTTTCAGCTTTCATTGAGCGATGACGCCATCGCCATGACTATGCATTCGCCAAGTGTCGAAGTATGTATAAGTGGATAAGCACGTGGGTGCCGCCAGCTCGAAGCAAGAAGGCGGAGTCTGCCCATGCATGCAGTCCCGCTAGTTGCACACTCCTTCATGGAGAGGTTTATCGACTTGTAGTTTCCATACTCCAATTGGGGTGAGTTCCCCTGTTCGGTCGAATGGGTCGAGCGTGTCATGTTTTCAGCGATCAACGGGACCACTAGGATGAGATTGAAGGACAGTTACGGCTACCGGCCGAGCCACCCGTGTGTTTTCACTCTATGTTTCTATTCTTCTTTTGAGTAATATTGTCAGGCAGGACACATCCTTTTGGAGAGAAGGCAGCATTTTGAGGTTTTAGTGTTGTCTTCAGAAAGATATGTCCACGTCTCAAATGTTGCTCTCTTTCTAAAAGAAGACTCATAGATCGATCTTCCCTATTCCTTCCTAACCCCACGCCCCCACCCATGAAGTCCAAATGTCCAATGCACTGTCTCTATCCTTTTCTATCCTGCGTGACTTTTCCCAAATTAAATTGTTTAATTTTTCATGAACCATCCTATAACATCTGCTCTCATTTTCCACTGTTTAGAAAATTTATGGTATGTATAATACATGTCGTTTTATCCTTCTAATTAGAAGAATAAAAACATTTGCCCTGATAATAGGAGTTAAAAAACACAAACAACTCTTATTCTAAGAAATCACCCATGACTAGGCCAACATGTTTTTTTTTTCCTTTTAAAAAAGGACAAAAGCTTTGACTCATATATATAATAGAGAAGTGGGTTAGATAATTATTTACAGGGCACCAAATGCTGGGCCTGAAAAAAAGCAAACGCTACAATATATCTCCTATTTGATGAATTCGATTGTCTAAAAAAATATCTCTTGTTTGACGGAATATCATGTAGGGCTACTTCAGCTGCTATCATCCAAGCCTGGGCTTCCTCTTTTATAAGGTAGGCATTGGAGTGTTCCTGTCAAGATTTAAATCAATAACGACACTCTTGATGGCTCCGACTCATTGTCGTCCCAAGATTGGCAGATCAAATTTTCTGAAATGGCTAATCTACGCCTATGCACGAGCGGATGGGCCTTACGAACGGACGGATCTCGCTTCCCTCTTTGGACTTCGTCCTCTCCTTGCCAGAACGCCACGTATCCGAGTTTTATTTAGGGTTCGGACGGAGGAGGGGAGGCGTCGGGTAAGAGGGAGAGGGAATCCGAGCTTAGAGGGACGCCAGGGAGGTGATGGACCGGCGATGGGCAGCAGACAAGCATGGGCGCTGAGGTCAGGGAGAGGGCGGTGGGCGGAGCCGACGTCGAGGGAAGCTTATCGCTGATAAGTTAGGTTGGGCGGTCTCAAAGGTGGTGCAGGACAGGGGGCAGTGCAGTGAAGCGACGGCAACGTCGCTGGCCGTGGAAGGTGTGGGAGAGGGTGGGGGCGAAAGGAAGAGGCATGAAGCTGATCTGGAGAAGGTCGACGATGACCGTTGTCGTTGGAGGAGTTGTTGTTGGCGTCGGCTCATGGGGTCTTTATGGGTCCGAATCGTTCGGGTGCCGTAGCCATTGTGCATATGTTAATGTATTAGCCGCACCGTCTTGGTACAAGAAGCGCTTGCTTGACCTTTTATTTGGTTTGCTTTCAACCTGTTTGGTTAAAACATTAAAAGAAAGATCACAGCTATTGTGCCACGACCATATATAAAATTTCAGGTGTGTTTATTTGTGATTTTCGTTTTGAGGTTTCTTCACATGGGCAGATGGCCCGTCAAAAAATTCTTCGATTTGGCGCCAACCAGCTGGACCATTATCCGAAGGAAAGAAAGTTCGGACATAGGATGATGGGCTTTTCACCAGATTTGGAATACGTGCCGTTTGTGGCCCAAACAAGTATGGATCATGAACACGTGAGGCCTATTCACACGGGCCTTTGCGCCTTGCTATCTTGAACAAAGTACGTGCTCCCCTGGCAATCTGGCATGCTGTAGTGGGCATCCGACGCCATTGCCCGACCCGACCTAGTCTGGATATATGCTGAGATGCAAGGCCTGTTTGTCGGAATAGTAACAAGGCTTACTACTGTACTAACAAACGATTTTTTTATTTTTATTTTTTTTTTGCGGGGAACAAACGAAAGAATTTGTTTTCATGTATCATCGCTTTTTATAAATCGAATATGGACCGGACAACGTACATTTGGTGTAACTTGGATCGAAAGATTTAATATGATTTATGGAGGACTAAAATTCTGATGAAAACGTTTTGATGAAAGGAGCATGATTAAAAAAAATATTGTCTTCGTACATATTTATTGTGGTGCATTGAAAATAAAAATAAATTAATAAGTGTGAAGTTAGCGTGGCTCAACTGGTTAGGTACCCGAAACCTGCCCAGTCAAGCTCAAATCCTATACTTACATGGACGTTCATATTTACGTCTAATACTATAGACGATGTACCCGTTGACAGTGGCAGATGCACTATTGGGGCTGGTTTGGGATCCAGCCCCAATTCCAACCCATGCATGGCTTTGATTAACTACTAATGATCCTGATTAATAGAACTATTAGCATAGCAAGGATTCAGAAAATTAGCTGCTTCATTGCCTAGCTTGCGGTCAGTACATATACATACACACAGAACTACTTTGAGTAGACCATACCAATTTTAATATAGACTTTTTTTTTCATATGTTAGTATATATAGCTGCGAATTAAAAAGGAGAGAGCAATATGTCATAGGTATTTTGGTTTCTTTGGAAATTATATGTTAATATATAATCATTTTGTTCTAGGCATGCCATGTTTTTACACTAGCACCCCCTCAATTTATATGCTAGATTCGCCACTGCTTGTTGACAGCAAAGATAACACTAGCACAGCCTTCGAATATACTCGTAGGGTGTACGTCTGTACTATTTCATAAAAATGGGTTAATAACTCATATTTTTGTTTTTTCTTATACATGTGCTCCCTTTATCTCTCTAGTTGCACTCTCACTCATCACACATAAACAACTTAAACATGAACCTTAATTCTAGTCATGATCTTAGTCTATACATGATCACCTAATACTTATGCGGAACTGGTGATTGAACTGATCAGTTGATCATGAAGCCATAGATGTTACTATTTGATCATCTTTGCTGGTGCAGGAGTGGCACACTGGTGATGGAGATTGATCACCGGTGATCTCAATCACCATGCGATTAGATCATCGTCTTTCAATTTCTCACAACGCTAGACTTAGAATTGATAGAAATTTAGATTTCGGTATCAACTAAGAGAGTAGAGGAGTAATATTCATTCTAGTCCTCTTATATGGTGTTGGAACTTGGAAGTGGGGACGAGTCTGTAAGGCAATTAGTTGGCGGTTCCCATCGATGTTCTCCTTTTCATTAGAGAGAGCATAGGCTTGGGTGGGCCTTACCCAACGCCTCGACCTAACTCGTTAGCCAAACACCTCACGTTTTCTATCTCAAAATATAAAGGGATTTTAATGGTGCACTTAGATCAACGCCGGTTATGATGCACATCCTGACCTTTTTAACTTTTGTAGGAGTATCTTTGGGACGGAGGTTAATTTTGTGGAAAAAAGGATTGGGACTGTAAGGGCTTGTTTAGTTTTAAATTTTTTTGGATTTGTGTTTCACATCAAATGTTTGATCGAATGTCGAAAGGCTATTTTGGCTACTAATTAAAAAACTAATTACATATGGTGTCAGGAAACCACGAGACAAATCTATTAAGCCTAATTAAGCCATCATTAGCACACGTGGGTTGCTGTAGCACTTTATGACTAATCATGGACTAATTAGGCTAAAAAGATTTGTCTCGTGATTTCATGCCAACCGTATAATTAGTTTTTTTTATCTATATTTAATACTCCATATATACGTCGAAAGATTCAATGTGTTGTTTGTGGGAAAAACTTTTTGAGGAGCCTAAATTTTTTGATTGGATATCACATCAAATGTTTGACCGGATATTGGAAGACTATTTTGCCGACTATTTAAAAAATTAATTACATAGGGTGTCAGAATACCGCGAGACGAATTTATTAAGGCTAATTAATCCATTATTAGCACATGTGGGTTACTATAGCACTTACGGCTAATCATGGACTAATTAGGCTCAAAAGATTTGTCTCGCAATTTTTATGCAAACTGCGTAATTAGTTTTTTTCATCTTTATTTAGTGTTCCATGCATGTGTGTAGAGATTCGATGTGATGTTTTTGGAGAAAACTTTTTAGGAACTAATCAGGACTAATTCTTCTTGACGACCTTCATATAGTCGAAGACAGAGCTTAGCAGATATGGGACATTCATTCACGAGCGTTGTCTACTCCGTACATCACAGCATTACACGCTTAAGACAAGAACTCTGCGCTGCAGTTGCATTATTGTCCTTCGACGTGAAGAAACGGATCACTGGATGCACCTGTCTACAAGTCTACAGTCTAGAGCGCGCGGTGACGACGATGATGACGAGGAGCAATCAGTCAACTCAGAGAAAAATATGGTCCATCTCAGCTGTTCCACATCTCGCACATGAAACACACCCTTCTCTTAAAAATTAGCCTCGTCAGCTTCATCCAGTGTCCGCTCCTTGGAATCCTCGGCGAATTCTCATGTCTTCGAGAGTGGTCAGGTGACACCTGGTGAAAACAAGACCCTTCCATTTCTGCACCCTGAATTAAACGCACTGCGCTAGTACCTAATTAAGCCCAGATGGCGAGCATGGACATGAGCGCGGCGCCGAGCAGTAGCGAGACGTTCATGGCGAGCTGCAGGCGCCCCCTGCTCTGCACCTTGGTCTTCATGAAGTCCTCGGCGAGGATGTCGACGAGCGCCATGTAGACGAGTATCCCCGCCGCCGCCGACTCGAGGAGGCCCTGCACGACCAGCGCCGTCGGGCTGTTCGCGTCGTAGACGGAGGATATCGCGATCCCGACGGCGATCCCGATCGGCGTCGTGAGGGAGAAGAAGAGCCCCATCGTCACCACGGACCTGAGCCGGAACTTGGCCTGTTGGAACAAGAACGAAGAGGTTATTAGTGTTAGGGTTAATCGTTATTAAAATTAGTGGAGGCCCAGTGAACAGAATTGCGATTTAAAACGCTGTTGTACCATTGGGCCCCTGAAGTAGTAGGAGAGGCCCATCTGCATACTTGCAGAATCTTACGTCTCATTCTAACTTTTTGGTTCGTGAGGTGAAACGAAGTGATCAAAAGAAAACGAGGGAGCAGAGATGCGACCAGGGTGAGTAGACATCAGTTGTCCTTTTGTTGAAACCAGTATCTTCACACCAGTTAGTAGTACTTCAGTATTTTCTTTATTGATAGGAACACTAAAAAGGTTGTTTCTTTTCTATGTTTTCAAAAAGAAGTTGAATTATAGTTGCGGGTGGAGAGCAATCTGTGGCCAATCACCTGAACAATGCATCCGCCGAGGCCGATGCCCTCGAAGAACTGGTGAAACGTCAGCGCCGGCACGAGCGGCCGCACCGTGCTCGGGAAATCGGAGGCGCCCAGCGATATCCCGATGATGAGCGAGTGCACCACCACTCCCAGCTCCAGCACCTCCACCAACCAGACGAGCAAGCAAAATCGATTAATATAAGCACTTCAATAATCCAATTCGATTTGTTTTTGGCTGCGTAACGCAGCTCTGTTTCTTGAATTAATGGCGGGAACGGGCGTATACTACCTGAGAGATGACGCGGTGGCGGACGAGGTCGTCCTCGCCGGCGGGGGCGACGGACATGACGGACATGCCATGTGCGTGGCCGTGGCTATGTCTGTGCTCGTCGGAGGCCTCCAAGTCTCCGCCGTCGTGTCCGGCCGACGACTCGTCGGCGACGGCGGCGGCCTTCCGTTTGGCGTCCGTCCGGTGGAAGTACCCCGTGGCGACGGTGTCGACGATGAGCGTGCCGATGGCGGACACCATGGCGACCATCCCGGCGAACGGGAAGCTCTTCCAGGGGCCACCGACTAGGCACGGCGAGCTGAGCGCCTCGAAACCCGCGGGCAGGATGTGCACGAGGCCCGTGGCGAGGATGACGCCGCCGGCGAACGCCTTGACGGAGAGGAACACGTCGGTCTCCGGCTGGATCGCGGGGAACCTGCGGCCGAGCGACGGCAGCGCCGCCCCGACGGCGCTGCCCGCGAGGATGCAGAAGATGGCGATCACCTTCAGCCGCAGCGCCACCGCCTTGTCACGCCTCGCCGCGGCGCCGTCCGTCGCGCAGTCGCACTCCGCGGCGGCGAGCGCCGGCAGGTAGCACGCCGCCATCACCAGAACGAACACGACGGCCACTTTGGTCGTCGCCGTCGCCATCGCCATCGCCGTCGCCGATCAGCAGCTAGCTAGCTATAGCTCGCGCGGCGAGATGTCGCGGCGTGGCGTTTGGGAAGCGGAGGTTCAGGTTGGCACATGCGCAGTTCGTTCTAGGCCTTTTGTAACCGTGGACTCACCATTTCTTGAGTAAATATATGGCCCGATGAGTCCGATCCGATGCACGCGACACGAAAGAAAAGGGCGGAAATAATTGATTGCCGGGGCGTTCGCGTGCTAACGGAGATTAATTAATTAAGTTAGTTAATTCTGATCTGCGAGCAACAGTAACAGTCTGGCCTTGATGCGTTTCTGATGTTTTGTGTGGTTTTGCGTGCTTTGGACAGCTTACCGTGAGTCCGTGATATGAGGACGCATGCTCACCACACGTACACCTGAAAAATCATCCTAGACAAAATGAAGCATGCAGCAATGTTGTTCATCCTTTTAAATGAAATTTGTCAAAACCATGAAAATTCAATTCTGTACGAAGCGGAGCAGGTGTGGATGCCACCTATTCCACCAAATGTGAGGTGCACATGTCGATTCCTCTGTTTTCAAAGCAGAAAAGAATTGAGGTGTGTACTTGCTGCGCAATGCGGGCTGTACTTAATTACTCTCATCAAAGCATATGCATGAATATGATAGATCTTCAAAACCTAACAGGGTATTAAAGTACTACTACTGCTCTTTCGAGAGACGAAACCGGAACTGGAATTATTAATTAATAAATAAACTATCATCTTCTCTACAAATAATTAACTAGTACCAGCATCTAATCTACTGCTAGTTTATGAAAGTCGTCTCCATGATAGTACTGATTGAAAATTGGCAATGTTGCAATAGTGTCGACATTTCCTCAAAGAAAGCAAATAAGTTCATCTCTCCTATATAGATAACCCCTGGAGTTGCCCTTCTCTAGACTCTTCATCAACACTAGACTAGGCACTAGCGAACGGAGGATAGGGCCGCCGTGATTAGTATAGTGCTAACACATTCTGCTTACCAATGAAGCTGTGATCTAATATACTGATTTAAATTTCTATAATAAGACACGGCAACATGGTGGCAATGCATATATAATAGTATTCACATTTATTGAATGGAAAAAAGTATAAATCAACTATATATAACCAAGAAAACACTCACTCCATTTAAATATATAAACATTTGGGCTATGATATAACTTAATCCAACGACAGGACCACGCAAATCCATCACATAAAATGTGAAACAAGCCACCCTAAGATCTTGGGAAAATCCAAAGAAGTTATTCTCGAATCTGGATAGACATTCTGCTCGGATTCATTGTACTAGAATATGTCACATCTAAACCCAAATGCTTATATTATTGAACGGAGAGAATACAAAACCAATAGTGTTAGTCATTAGCTTTATCTGGCATCCATTATAGTTTGAATTTGGGTGTACATAAATATTACACACGGTCCATATATTTTTAATAAAAAATTAGTGAAATAAATATTTTTCATTGGTTTTCATCTCTCTGAGCATATATTAGGGGGCGTACAATTTCAAAGCACGCCTTGGGTAACAATCTGTTTGAGCGTGTACTAAGAAGTAGAGTTATATCAAATTACTTCCCTATATACCAATATGTTTAGCTAAATTTTGTAAACGTAAATTGTAAAATAGCGTCAACTACAAGTCAATCACTAGCAAATATTATAAAATGGAATAGAACCTGTAGTTTCAGTTAATGATTGTGACTAAGAAAGCGCGCCTACTTTTTTGAGCCAGACAATATTGGACAATGAAATGGCACCTATATATGCGCAGCTTTATTTCGTCTGCTGAACTTCTGAACAAACTTGATAATATTTATTAAACAGAGTCGTTTCATAAGGATTTTGGTCTGTTAAGTTCCTCTCTTTACAGAAAACCACACGGAATTATTTGTTCTGTACCTTTTTTACAAGTATAATCAAGAATCAAAATGAGGAAAAAAAAACTCCCACAACGTGCCACATGAAAACAAATAAAAAAGTAGTACTATAGTTTGGAAGAATGTATACGAGATATGTTCTTAAGTATTCAAGCCCAGACACCAATCAAGGACATCAAAGTTGTCCCAACCAGCAGCGAGATGCTGATGATGAGCTGCAACCTTCCACTCTTCTGCACTCTAGAGTTCATGAAATCTTCAGCTAGAAGGTCGACGAGGGCCATGTAGTTCAGTATTCCAGCAGCCGCTGCGTCGAGGATGCCTTCGACGATCAGAGCTGTGGGGCTATTCTCATTGTAAGCAGAGGAGACGCCGATACCAATCATGATCCCAACTGGTGTGGTCAGTGAGAAGAAGATCGCCATTGTCACTGCAGATTTAGGACGGAATCTAGCCTGTACGGTTCGTCAAAGCCAATAAATTTTGAGTTGCATTATGGTACAACATACTACTGATAAAACAATAAAAATAAAAACAAGAGTACATAGTACGGATAAAGTACAACCCTTTATTTATATGGATACCCCCATACTACCACGTATTATGTTTATACTGACCATACTACCAACGTGAATTTTCTAGTATAAAGTTAATTAAATCACTAGAATGCTCCAATAATATAGGGTAGTATGGTGTTTCTAAGGGATCCCAAAAGGAATGGAAACCTTGAATCAGGGTTAGCAGAACTCTTGAATTTTCATCTTAATAGTCACTACACACTTTCATTGTATTTCAAATCTATTTCTATAAGAAAATTCTCCTTTTTGGTACTCAGTGATACTTCATTCCCTCTCATGCCATAAAAAAATATACTTCTTCTTTTCGCCGCTTTTCAATTAGCAATCGTCACTCTTTTGCCCCTACATTGGCATATTAGAAAGTATACATTTGGAAATGTATCGAAGCAGACGGGTGCATTGTTATGTGTGGGTGTGGGTGAGTGGGGGGACATTGGTTTTCTTTTGTCAACAAACAAATGTGTGATTATTTAGATGACAAAACAAGAAATAAATGTACTTCACCCCCCACCGCCCCCCCAAAGTATTTGTGTTAGTGAACTTGACCTCTTGAAGTATGGGACCAGATATTATACCTCACAAGGTAGTAAAACTGGATCAAATAGATAATGACACAGTGGTGGTATTGCTTGCGTGGCACAAAGATTAGTCCAATACACCTAAGTTAATCTAACTATTGTTTTTACTAAGAGAAAGACTACGGTACGGGGGTCCGACCGAGCCACGCGCTAGGCGGTACCCCCGTGGGTGCGGCACCCCCGCGGCAATGCCCCGTGGACTCCCCCGTCGGCAATGGCGACGGCGTCCCAGATCCGACGGTGCGGCCGGATCTGGGTCACGCCTTCGCCGCCACTCGCCATCGCTGTCACCGTTGAAGCCGTCGCCTCAATTGCGGGCAACGGTGATGGCCGCTTGACGGCGGCGGGTGACGGCCAGCGGTCGGAGAGGTAAAAGAAGACAGATACCCCACTTTGTGTTGTTGCAGTGGGTATACCAAATCTGGTATCAGGTACCTAAAAAAAATCTAGTACCCCTAGGGTACCAGGTCCGTTGCAACAGACACCTGTTGTCTAGTGCTGCTCTTTTACTAATTGATCAACAAGTCTAAAAATTACATTTTGGCATTAATCTATATAATTCTCAACCTATTTTACTTATTAATAAAATTCTTAGCGTGTTTTAATATTGACCTCTCCATACTCAGCCCAAGTGGCTCAAACAATTGCCATGCCATTGTGTACACAGCACCAAAAACACCTATAAAATCACTTTGGGGTTATTTAAACTGGTTTTGATATATTAGGGGTGGAATACACCATTTATATACTTCAGGGGGGTTAAGTAAGGCAAACTAATACAGGGGGTGAAGTAGATTTATTTCAAAAAGAAAATGGGGTTGCATGAGTGATAAATGTTTTCCTAGAGATTTTTGTAACCTTTTCATTTATGTGTGATGGACTGACAGTTGATACCCATTATGCATGCATAGATGAAATGCCACACAGGGGACACATGAGACTTTACACAGAGGTATATTTTAACATTATTTTTCTTCAAACAACAGGAGAGGATTGTATCCTTGGAAGCCAATCCTTCTGGATTAGAACATTTGGAAGGTGAGAATTAATCATCGATCTTGCAAAATTCCTGAATTTTAAAAGAGGGATAGTAATGAGAAATTTCTATACAAGCAATCTATCATCCCCTTAATCAATCTGTTTAACATCACTTTTACTTACGTGTGCTTGCTTCAACATATTTATACAAATATACTTATCTTTAAAAGACTTGAAACAAATGGAATTATAATTTACTATGCATGTGACAATTGTTCTTCCAAGCGGCTCTATTTATTTGGACAGCTAATAACTACTGAGGGAAGAGTGTAGCACATGAAAATTAAGAGCTCCTTTGAATTTGAGCAATTTGGAGTTGTTGTTGTTGTTTTTTTTTGCCTCTATTACAGTACGTGTAAAAATGGTCTTTTTGTGGCATGAGTGCATGACACTTTAGTCATGTTATTCTCCTTTTTTTTTCTTTTTACACCCAATAATTATTGTGCATCCTAGCTATGCAGGGCCGGAAGTAATTTTAGATTAATTGTATCACTTTAGTGTTATTATTTGAGATGTAAAGTCTAAACATACAAGCTAATTCTACACTCAAAAGTATAAAAAGGATTTGTATTTTTTGTAGGTCTCAAAGCATAAGCTAGTTCTCACTAGTACAAAAACTGTTTTTACGGACGGGTAAATCGCTTTTTGTGGGTGGGGGGCGCGCCCGCCCAATTCAAATCGCCGGAAAATCATTAATTGCAGGCAGGCGTGATTTTTTTGGGCGGAAAATCCACCCACCTGCAAAAATAAAAAAAATCAAAAAAAATGGGCCGGCCGCCATCATCGTCCAGTTCCCCGCCGCCGGCCGCCCTTGCCGGGGCGCCCCCGCCCTCCGCACCGCACTGCACCAGC